>VBSM01003204.1:23505353-23549991 GCA_008086735.1 Cheirogaleus medius
CTCCCAGAGTGCTAGGATTACAGGCGTGAGCCACCGCGCCCGGCCCCTTAATAAGTTCTTTAGCTGGGGTTATAGCATTTCAACTCTCTATGTCACTAAGTCAACATCTTGGGCACAGATCAATCTAGTGCATGTGATGACGATGGAATATGGTTTCCCCCTTAGCAGAATGACTTTGCTCCACTTGTGAGCATTCATTGTATTGCTTAAATGTGGGAATAATGACCATGGCAGACACAAGCCTCCCAGTGATTGAGATATTTTATATTTACAGACTTCTATGTATGTGATGCTTTCTATGGGGCAAGTCTTCACAAACTGCCCTTTCTGATTCCTTTTGGGGTAAACAGGTAGTAACTATTTTATAGTTGGCCAAACAGAGAAACACAGGGCTATGGATCCTCAAATCTCTCAATTCTTAAGCATTAAGTATTCTAGAATCTCGAAATACTAAATTCAGTAAAAATGTCTTTGCATTCTGTTTGATTTTGTACACTTTTCAGTTTCTCACAAACCTTTTACTGACAGAGCATCGTAGCATCTGCCAGTGATAGGGCCACCAGAGGGTTTGGCAGCTTGTGGGTGGGAGTTTCAGGGTTTGGGGACTTGGCGACAGTTAGATTGGGCTGTTGGTGTGGGAGGATGAAACTGTGTATTGATGATGGTCTTTGCTTTTCCTAAATCACAATTGCATCATATGAGATAGCTGAATTTATGTTGAGCTTTACAAAAGCCTCCTGGGAAAAGGGCAAAACTGGTTTTAGTGCGTAAGAAATTTATTTATGGCAATTATGGTATCAAACTGAGACTGGGGACTGTTGAGAATCTGGACCGTTTTCTAGTGGAGGAAAAAAAATCCATTTTACTTTTATAAGTAGGAAACATAGTTGAATCACTTTGTAGTTAAAGTGATTTCTGAAAGTCTTATTGTCCTTTTCTTTGGGTAGCAGGTAGGATATTCTTGTCATACTAATTTCTAATTCAAATAAGGATGAATTCTGGAAAAAAATATGAACAACAACAACAAAAAAGAATAAGGATGAGCAGAAAGAAAATGGCCAGCTCCATGGGAGGTAGTTTGAGGCTGTCAAGCATGGTTGGCCAGGTTTCTCATGACTCATCCGCACAGCAGAGCGGTATGGCTGGTTCTCCTGGAAACACCGGGTCACAGCTTTCTGCAGTATTAAGATGACTCACAAGGAGGGGGGCTGTAGGTCCCAACTTAGGTTTATCTGTCATGCATAAATGTGACTTATTTCTTTGATTTGATTTCATTTTTTAACTTGTGGTATCCCTATTACTAGTGATAGAATGTCATGGAAAGGAAATTGTATTAAGTGATTTTTTTTAACAAGATTAGAAAACTGGAGTGTACCTCCACTGTACTTGCACATTGTCCTCTAAAATGGGGTACTTTTGATAAGGTTCTGAAAAGAATTCTCCCATTATGGTGTGTTATAATGTAACCTATTGACAACTTAGTTGGCATATATTAAGGACTTAATTATTTTTTTCTCCATCACTTCTTTCTACTAAAATTTGGTGAATCTTCTTTTCCTTTCTTTTAATGGCATCTTAAGTAGGTACCAAAACATTCTGATCAGTTAATTTTTTTTTTCACTTTTGAGGTACAATCGACACACAATAAACTGCACATCTGTAGAGGATACAACTTGATGAATTTTGAATAGGTATGCAGCTGTGAAACCAGCACTACAGTCACGATAATGACCATTTCCATTGCCTCTCAGAAGTTTTCTGGTGCTCTTTTGTAATCCATTCCTCCTTTCAACCCTTTCCCCAGACCAACGATATGCTTTCTGTGACTGTAGTTTGCATTTCTAGAATTTTGTAGAGATTGAATTATACAGCATCTACTCTTTTTAAAATCTGGCTTCTCTCATTCACTATACTGACTTTGAGGTCAATTTTTATGCTTGTGTATATCAATAGTTCATTTCTTTTTTAAAAATGTTTATAGTACTTTGTTGAAACTAATAAAACTATTGTTTTTGATTAATTTTTGCATAAAAGACACCCATTCATTGATTCGTTTTATAAATATTAATTGAATGCCAAGCATGTGCCAAGCACTTTTTAAAAAGACTTTTATTTTTTTGTCCCCCTCCCCCCCACCACCATGTACAGCCTCCCCTATTATCGACATCCCCCACCAGACTGGTACATTTGTTACAGCTGATGAACCTACATTGACACATCATCACCCAAAGTCCATAGTTAAGGTTTCTTGGTGTTGTACATTCTGTGGGTTTGGACAAATATAAAATGACATTTTATCTACCAATTAGTATTCTATGGAATATTTTCACTGTTCTAAAAACCCTCTGTGTTCCACCTGTTCATCCCTCCCTCCTTCCTAACCCTCAGCAACCACTGACATCCCGATCATTTTTTTTTTTTTTTTTTTTTAGAGATGGGGTCTCACTCTTGGTCAGGCTGGTTTCGAACTCCTGACCTTGAGCTATCCACCCGCCTCAGCCTCCCAGAGTGCTAGGATTACAGGCGTGAGCCACCGCGCCCGGCTCATCCCGATCATTTTTGATGACTAAAGCTTAATCCAGTATAGTCTAAAATTCCAATCTCATATCCAGTTTAAAACTCTTCCCTTAACCCATTGCTCAAAGGACCCAAAAAGTGGGTTAGAGGAGTCAGAGGGAGGGAGAGGGACTACTTCTAAGATATTTCTCCTCCCTTTCTCTCTGTACATGTACCTCATCCAGGACTGGGGCTGGAGGGTGCTTAGATAGAGGAGGTAACAATAGTCTTACACACTCAGCCACTGGCCAGCTGTGGGAAGGTGCCCTTGGTCTTACTCTGGTCACTCTGGTTCTTTCTGCTTCTGGTGGCCTCTGCTGATGTAATAATGATCTCCATATGATGGTTTCTTGTTCAGGTCAACCTGGCTCCCTCTGTCAATAAAGGGCTTCCTTAGAGAGGGGCAACTCTACCATGGTCCATACCTCTAGTCCCCTCTCTGGTAGGGTGTCAACTTATTTGTCCTGGCTGTCTGGGTAGCCCTTTTTGTCCCTGCATTCCTTCTCTGCTCTGTAGTCCTTTCTGTGGACTGATAAAAACCACTCAGATTTTCTTCCATACCTTCAGTCGTGACGCCAGGGTGGAGATGCCACATGCCCCTTTCTTCCCAGGATTATGACTCTATATTCCTTCCTTGATGTGCTGCTGCAAGGCTACTCCAATAAGCCTATTTCAGAAATCTACAGTGAAAAGTAGGCTTATGTCTCTGTGTCTAAGTGTACGCCCCATCTTCGGGCCAAGGCTTCCCTAGAACTCTCTCACCAGGCTCCACTCTGCTCGCCTCACTGGACAGTGAGATGCCAGTGATCTCCCTGTCTTATAGCCACCCCAGCTCTGCAAGGCATTCTCTTGGAGCAGCATACCCCCATGCCCCCAACAAACTTGGCTTTGTGGGATAGGAGACAGAAGATTTCTCTACTGTAAACACTGTACTCTCTGCAAGGCTGGGGATTCTGATCCCTTTCCTCTTCTTCCCTGGGCTTCTTATGTGGACTATATGGCTTGGGTTGATGGCTATCAATGATATGGTTGGTTTGCCTACCAATAAGCCCTGAGGGAACATCTCTGTTCCTTTAGATATGGAGACTTAGTGCCTGTAGATTTCATCTATAGACTCTTGTGCCAGTTCTGGGGCCGTAGGAAAAGCTCCACTCAATATCCTGGCATGCTAATATCTGGTTTTATATTTGACTATGTTCTCCTATCCACCAGTGGTCTTTCTGTGAAGATGGTATGACTTATTTTTGTTTGTTTTTGTTTTAATCTGTCAATTCCTATTCCTAGAAAAGCCATAGAAAATGATGGTTTATTAAAAAATAATATAAGGCTCTATTTACTTTAGTACTGACTTATTTCCCAGGAAATATTTAATTTCCCTAGCTAGATGCTATAACTATAGTAGGAATTTATATTTACATTGTTTATTATAATAGAGATTTATTCTGTAAGTCAAATTATGGCCTTCAGATGTGTTCTATATAATCAAAGCCCCTGGCACCCAGGGAGGCAGTAGGGAATAATACTTTGGAGTCAAATCAGCTTGGGCTGGAATCAGCAGCTGTGTGAAGTTGGGCAAGTCACTTAACATATTCCTCGTACATAAAATAGAAATAATAGTACCTACTCATTTCAGAGGGTTATGAGGACTTAGTTGAATAATGTATGTAAAGCTTTTAACATGATGCCTGGGTTATAGAGAGGATGCAATATGTTTAGCTACTTTTATTATCTTTGTGGAATAATGCCATACCACAATTTGAACAGGAACATATCAAACTGTGTGGGGGAGGCCAAGATTGGGCATTCTACTAGATAGAAGGAGTATATATCATGGAAGCAGAAAAAGGAGTCAAGTTCAAGACAAACAGCAGAGGTTAGGGACTCCACCTAAAGACTGGAAGATACAAGATCAAGGATTAAGGTCAAAGAGTATCTAGTGACTAAAAACTAGGTATAGCATGGCAAGGATAAAGATTGATAATTATGGATTTGAAAGGTAAGGTCCAGAACACGTTTCAGAGGGTGGATGACCTGGGATTGTACATTGAAACAAACCAGGACTTCTGATATCAGTGCTGTTTGGAGTATGAGAGAAGGTAATTAATTCCCTATGGCATTTCTCCTTTTGCCAGAGGGAATCCTTACATATTTTTTTCTTATGATCAACAAGTCTCATTTCCTCTGTTTCTTTTCTAATAAATCTGGTAGGGGTGAAGTAGAATTGAGTATTCTTTTAAAAAATTATTATTGCTAATTAGACAGGCAAAAAAACTTATTCAAATTTTTATTTTTTGATCATAAGTGGCATTTAACACTTTCTAATATATTTGCTAGCTGTTTTCATTTCTCCTTTTGTGAATTATCTTACTTATATCATTTATAACTTATTTACTGAAATTTTAGGATTTTTCTTATTAATCTGTGCATTCTCTGGATATATTGACTCTATGTCAGTGACATTTGCTGTATTTTTTCCCTTTTATATTTGCCTTTTAATTTTTGATTTTTCATTTTTAGGGCAAATAGAACTTTAATAGTGTTACATAGTTAGATGTATCAATATTTTACTTAAAAAAAATCTTCCATGTCTTTTAGAATGACTTCCATGATTTTTGTTCCATTGCACATAATATAAGTCTTTATATTTTCCTATATGCATTACAAAATTTGATTTTTATATGTAACTGTTATCCATCTGAAATCTGTTTATTATTTGCAGATATAGTACAAATTTATCACAGCATTGTTTATTGTATATTACTTCTCTTCTGTACTGATTTGTGATCTTTCTTTATCACCTATTAAACTCTTATGTATAGTAAGCACTGTTTATGTATAACTTCTGTTATTGATTTCAAGAGCATCAATGGGATTTTTTTTTTTTTTGCCTCATAGTGATTTTGGGTGTGGAAATGTGAATGCTGAGCTTCTGGGTTGTACATTTACCTAAGGCATCTCTTTGGATATCATGCTTATCCCATGTTAGTATAAACTCAGTTTTCAAAATGTAATTATCAAGTGATGCTATAGCTCATTCAAAATTATTTATAAATATTAGTATTTCCACATATGGCCAAAACTCAACACCACTGGTGTTAACAAGAAACAATGCATATCCTGTTCAGTTTCATTAGCAGGAAAAGGTGAATTAAAAAAGAAAATCTGCTTCTATACCGTTCGTAGAGCCATTAGTTGTTATTATGTCATATTTATTCTCATGAGTAATGCCCTTCTACACTACCCTTCTAACAGGCTGGTGGCTGTTAATTCAGCAAATTCAATTTTCCAAGTGAAGAAAGTTGCCCTTGCATCAAGCTCATGAATATAATTCCTGTTGGTGGATATAATTCTTCCATTATAAGCTTCATCCATCATGCCACGGCAAGTGGCCAGAGCTGTGAGCTTGAACATGGCAAAGACTGGTAAGGATTCCTCTTGCTTAATTTCACTAATGGATTTTATTTCTTCCCTTTAACAGTGCTATGTCTGTCTACATAGAGAACTGTATTTAGATGGTAGATATTTTCAATATTAAACCATTTCAGCTCTGCTTTAGAATAAATACTTTAGTTGGTATCATTCTCTAGGTATTATTTATCAATCAACCTTGTGCATTTGAGCATGCTCATCTGTGGGAAAAGATCCCACTTGTCCAATGATACTTGAGCTGAGTTTTGTAACTGTTAGATGTTAGATCATGCCAGGGGTTCAGGCTCATAGAGGCATGCTCTGAGACTGTCACAGACTATTTCTTGGGATTTGACCATCCTATTCATTTTCTGTCTCCATGTTGATTCTTGGTCTCTTACATGTAAGGGATCCAAAGAAATACAGTTATTCTATTTATTGCTACTGAGTAAACATCAGCATTTAGTTGATTGTTTCTTAAATTTTCTCTGAGCAAAGTGGCGGTGAATTTTCTACTAGCTCCTTAGGTTCCTGGTCTGATATGAATGCACTGATTTTTCTGGACTTGGCCAACTCACCAAACCATTGTGCTTTCTCGTTCCAACCACAGAAGCAGGAATACCCAATGGGTTAGGAAATCTTCTAGAGGCTTGATTCATGGATTGCGTAGATAAAGGATATTTGCTGGAGTCAGTATATGTAGATTTTTTGAGTTATGGAAATAGCAACAGAATATTTCAAAATGAAGTTTAGGTATCAGGCAGAATTTGCAGTTGAAGAGATAGAGCTGTTTGAGCCTTCAGGGATTTAAGGAAAAATAGGCACATACTTCCAGAGCTTTGGCATTTTCTGGGACTCATGGAGAAGAGAGGTTTTTATGACCTTATGTATGCATCAGAGGTTTCTTCAGTAGGTTCAGAACAGGAAGGAGGAAATAAATAGAACCTGTTCCAAAGCCTATTAACATGGGGATCACAGGCTGAGCAGCCCTTGGAGATGTGACTGTGATTGGGCTCCTCGGCCCTGGTAAAGAAATGACCAGAAGAGTAGGTATGCAAGTAAGAAGAGGACTGGATACAGCTGAAGCATCACTTCATACCTTCAGATCTTGCAACTATAGTTGATTCTGATAAGGGAGAGTTTTGTTCTGTTCATTGTTCCTTTGGCCTTAGGTAAGGGCTTCCTTGACATTTTATTCCACTGGAGGGGTGATCAGCTGAGGCTGAGAGGATCAGGTCTTAATGGTGCCCAGTCTCAAGAGAGAAGTGGTAGGGATGGGAACCCAGAATTAGAGCCTGGGGAATGGAGGGTTTGAAGTAGTAAGAAATTCCAGTGTTTAGATCAGAAAGGGACAACCAGATACCTGAATCAAGCAGGGTCATGCCTCGTAGATACAGGGTACTAGCAATAAGGAGCCAGGATTTTGGGAAATAGGAGTTTTGTTAAAGATTTTAATTTTTAGAAAAAAAGAATATTATATGTTAAATAATATCAAATAATATATAACCCCAAAGATTCCTTCCTCTATTTGATAATTTAAAATAAAATTTGGTTCCTAGAAGGTTTCAGTATTAATAATACAGATTAAAAACTAAAAAATACATTATCAGTGTATATTTGTGAATAGTCCCTGCAAATTTTACTCAAGTTATAAGTATATGTCTTAAGATCTCTCTCTTTCTTTCTAGAGAGATAGAAAGAGTGAGAGAGAATGGACTCCTGCTACTCTGGAAATTAAGATATATATATGTAGAATATTACAAAATTAGCTTCATTGCTTTCCTGATTGTGTGCTTTTATTTTTGGCTTGCTATTTGCAATAAGTGACTCAGAAACGGAAGTGAAAAATCATTTTACAGTTTGAGTGGAGATTTTTTTTCTGTTAGGGTTGTTGTAATTCTTACATAATATGAGTACAAACCTCTGAATGTTTATTAGATGTCTGGTGCTGGGTTTCTGTGTAAAACAACAATACCAGCCCCCTAACTTCCATGCCTCTCTAATTATATGTAAACTTGTTTAAGATCATCCAGTACAATGATTCATCACTCCAAGGTGCTCTGCTAAAGCTACATTGTTACAAGACTATTGTTCCCTACTGAATATATTTATTTTGAGCTTTAGTTAATTTTTTTATTTTTAAAATAAGCTCTAGATCTCTATCTGTACTTATTATGTAAGAAATAATAAACACTTGAATGCATTTATCTACTTTTAAAAAGTTACTTCTTATGATAGAAACAGAAGGCTATTGCGTTCTTAGAAATATCTGTTTAGATTTATTGCTGTCATTATCAGCAGCATCAAAATTCTCACCATCATCATCATCATCACCACCGTCTGTTAGTATTGGTTGCTAACCATTTAGTTCGGGGATTATTGTTAAGTTCTAGTTGGATTTATAAATAGTACATATTAAATAATAGAATCCCTGCCTTTAGAAAAAGAAAAATGAGTAATGGGCAAAATTATAGGCAGTTCCTAAATTTCAAATGGGTTGGTTACTATTTTTGTTTGTAAGGCAGATTGTGTGAACTTGGAGCCCCTTTCATTGATTGATAGGTAAACAATGTCATATGTGGTCTATATGTACCCAGGTTTTCTCCCAAAAACCCACTCGAGCTGAAACTCGATGTGTTTAACTCTATGATAGAGTATCAGAGTCTACTAGTAAAAATTTATCAAGACTCAACGCAGAATCTTCTGCTAGAGTTGGTGGAGAGCGATTTTTCCCTATCTGCCATCCTCACCTATACCCACAAGCAAGACATGAAGACATTTATGACTGCTGTTTTGGGTTAAATTGTTTTCCCACAAAATATTAATATATGTTGAAATCCTAACCCTATGTACTTATAAATGTGACCTTATTTGGAAATAGGGTATTTGTAGAGGTAAGCAATTTAAGACAAGGTTATATTGGATAGGGTGGGGCTTAGCCCAATGACTGGTGTCCTCATAACAGGAGGGAAATTTGGACACACAGACAAGGAGAATGCTATGTGACAACATGAGCAGAGATTGGGGTGATGTGCCTACAAGTCAAGGAACACCAAGGATTGCTGGCAACCACCAGAAGCTAGGAAGGGGCAAGAAAGAATCCTCCCCAAGAACCTTCACAGAAAGCATCACCCTGTTGATTTTTAAACTTCTAACCTCGAGAACTCTGAGATAATAAATTTCTGTTTTTTAAGCCACCCAAGTTTATGGTAATTTGTTATGACAGTCCAAGGAAACTAACACACCTTCGAAGTAAACAAAATTTGACCATTAGAAATTTTTCATGTGTATATCTGCTCTATGATAACTCTGGGACTGAACTTATTACTAAAAGAAAACCAAGGATACTTAAGTTTGATATATGGTTTAGTTTGCCATCTTATGACACAATTGTGGTGGTAATATTTAAATGATTATATTGTTAGTACTTTTTGATATAAATCCATTACATCATTGAAAATTTTAAGATATATGATGACACATAGTGAGTCCTACAATTCATAGAATTACTATGACAAGACATGAATATATGAAAAAAACTAAAGACTGTACGACAGAAACCTGTACATATCAGTCCTTGCTTTAAGTAGAGAACAGATAGTAAATAAAAATAAATTAGATATAGCTAGAGTTTTAAAAGAACATTCTTCTGTTTACTATTCTTCTATCATGTTTTCCAAGTGAAACTTGGCTTAACTCTAAATTTCCAGAGTAGTAGGAGTCCATTAAATCTCTGGGGCTCCCCCTCCCTTCAAAATGGTTCAAGAATCCAAGAACCTTAATGAATTCAAAGAGGCTAGTCATCTTTCCAAATGCCTTACAGAGGAAGAAAGAGAGAGAAAGAATTGGAAACTTTGACCAGCCTTCTGTTGGGTCCCAATTTTTAGATGCCATTGTTTCTAACATCTGCAAGTTATTGGTAATAATAGGTCCTCATGGCCTGATGCACCTTTTTCACTCCTGCAGCGATTTCTGGTCAATGACCAATTGTGTTTGCCACTTAGATGAAAGCCCTTTAGTTCACACTCATATCTGTTAAGAGGATGGACTTTAAGTCTGACAGTCCTGAGTCTCAGATCTGCCACTTACTACCTGTGTGACCTTGGGAAGTTACTTAAGTTCTTTCTCATAGACTAGTTGTAAGAATTAAATGAGAAAACACACATAAATACTTAGAAAAGGCCTGGCACATTGTAATATTTATAATAGTGAAACAATGAGGGTTGTATCTATATTTACGAAGAGATTTAATGATGTGGGGAAAAGCCTATGATATAATTTTAAGGGCAAAGAGAGGAATACAATTGTATATGTATGATTTTTAATGTGACAAAGAGAATGGTGCTCACCAAATATTCCATTTTAGCTCCTTGACGTTTTCCAACCACCTCCCCACACCTGTAATTATGCAACTAGGTTTGGACAATGGGCTGTGGTGAAAGTTAAGTGTGTCATTTGTGGGCTGCAGTATGGAAGAACTATTGTGAGACCGTTAGGCTGTTGCTTTGTCTCTTAAAGTGACTGAAGAGGTCACATGTTCCAGCAACAAGGTGGTAGAATTTCCATCAGCCTGGTCCTTGATGAACTAAGCCCTCTGATAACCCATGATGGACAGGTAGCATGAGTAAGAATAAACTTTTGTAGAGTTAGGCCACTGGATTTGGAGGTTAACATGTTACCACAGCAAAATCTGGCCTACCCTGACCAGTACCTTTATTTTCATAAAATTATGTATAAAAAGATTTGAAGACCACCAAAATTATAATAATGGTTATTGTTGGATAGTGTGATTGTGGATGTTTTTAAATTTTCTTTTAAAATCTTTTCTGTATTAAAAATATTTTTAAAGGGAGACAGTGATATGCTTAGTTTATTTAAGAAAAATTTTGATCAAAACTGGTTAAATTACCTTCCGAAAGGGTAAGCTCTAGCTATTTAGAGACTATTTATTAATGAGAATTACTTCACTTTCTAGCACTGACAACTTAATGAAGATTTAGTGTAGATTAGGGGTTGGCAGGCTATAGGCTGTGAGCCAAGACTGGCCAGCAGCCTATTTTTTAAAATAAAGTTTTATTGGAACACAACCACACTGATTTATTTATGTATTGTCTAGAGCTGCGGCCCCCAACCCCTGGGGCCACTGACCTGTGGCCTCATAGGAAATGGGCCGCACAGCAGGAGGTGAGCGGCCGGCAAGGAAGAGGAACTTCATCTGTATTCAAGGCACTGCCCACCACGGGCATCACCCCATAAGCTCCGCCTCCTCTCTCGTCAGCTACGCATTAGATTGACAGCAACTCGGAACCCTGCTGTAAACTGCGCATGCGAGGGTCGAGGTTGCGCGCTCCTCAGGAGAATCTGACGCCTGATAATCTGAGGTGGAGCTGAGACAGTGATGCTCGTGCTGGGGAGCGGCTGCAAACACAGATTATCATTAGCAGAGAGGTTTGACTGCACAATAAACCTAATGCTCTTGAATCATCCCGAAGCCATCCCTCCACCCAGTCCCCACCCTCACACTGCGTCATGTGGAGAAATTGTCTTCGTTGAAACTGGTCCCTAGCGCCAAAAAGGTTGAGGACCGCTGGTCTGTGGTATTTTAGTGACTACATGGGCCACACAACCTAAAATATTTACTATCCAGCCCTTTTCGGAAGAATTTTTCCAACCCCTGGTGTAGATTGTAAACTCTGAGCAGAGCCCGGACTAGGATGAGCAGAGTTAGGCACTTGCCTAGTATATCGGACACGGTTCTCCAGAGACAGAATTAACATGATTTCTTTCTTTCTTTACTATTTGTAGGAATTGGCCTACGTGACTATAGAGGTTGAGAAGTCCCAAGATCTGCAGTTAGCAAGCTGGAGAGTCGATGGCATATAGTTCCACTCAGGTCTGAAGGCCTGAGAGGCCCCAGAGTCATGGTGTAAGTTCCAGTCCAAGTCCAAGTCTGAAAGTAGAAGACTGATGTCCCAGCTTAAAGACAGTCAGGCAGAGGGAGAGAGAGAATTCTCCCTCACTTGGCTTTTTGTTCTATTTAGGCCCTCGGTGGATTGGATCAGGCCCACCCACATTAGGGAGGGAAATTTGCTTTCCTCAGTCTACAAATTTAAATGCTAATCTTTTCCAGAAACACCCTCTCAGACATACCCAGAAATAATGTTTAACCAGATATTTCATAGGCATCTCATAGCCCAGTCAAGTTGACATGTAAAATTAATGGTCACACCTAGAGTGTAAACTTTAAAGGGGTGCTGAAAAACTCAGTACTCAATGTCAAATAACAATTTAATACAATATTAAAAAATATTAATGCAAAAATCCATGATGAACAAAATATCAAAATTTTAAATAAAGATTGGATCAGTAATAGTACCTGCCAAGCCATATTGGAACCTGAGGCTACTAATCTTGTCTTTATTTAGAATTTTGATTTTTTTGCTCATCTTCTAAGGCACAGAAGTGCCCTAAATTCCCTAGTACAATACTTAACATATAGTGGATCTGCTTAAGTTTTTTTCATCAGTTATGAATTTGTTAGCCCATGATAATGCAAAAGAGGAATTAGAAAAATCTGTGAGTGGGAGCAGTTTGACCCAGTTGTTTTGGTAGAAGGTAGAACTTTCTAACCCTAAATTTATGTATAATACTAAGTCTATTCAGCAGTTTGTCTATTCATCAACAAATATTGGTGATGGACTTTGTCTTAGTACTAGACCTGTGGGCATCATCCTAATTTATTTGACTGTTTTAAGATGGTATTTTGGGATTTATTATACTTTAAGCATAATTTTGAACATAATTTTTTGAAATTTAGATTTTTCTGTAGAGGCTTGCTTATACAATCTAAATACTTGCTGTATTACTTTTTAGCCAACTATTTCTGGCTTCCTCTCCCATTTCTTAGTTGATGTTATTCATCAGATAGACTAATCTCATCCTCTCCTTCCAGGCTCTTGTAATATCTCCATTATGACTGGAAGATGGAATGTTCATTCCAAAGTCAAATTTGTCAGGATTCTAAGTCACATTTTTCAGAGTTCAAAGGTTCATATAGTACACAAACTTGAACTTTACTCAATAATATGATATTTGGATATAGCTGCTCCCAAGGAATGAACATATAATATTGTTTACTCCTTGGCACAGAGACCCATGTTGGTCAGTACAGAGACTTGGATGAGAATAAGAAATATTTACCTCTGTCTTCCAAATACCCACTATCTGGGATAAAGAGGTAAATTTTGGTAAAGTTTGGGAAAGAAAGCACTATATAAGTGGATGCTGATGTTACATAATTGTCTTTAGGTAAAACACTTTCTTTTTTTAAAATTAAATTTAATTATATATATATTTTTAATATATATATTTTTTATTTCAGAATATTACGGGGGTGCAAATGTTTAGGTTACATATATTGCCTTTGCCCCACCTGAGTCAGAGCTACAAGTGTGCCTATCCCCCAGACAGTGCGAACCGTACCCATTAGGTGTGAATATAACCATCCCCTCCTCCCCCATATTTTTAGACAAGGTCTTGCTCTGTTGTCCCGTTAGAATGCAGTGACATCATCATAGCTCACTGCAGCCTCAAACTCCTGGGCTCAAGGGGTCCTCCTGCCTCAGCCTCCTAAAGTACTACGATTACAGGTGTGAGCTACCACACCCGGCCAGAGAAAACATTTTATTTCCATTTTTTTAAATTTCAAAATATTATGGGGGCACAAATGTTTTTGATTACATGTATCCATTTTGTTATGCTTGAGTCAGGGTTATAAGTGTGCCTATCACCCGGATAGTGTTCATTGTGCCTGTTAGGTAGGTTTTCACCCATCCCTTCCTCTTTCTTCCCCATTTCCCCTCCCCCTCGTCCCTACAGAGAAAACATTGTAAAGAGAGTATAATAAATGTAGAAATGGAAAACACAATTATACATTTAATTTAACATTGAAAATCAAAATAAATATACCCAAATGCAAAAAGAAAATTGCTCATGAAGTTCTGATACATGTACAAATATTAATAGTTTTGTCTGAAGTATACTTAAAATGTTAGCTGGCTTTTTGATAGATGTCTTCTATAATATTACCCAAAAGTAAAAGTAAAAGTAAAATTTGTGTTCTTCACATAGGGAAGCAGAGGGAGACCAAGAAATATTCTCCTTCCTCACCTCAGTTCTGTTCTTTTCTTTTCTTCTCTTTTCTTTTTTTGCATGCTTCATGCCATTTTTGTTTTTATTTTTGTATTATGGTGAGTTTTAACTTTTATGAATTAATTTACTGTAAAGAATGAAATGTGCCATTTAAGAAATTTTTATTTGAAAATGAGAAAGTTTCTTTCCTACCATTCAATAGGTAAGAGAGCAAAAATAAGACTAAATTGATAATATTCAAACTCTATCCTTATATATAATGATCATATGCAATTTTACATTTAAAAAAACCATCAAGCTGATAATGGCCAGTTCATAATCTTAAAAGGTTAGTCTAAATAATTCAATGATGTCACATAAGAAATAAATGATGTCACTTCATTCACGTGATACCATAACAAAAGTTAACATGTACATGTTTTTATACACTATTAAAAAGGAATATAATTGCTCAGTTTGTTACATACTCATTTCTTATTTCCAAATTGTATTTTCTTCCTTTGAAAAAATGATTGCTAATATCTTCCTCACTAGTAATTATCCCTTACTCAATTTCATTATTGAGTAGAATAAAATAAACCATTGACTTGATATCCAAAGGAACTCGCCTCAGTTCTTTGATGTGGATTGGGCAGGAGGGGTGAAATGGTAGGAGAGAGAGAGAGGGAAAACCCAGAAGTGACGTTTGACGAAAGAAGAGGAAAACGAGAGGAAGATATTAAAGGAGAAATGTGGATGGTGAGGGGGAAGAGAGCAGAAAGAGGTTGTGAGGAAGGAACCAGAGGCAGGAGTCTGGCTGTAAAAGCTCTCTTTTGAGTAGTAGCTGGAGATAATATGAAGGAGACAGAGCGTCAACAATTTTTGGTGGTGGAGACTCATCTGATTTGTTATTTACTGTACAGGTGCCCTGCAAGTTTGTTGCATAAAGAGGAGGAATGATTTGGGTCTGGTGCCACTGTGATGATTTCTTCTGAAGGTACTAATATTCTGAGGTTTGATAAAATTCCTTCTCTTTGCTTTTCCTGTCACTACAATAAAGTGACCTGAGAAGAGCTAAAACATTTATCAAGTACAAATGGCAAAATCTATGAGAAAGTTGCTTGAGAAGTAAGGCCTCTAAGTCTTCATTTATTCCCACTATCCTAGTTTTCCTGTTATTTTTCCAGTTTTTTTATTTGGATGAGGACTGCCTATAGCATGTTCTCCAGCATGTAGAAAAATGAAAGAGTTTTTTCCTGAAGAAAAATTCACTACTCTCTTAAACTTTACCTTGAGGAATTGGTATCCTAACTTTTCTCTATTTTTTTAAATGAATTTTTGAGATAAAACTTGAAGGTTTTCTGCATAGGCAATTTTCTAATATTATATAGCTGAGTCATGTGGAGAGACTATTTCTACTGTTGACAATAATTGTCTTCTCTCTGGGGAAAGTAAAAAGATACAGTATTTCTTAGAATCTCCAACAACATCTAGTCATGTGCTTATTTACAGAGGGTTCTCAGTAAAAATTCATAAAATTATTAATTTAAGGTCTTTACTGACAATGATATATATTATATATAATGGCATTTTTCCATCTAATTATGAGAACTGTGGACTCTTAAGCCAACTTGTGTATCTGCTATATTTTATATCTGAATTATACTGCTGGTTTTATCTTTTTAATTTGATTTGTATCTTTATCAAACCAATATAAATGCACGGTTAAAAAGTTCAAGCAGAACAAGACTTATAATGAATACATTAGTATCCTGTGGCATATTTTCCCACACCTGATTTCTGTTCACTGTTCTACTTTATTAGCTGTTTTATCTCCTATTTCTAAATAATAGACTTATACTAACTTCAACATTTTCTCATTTTATGTACCAATGATTTCCTGCAATGGATGAGGGATCTTTAGCTTTCTTACACCATCTATTCTTTCCCTTTTCCTTTTCTCCTTCCATATTCTACTGTCATGTCACAGTTTTGGTTAAATTGACATTTAGAAGTCCTTTTCAAAAAAATTATTTTTAATGGCTGTACACTGGGAATTTTAAGAGAATAATCAGAGGTATGCACAAAAGATTTCCATGCAAGGATGGAAATTCATTACAGTTCAGCAGTCATTATGAAAAAGTAGACAAAATCTGAAGTCTAGCATTAGACAATTTTTTGTTAAAAATCTATTAGTACCTGTTCATGTAATAGATTTCTATGCAACCATTAAAAATAATGTTTTTGAAGATTGTTAATAGCATAGGCAAAGGTTCAGGATATAGAAAGTTAAAAAAAGATAATAAACATGCTTGAAGCTCTGACTCAGGTGGGGCAAAGGCACTATATATAACCTGAACATTTGTACCCCTGTACTATGCTGAAATTAAAAAAAATTAAAACAAAACAAAAAAATTAAAAAAACAAAAAAGATAATAAAACAATTAACAGTATACCTAGTTTGATCCAAATTTTGTTTAAAAAAGAAAAAGAAGAAAAAAAATGAACATAGTAAGAGGGTATGGAAGGTTGTATACCAAAATGTTAAAAGTGGTTTTCTCTAGATCATATTGAAAAATAATTTTGTTTTCCTTTTTAGGTTTTCCAAAATGAATCATGTTGGTAAATTGCTTTCTAAAAGGGTTCTACTATTTTACAATATTGTCAGCCATATACAAAACCAACAGCCATATTGTACTCTTAAAACTACTTGGTGTGGTGCTATTATTTTTAAAATTCTTGATATTTATGCTCCACTTCTTTTGTTTGTATTTGGACATCTTTGTGGAATTTTGACATGAATTAAATGCATTTACTTATAGCTATATTTTATAGGAAAACACAAAAATGTCATAATGTACTGTAATCATTCTAAATTTATTTTTGCTAATTTAATTAACTAAATTGCTCCTTATTTTCAGTTTTGTTTCTTGATTGTGTTTGAATAATTTTTCATGGCTTTCTTTTCTTGTGCATTGATTGCTTTGTGAATTACTTTTATGTCCATTTATGTTCTTTGGACATAGATTTTGAGATGATAAAATGGTGGTAGAGATTATTCTAAGCAGAGAGATCAGTGAGAGCAAAGGCATGGAATAATACTATGGAATGGGTTTGTGAGATAGCAATTCCACCTTGACAGGACTGTGTTGTACATGTAGGAGAATAGGCAGGAAAAGGTATACCTTAGAGTTGTTGACTATAGCCCACCTCTTTCTAAAAGAATCTTTTCTGCCCACAGCCCTGCTTCCTGTCCATCTCCCATGTGATTGGGTCATAGCTGATTGGAATAGAGTGGGCATCTGATCCAAGGGCAGACAATCTATAGGCTGTTCTGTGACATTTCTGTAATCCAGCATGAAAAGAAGGACTGGGCCATTTTGACAGCTTAAGGCTTGTAACTGGGAAATTAAGAGACTGAACCAATTGGTAGTGGAGCAGAAACTTACAAGGAAGTGTTGAGAGTTCTCAAGGTTTAGAAGGTATTGGGAGTGGCCACCCTGTACTGTTTGCTAGCTGAAACTATGAGGGAATGGAAACTGAATACCCAGAGGAAGCAGGGCAGTGGAGAGAAGGGAAACCGAAAAGAGAAGCTACAACACTGATAGAAAGAGAGAGTTACTGAGTTTAGAGCTTTCTTGTTTTCTGATAGCTATCAGGTGATCAATGAGTATCCTTTAAAAGATTTTCTTTTCTTGAGGTAGCTTGAGTAGATCTCTAGTGCTTTCAAGCAGATAGACATTTCTGGGGCCATATTATGAAGAACTTTGGATACTAGGGCAAGACCTTGGTATTTTGCTAGGCAAGGGATAAATATTAACAATTTTTTGGATGTGTAGTAATATATTAGACATATGTTAAGTGAAGATTAAGATTAGTAGTAGTTTGTAGGAGAGATGGAGAAACTGATTTGAAAGCTATTACAATAAAATATGTGGAAAGTAATTAAGGCCTTGAGGATATGACAGAAGGAAGGTACGTGTGTGGATAGATGTAAAACCTATAACAAAGTCAGGATCAAAAACACATGATAATTTATTGGATATAGGGGACAAGGAAAAGAATAAGTCGAGTTGAAACTGAGATCTTGAGTCTTGGGGATTAGAAGTTGGTAATATCATTAAGAGAAATGAGAAAGTTAGGAGGCTGGATTGTTTTGGGTTGTGGAAGACCAGATAGCTGTTAGTTTTATGTCATTTGAATTTCAGGTGATGGTGGGAAATACTATCTAGTTCAGCTTAAGTAACTTATGTTGAGTTCCTAAAGCTTGTTCCAGATTTTGGATGGTGGAGGTAGGGGAGGGAGTTTAAGTACAGAAATGAATAAAATATGGTTTATGCCTTTGAGGAAATCCTACCTAGTATTATGGGTGAAGTTATCTGTCAGGTAGAGATGTACATGTGGAGCTTGGGAGAGAACTTTTGGACTGGAGATCCAAATATCAATAGAGCCCCAGAGAATTGGATTGTCAAAGGATAGAGTTACGGAGTATGAAGACGAGGACCAAAGCTAAAACCGTGGTGAAGACCTTGTGTCACAGTGCAAAAGGAAGGAGAACCAGAGGAGGCATAGCCAGGACATTAACAGAAGAAGCAGGGTAGTATAGAGTTATAAAAACCAACAATAAACAAAGGAAGGGAGGGTTTCAGGAGGCACAAGACCATCAATAGTATTAAAGGCTATCGAAAGCTTTAGAGAATGAAGTTGGTTTGATGTGCAGGAGGTCGTTTGTGATCCTAGTAGGAGTTTGTGAGAAAAGGGGGCTGGTGAAGAAATATAGAAAGCAAAGGTAGACCACTCTTCTAATCATCTGGGCTTGAAGGGATGATGAGAGGAGGAGACTTGAAGGAGGAGGCAAAGTCAAGAGAAGGTTTTGGTGTGTTTGTCTATATTTAAAGACTGGGTCTACTGAGTAGGCAGAAGAAGAGATGACTGGTCAGGAAGGACCAAAGATTCAAGGAAGAGAATCAAAGGGGCGGGGATGTAAGGAGATGGGAGAGTTTATGATCAAGAGTTGAGGTGAAGGAAATAACCTTGCCAGAGGAGAGATATCTCATCCTGGAGCCAAAGGTCAAAAGGAAAAATACAACGTATAGTACAGAGGAATTCAGAGGAGAAATGAAAGGAAGTAAAAAGAAAAATATCTCAAATGGCTTCTATTTTCTGAGAAAAATAGCAAGCTAGAAGTAGAGTCTTGTGATTGGGGATTTTAGGAACCTAGAGGAAGAGAAAGTTTTGAAAGGCCACTGCAGGGAATGGAAAAGGGAATTGATAAGAGGTAAGCGAGAGGATTTTTGAGTGGTAATAAAGAGACAAATAAGGATGAAAAGTTGAGAGATGAATCAAGAAAACAAAACCTATTTCAAGTTCTAGTAGTACTAGAGAATTTTACAGAGTTCCTTCCTCCCCCACCCACACTATTTTACAAATAAAGAATTTAATTCCAGAGTGCTTAACCTACTCATAAGTTTGTTGGAATTCTAATCCTTGCCCCACCTTTTTTCTGAATAAGAGAGATGTAACAATTGATCATAAAGTTAATTTAGGGAATTGGTTAAATCTGAAATCTGACTAAATCTGGAAAAAACAAAATTTAACCAATCAGAAGATCAGTGCCTATGTATGTTGAACAAATGTGCTAGTAGGTCATTGAGTCACAATAAATGATTCAGGAATATTCTCTAAACTACAGTGTGTGTTCTGGGTACGAATATTTTGTCAAACGTTTAAACAATTTTGATGTTCCCTGTAAATATTTACATGTCTGATTATACAAAAGAACTGCCAGTTGACATTAAAGACAGCTCAGTTGTCATAGTGCCTTTTCTACAATGAAAGCCCAGTTTTCAGTGTGTAAATTACAGTTGTGGAAGATAATCTGGAAAATTATTATATATTCAGAAGTAATCATTTCTGGTAATGGAATGAGAACACTGAACTGTTTTTTAAAAATATTCACTTTATTCCAAGATCTTACAACTTAGTTCCTTAAATTTCTGTAAATCATCTTAAAGATGAGGCTTTGAATTTCTGAGGACTCATTTCTCAGCAGAGCTCCAAGAAAGGTTGAATTCCCTTAGAGGAAGTAGTAGTGAAGTCATATTCTTATTTGTTTTTGTGGACAGGATCAAATAATAACTCTTTATTGAATTTCAGTGTGACCATTAGGGGCCAAATAAAATGGTCACAACTCTTCTGTGTCATTTCCACGTGAAGTTTTAGTAGCCACAGGCAGAACAGACCACTGCCGCAGTAATAGGCAGAATATTATTATTACTGCTGGCTAGACAAGTCTCTAGACACCTTTTGTTGGTTGTTGAAACTAAATGGAATGTGATTCCAAGAAAAAGAGGGAAGTGTTGTTAGACATTTTGTGTTTTCAAAGTGCATTGTGGTTGTTGGTATTCTTTATCCCGCTGTGACAGCAGATGGGAATGCCATCAGTGATATCCATAGGCTTCAGCATGAGGTGGGGGTCATTGAGTGTTCTGGCCTCTTGCCCTGGAGATGGAATGGAATGACTCAGTTCTTTGGGCTGAATTCCAGGGAGCCCTCCAGAGAGCTCTTCACGCTTAACTGGTACTGACACCTTTAACGCTTTTCTGAATTGGTAGATCTTATTCTCAGGTAAAGACAATACTAGTGATAAATCCATCCCTACTGGTGTGTGTGTGTGCGTGCGTGTGTGTGTGTGTGTGTGTGTGTGTAAGTAGGCATGTCTGTATATCCAGTGCTGTTGGTGGTCCAGACTTATAACCCCACAGGGGACAGTGGGCCTCCTTACTATCTCTTCGGTCCCAGTTCAGGAAGAGGTGTTCTGCATTTCAGAAGTATTCCTGGCCAAGCAATCTAGCTTCCATGATGAGGTATTGGGAGCTCCATGGATGAAGCCTGGTTTTTCAGGCCAGGCTCTCTGTCTGACTCACAAGCCAGGACGTTTTTCTTATTTGTGAGGCCACATGCTGAAGAGAATATATATCCTCCTTACCCTGAGGAGTAAGTCACGAATGCCTGGGTCTCCTTTTCACTGGGTGCTCACGCTACTTTAACTTCCCCCAAGTCCGCTCTACACACATCTTTTAATTCACTTTACGTTTATTTCTGCCACCAATATTTTCCTGTTCCCTGGCTAGGTGCCAACCCATTTGCTTCCTCTACGCCAGGAATTCTGAACAAGTTCACCCTATACAGGTAAGAATTCTCAAATGGGAAGTCTGAAGAGCTTCTTTTGCTTTCATTTTCTGTGCCTATCGCCAGGATGGCTTGTGATAGATCTGGAGCCTGGTGTTTCTGCTGCCACAGATCCAAGGCTGTTCTTTATTTTCAACCCAAGACTGAAGTTCTTTTCAAGTATGACAACACTTATGGTAGAGGATTTATCATCTTCTGCAGGGGCTATCTTGGTTCTCTTTTAGAAGAAAAAGAATAGTGTTTACCATCTCTAGCAAGACAAGTGTACTTCAGCATGTTCATCACAGGCAACGCTTACCAGCTCTCGGTAGAATAGGCAATATGATATAAAGTGAAGAGCACAGATATTGGAGCCAATAAGATTTCTGGCTGTGATTTCTGACTCTACTACTTTCTAACTATATGGCCTTGTAGAAGTTGCTGTGTCTTGTTTATCCACCATAGGGCTGTTGTGAGAATTAAATTAACGAATACATGCACAGTTCTTAGCATAGGGCTTGGCACAAGATAGGTACTCCATAAATGGTAGCTCTTATCTTCCTTATCACGATTTTCCTGAACATGGGGCATAAGTCTTTATGAAGTTTGACAGCCAGGACAGTTGTAACATTGTTCCTGGAAAGGTGGCAAGTCGATGCTATCCTTCCAGGCTTACTTTGATGAGTCTGAATGTATTGTGAGACTGTTTGGCATATGTACTTTATGGCCATCTTCCAACGCCCAATGAATAACATCTTGGATGAATGCTGGGACTAAGGAATCATGGTCTTCTTGGGTGACATGAATACTTCTCTGACTTACTGTCACATAAGTCCCTGCTTTGGAAGTTTTTACAAGCCTCCTGCAGTATATCTAGGCCAACTCTGAAAACTGTACATTTGACAACTCAGGGGCGAGACCTTTTTGCTTTTCAGAGATTTTCCATGTCAGAGAAGTAGATCATGTCAGTACAAGGTCATTGGCTTTTTGTCCATACCCGTGTTACAACTATATAATTCTACCTATCATTCCAGCCTTTGATAGCAGTCTGCAGGAAATTTTGGGATCCTTTTTCCTTATTGCCGTAGAAGGGCATGCTGCTCTCTGACAGCACTGAGCTCCACAACAGCTGCATTTTACAGCCCTGCTACTTCCCTTTAACTCATTGCATCTTTCACATCATGGATGCTTTCATGACCTGGGAAAACTACAGGCCATTAAGCAGTGCCATCAGGACACTCTCTAGCTATCCAGGCACCAGTACAAGAAGTGCTCTGGTTAGCAACTGGCCTTCAGGGAGAATATCTGTCAGAGAGATGTCCTCTGTGTCTTCCCATACCACTCCTCACCTGAGCTGAAAGTAGAGGGTTTCCACTCAAGACCCTTTGAGGAGGTTGCTCTATTGAATGTAGTTATCTGCTTCCAATTGAGTCAGCCATAGCTTCTGTTGTGTGTGTGTGTGTGTGTGTACTACATTATATTTTTCATGTCCTTTATGTCCTATACTGATTTTTAAATTGAGGTGTAATTTTTTGTATGTTTTTAATTTTTGTAAATAAGTACACCATTGAGAAATGGACTAAAGTGAAAATGAATTGAATACAATCCAGGCTTCTGTCCTAGTGCCTCTTCTTTTTTATTTCTCACACTCCCCTAGATCATCTCATCCAAATGCGTGGCCTCAAATTACCACCTTTCTGCTCACGGTTCCAAATCTCTTTCTCTAGCTCAGTTTTTTCTCTCAGATAAGGGACACACAATTCCAGCTGCCTCCTGGGCAGCTTCACCTGGATCTACCACAGACACCAGACTATGTCCTCAATTGAGCTTATTATTGCCCCCTTAAAAACTTTCTCCTTCCATATTCTTGATTTTGAATAGCGGCACCAATATATATATTCAGCTGGGAACTTCTAGTCTCTGCCCTCTTCCTCATTTTCAAGATTCAGATCCTACTATTCCTTCTGACAAAATACTTTTGGGATCTCTCAATTTAGATTTTTCTTCATTTAACTCGTAAATTAACGTAATACTCACCTATAATTGTTCTCTTTAGCTTCTGGCCTAGAACTCTTCAATTCCTCTGCTTAATGCTTTTAGCACGATTTTTATTAAATGCGAAAACCGCAAACATGATTATTTTTTCCTCTCCCTCACCCACTCCCAGCTTAAAAATCTTTCGAGTCTTCTCATCATTTTCAGAATGAAGATCTAACTTGTTAACATGGCTTATGAAACCCTTTATGATTTGACCTCTGCCAAGTTTTCTTCCTGCATCTCTCGCCACTCTCGCATTTGTACTCTCCATTCCTGTTACAGTGGACTAATTGGCATTCCCCTGCTCGCTCAGACCTCTGTTTTTACACATAGTATTCCCTGATCTACAGTCCCTTTACCTGCCTTGTCCCCTTAATGAACTCAAGTAGCTTTTTCTTAGCCTCCTTCCTAAAGGAAGAGGTAAGTTTTTCATTCTCTCTGCTTCCATAGACCCTGAATTATTTATTTAATAAGCATTTATTGAGGATGTACAATAAAGTAGAAATACTGCATTTTAAAAGAAAATTAACTAGTAGACCATTTTGGGATTCAGTACATGAATACATTTATTTTAGATAAAAAAATTTAGTCACTTCGAGTGGGGTAAATTATTACTAAGTTTTAACCAAACGACAGCCTAATTAACCTACTTCCTATTTGACTCAACTATTCCTGCATTTTTTCACCTCAAATCATTGAAAATACATTGGTACTGTTGGAGAATAAATGCAACCCACCGTAAAAGGTAGTTATCTTTGTTTTAAGTAAATAGTGTTTCTCAAAGTTGTGATTAGCTTCTTCCGTTTTAAAAAAAAATTTGTTTACTTACAATTGCATCAGAAAGTGGGAGGTTTAGCTTATTGGACTAGATAAAATCTTGTGTGATATTTTGGTATATTAGCTGGGGAGAAACAGCACACAAATGGATTGGAGATAGCTGGATTAAGGAGATTAGGATTATGCTGGTATTATATTGGGTGTAGGGAGTGAGGCGCAGGGACAAATTAGGACTAGTATTACTTATCTATTAAAAGATCTTATCTACAAGAAGGCAATGGTGAGAGCGCTGTCTCCACACAAATAGGCTTTTGTTCTCATCATCCCCCATTACATTTTCTTCTCAATCCTTCTCTACTTTTTAGTCTCTTTCATCTGCCTGAATAATTTTGGAGCTTTAGTTATATTAATACTATCCGTAGCAAATCTCTGTTAGTGTTCTTTACAAGTTTCACTCTTCTTCCACCCCTTCCAGGAAATGTGCCTTCTAGCACTCCAACCAGTTTGAATGTGGTTTTAATGTGAGCTGCCATGTTCCTACAGACTTTGCACCTGACCCCAGCTGATGATGGTGGAAAAGTGGTCAGAACTCATTATTTGGATTTTTGAACTAAGAACCAGTGCAAACATGGTCTTTTCGTCTCTGATGCTAATGGTAGCTCCAGGCAGCCATTTTCCTCATCACCTGCTTGAAGCTAATTTAAAGAAATAAAATAAATACAGAGAAAAGCAACGATGAGACAGAAAGTCCTGGTGGGATTCAGGTATCTGGTTCAGTTGCTTATATTCCAGTCTCTGTCTTGAGGTCTGGCTATAGCTTTGCCCTTCTTGTAGCACTCAAACCAATACATTCCCCCCTTTGCCTAATCTAATTCAATCTGGGTTTCTGTTATCTTGCAACCTAAAGAATCCCAACTGTACCACTTTTCTCATCTCTTCCTCTATACAGAATCTGTTGCATGTGTTTTGTTAACATTCATGTCCTTATGATATTAATAATTTGCATTGATAACACTTTTGTGGAGTTATATACTGAGTGTTCAAAGTGAGCAATGTCTTTGGGGAATCAGGTAGAACATGTGAGGATTTAAGAGTACCTTGAAGATTATTTAGGAGGACTGATTCACATATAAGGTCAGTGGAGATTTGTTTTCTTAGGGTTGTTGAGAAGGTTTAATGAGTTAACACAAAAGAGTATATACATATATATGCCAAATAAACACTTGTTACTATTGTTACATTTTAACTTTGAAATTTGTTCTTTAGAAGACAAGAGATCAGAATCTTGTGTAGAAAAAAATAGAAAGATCTAGAATTTTAACTCTGAAGTTCAGAGAACCTAAAAAACAAAATAGATTGTCGGAAGATTATAAGCACTGATTTAGGAAGGGGGGAAGTGATATATAGTTTTTTATAGAAATGTATACATAAACCAGGGAGTTTAACATTTGCCTAGGAATTCACCAGGTGTATATACAAGTTCATCATGAGGAGAAGGCTTCAGTTTGTTTGTCTTAAAAAGAATTTGGTGAAAAATTGAGCTTGAGTTTCTTTAATGGGAAATTCAAGTTTTTATTAATATAAAAACTGAAAGTGTGACTTGGGGCAGCCCAGTTAATGTACTTTGCTTTATGAACTTGTAATAGTTCTTTAACGTAGTTCTTATAAAAGACATAATGATAAAAACAACCTAATAAAAATGAGCAAAAGATTTGAGCAGATACTTCACAAAAGTAAATATACAAATGGCCAGTAGTAAGGGCATGAAAATGTGTTCAACATCATTAATCATCAGAGGATTGTAATTTAAAATTGCAATGAGCTAACATTTAGTAACCAATAGAATGTATAAAATTAAAAAGTCTGGTGTCACTGTATGTTAGATAGAATGTAGAGCAATCAAACACTTATGCATTCTTGGTGATGTGTAAAATGGTCTAACCACTTTGGAAAATGGTCTGGAAGTTCTTACATAGGCATGATCCGGCAATTCTACTCCTAGATATTTACTCAAGAGAAATGAAAAATATGTCTGCAAAAACATTTGTACAAGGATGTTTATAACATCTTTATTCATAATAAATAAAAACTAGAAACGACCCAGGTATTTATCTATAAGAATAGAAGTATGGTATATTCAAACAATGAATACCATTTAGCAATAAAAATGACAGACTTCTCATATGAGCAACAACATGAAAAAATCTTTAAGAAACCCCAAACCCCAAAACTATGCTGAGTAAAGAAAGTCCACAGAAGAGTAAAATTTTATGATTTCATTTATGTGAAGTTCTAGAACAAGCAAAACTAATCTATGGTGAAAAAAGTCGGTACAGTGGCTATCTGTGGGGGAGTGTGGGCTGAGATCAACTGGAAAGGAACACGAGGGAACTTTCTGGGATGGTGATAATGTTCTTTAACTTGATAGGGGTTGGGTTATACAGGTATGCATTTGTCAAACTCATCAACTTGATATTGCACTTGATATTTTTGCATTTCACTGAACATAAATTTTGCCTTAAAAAGGGAAATATAAATAAAAGTTAAATGTAGTTAATGGTATACATACCAAAGTGTTTGGGGAGAAAATGTTCTGATATTGTAAGTTACTTTGGAATAGCATTAGAAAATAGGATGGATAGATGGATGGACAGAAGTATGTATAGATGGATAGATATGTGATAAAGCAAGTATGGCAAAATGTTAATTGTAAAATCCACATTGTAGGTGTATGGATGTTCGCTATAGAGTTCTTTCAACTTTTCTCTATGTTTGAAAACATTTTTAAATAAAAATATTGGAAAAAATAAATAGTAAAATGAAAAAAAAAGGACATCAAATATATTAGATACTGAGAACTGATGATATATTACTGAATGCAGTTCATTAAACAACCAGCTTGAACATAAATATTACCACCACATGATAATTATAAATAATATATAATAAATAAATAATATATAGGCATACCTTATTTAAGGCTGTCTTGAACAGTGCTGATTTGAAATAGTGATGCTTATCTCAGAAATATTTTTATATCAAAAATACATATGCACAAACATTCATTACACCACTGAGGACTACGGTAATATACATGCCTCTTCAAGTCCATCAGCAAGAGCAACAGATTGAGATTCATGAAGAGCCCAGTCTGCCAGAGGTGGTGAGTAGGATGTGCCACCCTGTTGGCCTTTTTGATCCATATGGGCTGATAGCAGTGTGCATGTGGGAGGGTTGGAAGAGCCACACATGTATTAGGTTGGATGTACAGAAAATGCCAATTTTCTGTAGCGGATGGGATCTGCTCAAGGAAATAAATAGTAAAATAAAACCAGTAGTCCATTAGGGCTTGCTGAGAACCCTCTCAAAAGGTTCTGCAGCCAGACTGCCTGCATCCAGTCCTGGTGCTGCTGCTGTGTGCAAGGTAAGTAACCTCTTTGCCTCACTTTTCTCATCCATAAAATGAGTGTGACCAGAGTACCTACTACATAGGGTTATGGTGAGACTAAAATCACTTAGTACATGTAAAGCCCTTAAGCACAGCTCCTGATACTTGGTAAAAACTCAATAAATGTAAACCATGATTGTCATTTTTATGAATAGCATCACTACAGCCTGGGAGGAAGGAATCAACAAATGTTTTAACAGGTGTGGTAAGAAATTATGGCCACAGGCATGTCATACAGGGATTATGAAGGGAATGAATTTCTGACGTGGGAATGCACCTTCATGGGACCCCTACGGTGATGTCCCTCTGCAGTGCTGATTCACGGCATGCTGCCTTTTCCAAGAATGTGTCCTACTTGCTAAACAGAGTTAACCTGGAGGTGTAGTTCCCCTTACTAGATTTTTGGAGAACTCTTTAGCTAGGAGGCTGGTCCTAATCTAGTTCTAGATCCTTTTCTTTGATTACAATTTTATAATGAATACATATCATTTTTATTGTGATCCCCCAGCATCTGCATTCACTTTCTATGTTTGGGGAATCTTGTGTGCATGTTGGGGAGAAGCAGGGCCCACCCCATTACAGAGGCAAAAAAATCAGGTATTTGTTCTCCCTTGCAGCTTGAGTTTAGCTCGAGTTGCTAACCTCATGGTAGATTCTCCTGCCCAAGAATTTGAATCCTCAGGGAGTTACCTAAAGCAGCAGGGACAGTTCAGAATTTCCTGCAGTGGTGGTGGTGGCGGCTGTGGCAGCCAACATCCAGATGTTGTCATGTCAGCAGTTTCAGCAGAGTTCCCCAAACCAGCAGTGGCATCCAAAGTTCAGTAGTGAGGGCTCAGCACCTAACCAGGATATTCCTGGCATGTGGCCTTGGCAGGAGTTCTAGTTACCTATATTTTCTTGGTTTCTGTTTACATTTTGAGCCTGGTTCTTTAGCCTGTATGTTGATTCTGTGAATTACCCACTAGGTTTCCATGAATTCATTTTTTTCAGGAATTAGCCAGGATTGGTCTTCATTGTTTGTCACATGGAACCCTCCCTAATGCACTGGTTTCCTGTGATCTACTGATCCTGTTCTATACCTCCTAGTACTACACTGGCCGTTCCTTTATGTCACAGCAAATGTATTGATTGTAGAAAGGTCTAACCTATGTCTGTTACAGTCCTTTAAATCTCAATTTTTAAAATATTGTCTTCGTGTACCTAGCTATAATCAACCGTGTTTCTTATCTGAATTTTTTTGTATTACTACAATATGCATTTTATTTATTCAACTCACATCAATTTACCAAACATCTATGGAACATGTATTGACTTTGTGCAAGGTAATAGTTAGGCTTTGGAGACATAAAGTCAAATAAAACATGGTCCCTCCTGTACGTATTTAGAGTTCTAGTTGTTTAATTTGTTATATCATGGTGAGATGCAGGCAAACTAATTCAGCCTCACCCAAGGGATGGCAGGGAAGCAAGCAGTCCAAGTAATGGTAGGAGTGAGGGTGGGGAAGGCCGTGTAACAGGTGGTTAAAAAATCTTGATAGAGAAATTTGACCAGGCGTGATTCATATCTGGGCTATTATTTGCTTTGTGAAATAGGATAAATTACTTAACTTATCTAAACCTTGGTCTCTTTATCTGTAAAGCATGGATAATAATACCTCCATCCTCATATTATTTTGAAGTTTAAATGAGATAATGGATATAAAGTGACCGGCACAATGCTTGGTCAACAATGAAGTGCTTAAGGAAATGGTAGCCACATTCACATACTGGAATAGGCTGCCTATAGGGACTATGTAATTCCTAGGTCAAGTACAACTCTTAAGACCATGAATTGTGTCTTAATAGTCTTTATTAGTTCCATAATCTCCGTGACTATTTTAGTCCCTCTTTTTTTTTTTTTTTTTTTTTTTTTTTTGCCTTTTCTAGTCCAGTTCTATTATATTATTCTTAACATCAGTAGTCAGAAGTGTTATATTTTCTTCCAGCATGGATAAACCACAGTTTTAAATAGAAGTAGGCAATGTTTTTTTCTGCCTGTTTTTTTAAAATACTCTCCTTGGTGCTGTTTAGCAGCATTTTAATTAAATTTTTGGCTGTAGCACCATGTTGAGGCAGTGTCCTTCAAGGAATTTCTGTGTACTTTCCCTGGATTGAAATAGTGTCATAATAATAGGAGCTTGAGAATATTTTTCCCTTAATTGTATAAATATGTCCTTTATACACATTAAAACCTCTTTGCCCCTTTTCTGCTCACTAGTGGGCATTTACCACCATTTGACGTGGAAGGCTTGACTTGTATGTTTCAAAAACACTTAGGATGCATGAGTCTCCCTTGTAGTGTTTTTACCCCATGAAGACCAAGAAAAATGACTACTTTACCCAATATGCTATCTGATGTTTTCCCTGAGTGTGCCTCTTTTCGACTCTGATCATTAAAGTGTTATTCAGATTCTTCAGCCCACTTTGTTTTTAAAAAAATGTGTTATAAAAAGTGATTTATTGCCTTTGGAGTCTTTTTCAAAGTATTTCTCCATTAATATTTGGTCAAGTTTTCAGTTTATAGCTGACCTGCAATGTTTTGTGGGCTTCGTGTTTTCCTTACATGGGATAATTTTCTATTTTTCTTTTACCCCCATAATTGTTGTTTTGGCCATCAGTTAAACAGGTGGAGTTTTTGTTCATTCTCAAAAGAATTTTTAGTAAAAAAAATTTTTTTGAGGCACTCCCAATCTTATATACAATTTCATTTTAGGGTGTGTAACTTCTGATGAGGTGTTTAAAAACAGCCTTCTATTTTATTTTCTTCTTTCATTTACTTCTTTTCCCACCTCAACACCCACATGCGCTTATGTTAAAATCAGTGGTAATAACACCAAGTCAGAAATTGCAGACTGAAGTTCTAGTGCCAGGATTGCTACAAAGTCACTGTGTGACTTTTGTCAGGTCATTCGACTGCTGTGGCCTCTAATTTCCTCATCTGTGAATTCAGGGGAGTTTATTTATTCAACAAGTATTTAATTAGGCACACATTATATGCTGGGCACTGTTCCAGGTGCTGGAAAATCTGCAGTGAACAAAAGAGTGAAGGTGCTTCTCCTCGTAAGTGTGTATTCTAGTATTGTTAAATTTTATAAACTCCAAGGCATTTTGCATTTTTTTGACAATGCCGTATGTATAATGACATGTCCACTAAGTTCTGATTCTCTTTTGAACAGAATAGAAAAAAAACTGTAATATGTCTGAAGTTTGTGTTTGGCTTTTTGAGTATTCCTTTGACTTAAAATAAGGACCTTATAGTTTGTCCTAAAGAAAGTTCCATGGAAACCAGTGTGAGATGCTTTACCTAGAAAGGATTCAGGTCAAAAGCTGTGTACTATATCCCCCTCTTAAAGTGAATCTCAAAATGCTTTTGGACATACACTTAAAGTCTCTGCCTTTTTGAAGCACATTAAAAAAAATAATTACCGGAATAATTGCCTTTGACCTTTATTTAGATGTGGGAGTCAGCATCAGGGAAAGAGGAAATGAAAGCTTTCTTGGTTGCTGCCGTAATGAAACTATCCATTGAGTTATAAGATTGTATTCAGTTATAGACTGTAAAGCTCTTTTCTGGGGATCAGTAGTAATTCATAGAGGAGAAATAATTAAAAGAATAAATTTTATTATTTGATTGGTATTATAATAATTAATATATGCCTTGGAGAAATAATGGACTGTTACACATTTAAACATACTTGCCAATGGGTTATTAGTGTTATGAGAACTATCACAATAGGAGCCCTTAAAAAATATTTAAGCCAAATATTTTTTTTCTTTCCCTTCATATTCCACTTAATTTAAAGTGGGCTATTTGTGGGATGGTATATGTCAGGTAGTAAGAAAAGGGTGGAATTATACTGAGGTAATTTTGGAACTATCATCAGAATGGACCCATGTAAAACGATTGTTTATAACAGATAATGACTGTCAGGAAAAATAAAATAGAATGAAAGAGGTAAGCAAAGTGATAGAAAGAAAGTGATGAGCTGGTGGAAACCCCAGAAATCATCTTGCATGAAAATCAACTCATATCTGTTTTTTTTTAATGTATATATTTTTTATTTCAGAATATTATGGGGGTACAAATGTTTAGGTTACATATATTGCCTTTGCCCCATCCGAGTCAGAGCTACAAGCATGACCATCCCCCAGACAGTGCGCACCACACTCATTAGGTGTGTATATACCCATCCCCTCCTCCTCGCTCCCATCTGCCTGACACCAATGCATGTTATTACTATATGTGCACTTAATTGTTGATCCATTGATACCAGTTTGATGGTGAGTATACATGGTGCTTGTTTTTCCATTCTTGGGATACTTCACTTAGTAGAATGGGCACCACCTACATCCAGGATAATACAAGAGGTGCTAGATCATCATTGTTTTTGTGGCTGAGTAGTACTCCATGGTATATGTATACCACGTTTTATTAATCCACTCATGTATTGATGGTTACTTGGGTTGTTTCCACATCTTTGCAATTGTGAAGCTATAAACATTCAAGTGCAGATGTCTTTTTTATAGGATGTCTTTTTTTCCTTTGGGTAGATGCTCAGTATTGGGATTGCTGGATCAAATGGTAGTTCTACGTTTAGTTCTTTGAGGTATCTTCATATTACTTTCCATAGAGGTTGTACTAATTTACATTCCCACCAGCAGTGTATCAGTGTTCCTATCTCTCACATCCACACCAACATTTGTTGTTTTGGGACTTTTTGATAAAAGATTTTTTTGATTTTATGAAAATAAATAGTAAATGTTAATTTTTGTCTGTTTCTCAAATTCTTTCTTATGCAGGATGATGACTCTTGTTTCAGCTCTCAATTACTACACTTCTAATTTTTTCTGTTCATGAGTTCATGCTACATTTTCTTAACACCATGGTTCTAATTTCACTTGTCTCCTTCGACTAATTTTTTAAATATTGAGGAACAATAACCACAGTTAAGGAAAGGAAGTAGGGTCCAGCATTCTGAGATTTTCATATATACATAAATACATGTGTACATATACAAAAATAGCTATAAAAATATAAAATAGTGCCAAAAGAAAAATGGAGGCAAGAGCTATTAAGATTTCAGAGGTTGGAAAGATTACTTCCAAATTGGAGGAAAAGGGAATATTTCGTGCATAAGATTTTACTTGCCTTAAAAGATGGTAATATTAGGGCATTCAGAGATGCAGGGGACACTTTCTAGGTGGAAAGAATAGTAGAACTGTATAGTAGAAAGTATATTGTCCAGGAATTAACTGAACTTTGGTTCAGTTTTCTCTGATTCCTAGCTTCATCTGTAAAAATTGGGGGAATAACATCAAAACTGCCGTAGGCTTGTTGTGACATTAAAATGGTATAATCAAGTGGAAATGCCTAGCCAATTTCCTAAGAAAAAGTGGGTGCTTTGACAAAGACCCTCTCTTCCTTTTTCATGTAAATGTGGAAAATATTGGGGGCCATGATAAGGAGTTTTCCGGAGCCTTAATCCTGATTATACCATTTACTAGCTATATGACTTTAGGCAAGTTATTAATATTTAACCTCGTTTAGTCTCAGTTTTCTCATCTCTAAAATGGAGATAATAATAGTATCAATTTCATACGGTTGATGTGAGGAGTAAATGAGTTAGTTCATATTAAGTGCTTATATAATATATGGCACTATTTATATGTTATAACACTATTAATATGTTAACTATTTTATTTTCCATAGACACTGAGGAGCCAGTAAAAGTTTTTGAATTGGGGGTGAGGGGTGGGAAGGGATAAGGGAGTTGTAGGGAGAGCTCAATCTTGTCTTTTGTTAAGTCAATCTGTCAGTAGTTTATAAATAAGAATTGGGTGGTGAAGGATTGAGAAGAGACCAAAAGTGGGGAAGACTAGGTAGGGGAATAGTAAACACTCCCAGTCAGAGACGTGGAGAGCCTGATGGTTAATTGTGGTAGTAGGAGTGGAGAAGGGCTCATTGCTTACACTAGATATATGCTTTTTAAACTTCAGTGTGTGTGTGAATCACCTGGGGATCTTGTCAAAATGCAGATTCTGGTTCAGTAGATCTGGGTGGGGCCTGACATGCTGCCTTTATAACAAGATCCCAGGTGGTACCAATGCTGCCGGACCACAGACCACACTGGCAAAGTTTTTGAGGGTAGGATTGTTGGGATTTGATGATCGAGTGGTCATGAGGGAGAAGACAGAGGGCTGGTGGGTTTTCAACAGAAGGAGCTAAATCAGGAAGGAAAATGGTGAACTCAGATTGACCTGCTGAGCTTGATTTCCCGAAATTGGAGTTGCAGGAGATAGAACAGTGTAATGACAAAAGCATGGCTTTATTGTCAAAAGACCTGGATTAAATCCTGGCTCCAACAATTATTAGAAGGATGACTCTGGACTTTAGTTGTTCTTCATCTCTAAATGGGAGACCACAATGGCTACCTCAAAGGACCTTTGTGTAGATTAAAGGAGACACAACTGTGAAAACTACTTACATGGTGGCCAGACAATAGGTGGCACTTACTGAATAATAAAAATTACATCCATAGACTTCACAGAATTTATAGAGTAGATCCAGCTCTTAGCAAGGCTACTCTGGGCCTTAACATATATGTTTTTCCTGTCATGTGCATACTGATACTTCAAATTGTACGGTAATTTGACAGCCTTCTGAACTTTATGTTTTCTAAGTATTCATTAGCTGACATAATTTCAGGGGACTTGAATGCCAGGATTGGCAGCGGTTCCACCAGAGCTACATCAATCAGAAACCTGCAATTGTCAGATTCTTTCTTTTAAAGCACTTCTCCAGGAATAACTGTCTCTGAATCAAAGAGGAAAATATCTGGTCAAACTCATTTATAATCATAGTCCAATAATGGTAAATAGCAGGCTGTGGGATAAATCTGTGGCCTTTCACTTACATTTCCAACCAGAGGCAGCATTATTGATAATTGAAAAATTAGCTCTTCAGAGTTTATCTACGTTCTTGAGTTGGATATTTTAGACTGGTGGAAAGTAAATATTTTCCCCTTAAACTTAATTTAACTTTCAAAATTGTCCTTGTATCTGTCTCTATACATTACTCAATCAGTGAGATTTTAGGGATAAGGTTAAACTAAAGTGAACAAATAAATCTATGATATACGAAGAATGTATGGTACATATTTTATTCTGGAAGGCCTCATTCATAACTATAATATTAACAAATCGTGATTATGCTACTATGTCCCTGGACTATTCAATAACAACCTCTTTTATTTCTTGCTTCACATAGATCAGAAAGCAAAAAATAAAAATAAATAAAAAAATTCCAGGCCATATTATCAAGATATTATCTCAAGTATAACTGAGCTCAAGTCATCCAAATACTCATTAAGTTATAATGCTTTTAAAAACAACTTATCCTTTCCAAAAATTAAATTACATTACAAAATTCTGGTATGTTTTGGGCTCAGCTGCAGGGGCACTAACAATGAAGATTTGAGGACTTATCTTGCTTGGTATCACTTCAGTACAAGTAAACTCAGAATCACATGTATGGATTGTTTACTAAACAAATCATCTCAATTCCTACTCTACCTCTCTGCATTTTGTTGTTTCCAGTATTTTCTATAGCTGGAACCCAATATTTTCATCAACTCTAAAAAAAAAAAATCCAATCTTTCAAGGCTGAAAAGAGCTCCAGAAGTAAATCTCTGCTGCCAGAATTATTTAATCTTGGTTGAGTAGTTGGCTGAAGTCCTTGCCAACCTATTTACCTTAATTAACTCCACAGGTACGGTTCCCTCAAGATGAACTCTAAATGTAGTTGACTCTAGATTCAAAAAGGGAAACCCTCCATCTCCTGAAATTACAGAGCCATTAAGGCTCTTAGAGGCCCCCTCTATAATAGAGAAATAATACCAAATTTCTTCCTAAATTGAAAGGTGAAGTCTCAATCTAATAGTTTGCTTGCATATGGAGCTAACCAGTTTTAGGTGTAAATGATTCCCTGCTGCTACTATTAAAATGTTTGTTGAATGAGTGGATTCTATTATTTATTTTATCTCCTCCAAAGACTAGCTGAGACCTTTGTGAAACTATTATCTAGATACATTATTTTCCCCCCATCAATCTTCTCTTCCTGGATTCAGTACCACCAACCATCATCGACTCAATAACCTAGGAGTTATCTTGCAATCCTCCCTGCCCTCCCCATAGGCAAGCAATTCCCAACACCTGCTGACTTTTACATCCTACATGTGTGTTGACTTTGTTCTCCCCCGGGACCCCTTCTGGTGCTATTTTAGCATAGACTCTCACATTTCTCTCTGCGCTTTCCTAACAGCATCCAAAGGGCTTTCTCTGCCTCCAGTGATGGTGTCCTCTGATTTATCCTTCAGAGTGATGCTGAATATTTAAAACCCACATTTGATCATGTGAGTTTTCAGTGGTTCTTCATTGTCCACAGCAAAAAAGTCCAAGCTCCTTGGCATAAAATCCAACACCTCACATGATCTGGTTTTTATGAGCCTCTCAGGTTGATTAGGTTTATCTCCGACATGCTGCTCACCGCCTCCCACTTCTTGGTGCAACAGGGGGTTTCACCCCTGGCACTACTGTCGTTTTGTTGTAGGGGGCTGTCCTGGGCATTGCAGGATGTTTAGCAGCATCCCTGGCTTCTACCCACTAGATGTCAATGGAACTCCCTTCCCCCAATTACGACAACCAAAAAGAAACAAACAAAACAAAGCCAAAAAACTTTAGATATTGCCAAATGCCCCCTGGTTTATAAATAGGAGTTGGGTAGTGAATCACAATCTCTGCCCACACCAGGTTATGCAGTACCCCCATCTCTTTGCGTTTGTTGTTTGTTCCTCGAGTGCCTTTCTTCTTCTTTGCTTAATGTATGGAAGGAAGAAAAGATCCTGTTCTTCTCTCCACTGCCCCTTCTTTATTTCCTCTGAAGAGGAAGCACTAGCAATCTGATCCGTCAAGGTCCAGGACACCGATAGGACCATTTCTTTGAAAGCCTACACATAAGGGTATAAACATAAAAAAAAATTTACCCAATTAATACATGCATCTATATTTGTAAACATCCAAGCAGTACAGAACATAGAATTAAAAATGAAAGCTTTTGAGTCAAAGCATTAGGATTAAAAAACATTGGTACATACTATTCCAACATTATCACCACCAGACATCCTCTGTCTTTGTGGCCATGGCCCCTTGGGGTTCAGGGTTGTGTATAGAAGATTAAGGTTAGATTGGTTCATCAAAACGTGGAAAACTATTGACTTCATGATGCTTGCCAGGATTATTGGAGTGGGTGATTCACATCTCAGGCCTACCTAGCTCAAAGAAATTTCAGCAAGCGTACATAGGCCACATCCTTCTTCCACAGTACCATCTTTCTCCAAATCCTACAGCTCTTTCCCTTCCCTCCCTATCAAAATCCACAGCCCATAATAATCAGAGCTATTATCAAGAGAGACTTTTGATATTTTGTGATGTATAATGTTAACAAGCATCGGTCCACAGATGAACCCTAGACATTCTGCTTCACAAGGTCAAGGGTGAATCCTGGGATCTGTGTGTTTTACTAGGTCATCCTCGACCCCCCGCCCAGGTGAACTTGGTGTTCAGTCTGGTGTGGAAGCCAGTGACTAAAGAGGTACAAATTAAAGTGATGCATCCAGGTACCCCACATTTCAACAGCTGAGTGTGCCACTTCACATTCATGTGGATCCGGCATCTAGTATCCACACTTTAAAAATTCCAAGTTACAGAAATCCTTTATAGCAGATGGAGGAAAAGATGTCTCTATATTGCCTATGTCCTAAATACTAAGCAGGCCTTCAAAACAAACTAGGTAAAGAGGAAATACCTGCAAAGCCTCTTAAGGCAACAGAAACATACCTGATGGTGGGGAAATTGACTATTTTCATAAAGATTTCCAGCCAGGGGAACAAAGGGTAAGAGAAATCCTTTCCACACACATTTAATTCAAGAGACCCCATCCCTTAAACACGGAATTTAAAAATAGCTCCTTCTTCTAATTCTGTTGATTATTATTGTCTGAAAGCCTTCTTCACCACTTCAGATCTCATGGGAAGTCACTAAAGGTGGTTTGGGTAAAATGTTCCTAGTAGTAGATGCAAAGATGATAGAGTAGACTGTTAAAATGCTTTAAAAACTCTAATTGAGACAAACCTGCATACAAAATTGTATCTGTGCTATGATTACAACCATAAAAATTCTGTTTGCATATGGACAGGGACTGAAAGGGAACATGAAAAAAATGTAAACAGTTTGGTTTGTAGGATGGCAGAATTTTGGGTGGATTTTTCTTTCTTTTATTTTGACTTTTGTTAATGTTTCTGTAATGTTTTGTAATAAACAATACTATAAAAGAAGCAGCTGAACCTGCTGACTAATTATTGTTAGAAAGAGCAGCTTAGCATCAACTCTATCAGAACTAAAATTGCTGCTTTTGGCAGATGCTTTCCAACATTTAAGTTGATAATATTGGATAGACAACCAAGAAGTCAACTCCTTCTGGTCCATAGGAACATTTCCCCTCTAGCTCACTCATCCTGACAGGCACACAAAGTGGTAGTTCAACTGGGGCCATAATGAAGGTGTTGTTTTCATTTTGTTTTTAAAAAATAGTTGAAAAAGTTGATTGATCACACTTGCCCTAAGAAAGGTCTCGGATCAAATCGCCTTCTGCAATAGAGTGAAAAACGCAGGGTCCTCCAAAGAGCATTTGTCTAAGTGTGTGAGTGGATTTGAACCCCATTTTGAGGGAAATACCGGTCTTACCTGCAGGAACCCTGCAGCTTATCTCTGTGAAGAAATAGAATGGCAAGAATACAAGTCAGGTTTTAAAAAATTTGACAACAGAATGTCAGCCTTGCTTCCTGCACATCTGGTGTTTAAAGCACATGGATAATCAACAGCATAGACTATTGGCACTTCAGGCATTTGCCAGAAAATTCAATCCTAAAGTGACTTGACACTACGCGCTTGCCAAAGGCTCACCTAAGACACATATAATATCAGAGAGAGACAATTTAATGGACAGGATGTCTCTCCATTCCTCTTCTCTAATCTCTGTTCTAGTGGTAATTTGTTATATAATCAGGAAGCAGCATACCTGGATTGTATTACCTCTGTTCCTGATAGGAACACTCTCACTGAGTTAAAAATTTAGTATTATACTCTGAGCCATTATGAGAATTAAGACAAGAAATTGTCCATTGGAATGATGTTTTTGCTTTTGTTGCAAATATCATTGCTGAGGATGTTGTGTCTTCTGTCATCTAAAATCTATTATGAAAAAATTACATGATAAATTCCTTCTGGATTTAATACATTGGCTCTTCTTTGCTTGTAACATAGGCAAACTGTGTGTTTCTCTTTGTGCCTTAGCTATTGAGAAACTTACACTTAACTATACTTAGTATGCCTCCACTGGCAGTTTCTTACATATCCGAGGAATTGACATACTCAGTTATCAGAGCTGGGCACAAAGAGGAAGATGCCATTTGGTGCCCATTCCATCGCTGTACCTGTTATGACTAGGTAGGTACAACGCTTCCAACTTTAATGATCTCACTAGAATTTTTGTCTTCAAGAATTTGTTGTTCCTAAAGTGCTAGATTTTCATAAAGGAAAAAATGCATTTCATTTTCTATAAATATCAAAATTAATTACTCATCGTTATAACTATTCATTAAAATTCAAAATTAGATAAGATTGTTCTTCATAGATTTTTTTAAGCCTTGAAGCAATCCATTTTATTATAGCATGTACAGCTCCACTATTTAAGGAAATCTTGACATAAGGTTCATAATTGAATTGAGCTCATACCTTTGCCCAAATCCTTAGAAGAAATTAGTGAAAGATGGTAGGTAGAATTGTGGTGGTTTGTTAGGTGGAAGGAAAAGTGTGAGCAGTTGAGTAGAATTGGTTTTGTAGGTCTCATCCCTACAAATATATTGGGAACATACTCATTCACTAGTTAGGAACATATTCATTCACTCACTTATTCATTTTTTCAGTCATTCAACATATGAGTCTAATATCTTCCAAGGACCATTTTAGATGCTAAGCAAACATCAGTATACAGAACAGACAGAACTCCTTGCCCTTAGAGAATTTACATTCTAGTTGGAGGGAGACAGTCAATAATAAATAAATTTAAAAATTTATGGTGCGACAGTTGGTGTTCCGTGCTATGGGGAAAAGTCAAGTAGGTAAGGGAGAAAAAGGGTGTGGGGGTGGAATTTGCTATTTTAAACAGTGTGATCAGGTGGCATCTGAGCAGAGATCGGAAGGAGAGAGCTTTGTGAGTCTCTCCGGAAAGAGTTTCCATGTGGAGGGAACAGTTTGTGCAAAACTCCCGAAGCAGGTGTGTGCTTGGTGTTGCTTGAGGAAAGTGAGACAGGTGTGGCAGGAGCAGAGGATGGGGGCAGAGTAGCAGGAGGCCATCTCGGTAGCCAGATCACATAGGCCATTTTACAGGGCTTTTAAAATGACATGAGGACAATCAGAGGATATGGAGCAGAGGAGTAATGTGGTCTGATGTATGTTTTAAAAGCATCATTCTAGCTGCTCTGTGGAGAATAGAGTGCAGTGGGGGAATGGAGGAAGAGTGGAAGCAGGAAACCTATCCAGGAGGCTACTTTAATAATCCAGGCGAGGGGTGGTGGTCATCTGGGCTCGGGTGGTAGTGGTGAAGGTGGGAGAAGTGGTCAGATTCTGGATATATTTTGCATGTAGTGCCACTGGGATAGCTGATTGTTAGCAAAGGAGTTATGAAAGAAAAATCAGTTTTTAGTCTGAGCAGGAGCTTCAAGGAATGCAAAGGGTGGAGTTGCCATTTACTGGATGAGGAAGACTGTACAAGGAAGTTCTGGAGTTTGGTTTTGGATGGATTAAGTTGGAAATGTCCAAGTGGAGATATAAGTAGGAAGTAGGTAGTTTGATAATATAAATATTAGCTCAAAATTTATAGTGTTATATTTAATATCAATATTAAATATAAATATATATTTAGTGTATAGATAATATATTAATAATAACATAAATATTAATAATAGTGCTACTACATTTTAGGAGAGGCACTGTCATATTAAAGATATTTTAAAGGATTACTGAGATGGCAAGGGCAGGAAACCATATTGGATGAGGAACAGCAGAAGGAACTGGAGATGTTTAGCATGAAGAAGAGAAATCCTAAGGTAGATGTGTCACTTTTCATGCTGAACAGGCTGCCTTGAAAATGGAGAGCAAGTGAATTTTACCCGTATTTCTCTGGTATGGATAGAAAGTATAGGAAGTCAGGTTTCAGCTCAAATTAAGATATATCTTATATGTGATAATATATTTATATAATGTGTATATTTGTGTGTGTAAAAATAGATATGTGTGTACATACACATGCATATATATTATGTATTTTTACAAATAGAATTTTCGTGTTCTTCTACAGCAGGACAGATTCTATTCTAAAGTGGTGGATTTCTTATTGCTGAAAGTATTAGTATTTGACTAGAGAGTTGCTGAGGATATTATAGAGAGAATTGGATGGAAGTTAGACTAGATGGTCTCTAAGGTTCATTCTTTTTGTTTCTGTATATTTTTCCTAGGGACTGAAGCACTCATGTACCAATATAGCACCATGAATATTCTTTCTTGTATTGTGTTTTAAGATTTTATGGGTCTATGACTTCCTCCTAAATTAAACTGCAAACCCCTTGAGGACTGGGACATGTTTTATCCCCTTTATATTCTCCGCAGCACTTGGCATAAGATTTTGTATATAACAAGTACTCAGAAAAATACTTTGCTGGTTGATTAATTTGCTTCAGAGGCATTCATTCTTCTTTAAAGCATAGCCACTGCTGGGATGGAAACTCACAGCCAGCTTAACACTTTAGTGGGGCTAAATGAACAGAAATAGAACCAGTTTCATCCTTGAAATTCTGAGGATCTGGATTGAGGGAAGGTTGTTGAATTAGGAGGACAGGAAAATTCACCTATATCATACCTTTGCCTGCAGCTGATTCTGCTTGTGTATAAAGTCTACCTGACAGGTATAAAGTATACTTGTCAAATATTGTGGTATTAGAGTATTAAGAATACATTAGAGCAGTGGTCCCCAACCTTTTTGGTACCAGGGACCAGCTTCATGGAAGACAATTTTTCCATGGACCAGGGTTGAGGGCAGGGAGATGGTTTTGGGATGATTCAAGTGCATTACAATTATTGTGCAGTCAAACCTCTCTGCTAATGATAATCTGTGTTTGCAGCCACTCCCCAGCACTAGCATCACCACCTCAGCTCCACCTCAGATCATCAGGCATTAGATCCTCATAAGGAGCACACAACCTAGATCCCTCGCATGAGCAGTTTACAGGAGGGTTTGTGCTCCTATGAGAATCTAATGCCTCAGCTGATCTGACATAAGGCTGAGCTTATGTGGAGATGTGGGTGATGTGGAGTGGCTGTAAATGCAGATGAAGCTTCGCTTGCTTACCTGCCACTCACCTCCGGGGGTTGGGGACCACAGCATTAGAGTACTAAATGTCTGAATGATATATTAGTGGCTTCAAAGAATTAAACAACATCCAAGATAGTTACCTCTTCTGCTTTCAGACAGTACTTCCAACAGTGAGAGAATCTCATTAATTCATGTCTATAGAATTCACAGAAAACTATTAGTAGAGGTTCAATGAGTTCCTTGTCACAGAAAATACTAAGTTAAAGAACTAATAATCAGGCTCCATCCATCAACCCACCCACTTATTCATCCATCCATCCAACAAACATTTATTGAACATATACTATGGTTGGAACACTGTGAGGAGTTCAGTGAAGGACCTTGAAAAATTCACAGTTGAATAGAAGAACTGATCTAACATCATGGTACACTGTGCTAAATTTTTTACCATGGCTAAACAAAGTTCCATGAGATCAGAGAGTAAAGAGCAGCTGACTTCTCGGAAAAGTTGGAAAGGCTTTCTGAGGCAGGAGTCATTTGAACTGGTAAAGCTTTTTTGTGATTCCTCCTCCCTCCCCTCCCCAGGCAAGACAATTTGTTTCCCTCTGCTGTTTTCCCACACCACTTGCTACCTGCTTCTAATTGCATCAGTGCCCTGTTTATTATAGTAATAGTTATCAATTTGCTGTCTGCCCTCTCTGCTTGGCCTAGACTCTTCAAGGGCAGAGATTATGCCTTATGCATCTCCATCCCTACATGGTATCCAGCACAGGTTCAAAGATGTTTGTTTACAGACTTAAATGAATGCATGTTGAAGAATAAGTTGAAAATTTTCAGGCCCCGGAGGAGGGAGAAAGACATTCAAGGCAGAGGCATGAACTTGTAAGAAGTTATGCAGGCATGTAAGGGTATAGTGTGTTAGGAAAGTGGTGAGTGGGTTTGGAGGACTGGCGTGGGGAGAGTGTTCATGGGAGGGATAGGAGATGGCTTAGCAATGAAGCAGGACATTTTGATGAGTCCACTGGAAACAGCCATGTGAAATAACTGAGTCAGAATGTAAAAGCACTTGAAAAACTACCAAGCAATATGTGCTATAGCTGTTCCTGACCCCAAGTCCATTCTCAGGACTCTGGCCTCATGTCACCCTTCACTCTGTCTCTGAGTATCACTCCACCTTTAGCATCACTCATCCCATTTGTAGTCATGTTCACTTTCTTTTGAGGGTTTTCAAAGCAAATCTGAAATTTCAGTTGTAAGTCTAACTACATTATACTTATATCTTTCTTATTCCATGGATAGGTGATATACTTTGGTATTGAAACAACCTCATTTCACCTACCTTCTAAATTATTCTATGAGAAATTAAACAATTTTTTCAATCACTCTTCCTAGTGACTGGCTTTATCACCATCTACCTGGTTTCTGAGCCAGAAATTAGGACTTTATCCTAATTTCTTCTTTTCCCATAGAGCTCACTTCCAATTAATACTAAGTTTTCCTGTGCTACTGTCCAAATGAATCCTGCCTTTATTCTCTTGTCTTTATTCACACAGCCTAAGTTCAGATCACTTTTATCTCTCTCTCTTTTAAATTTATTATTTCATAATATTATGGAGGTATAAACGTTTTGGTTACATAAATTGCTTTTGTACTGTTTGAGTCAAAGTTGTAAGTGTGCCCATCCCCCAGATAGTGTGCATGGTACCTGTTAGGTGTGAATTTACCCTTTCCCTCCTCCCCATCCCACCAGTTTGATTTCCAATGAATGTTATTTCCATATGTGCACGTAAGTGTTGATCGATTAGTTCCAATTTAATGGTGAGTACATGTATTTATTTTTCCATTCTTATACTACTTCGCTCAGAAGAATGGGCTTCAGCTCCATCCCGGTTAATACAAGAGGTATTAGTTCACCATTTTTTATAGCCGAGTAGTAGTCCATGGTATACATATGCCACATTTTATTAATTCACTCATGTATTTATGGGCACTTGGGTTGTTTCCACACCTTAGCAATTGTGAATTGTGCTGCTATAAACATTCGAGTGCAGGTTTCTTTTTTTATAGAATGTCTTTTTTTTCCTTTGGGTAAATACCCAGTAGTGAGATTGCTGAATCAAATGGTAGTTCTACTTTTAGTTCTTTGAATTATCTTCATACTACTTTGCATAGAGGTTGTACTGGTTTGCAGTCCCACCAGCAGTGTTTGAGTTGTTTCCTATCTCTCTGCATGACGCTAGCATTTGTTGTTTTGGGACTTTTTATATAAGCCATTCTCACTGGAGTTGAGTGATATCTCATTGTGGTTTTGATTTGCATTTCCCTGATGATTAGAGATGTTGAGCATTTTTCCATATGTTTCTTGGCCGTTAGTCTATCTTCTTTTGAAAAATTTCTGTTCATATCCCTTGCCCACTTTTTAATGGGGTTGTTTTTTTCTTGTTGATTTTCCTGAGTTCTATATAGGTTCTAGTTATCAGCCCTTTATCGGCTGTGTAGCATGCAAATATTTTCTCCCATACTGTAGATTGACTGTTCACTCTAATGATTGTTTCCTTGGCTGTGCAGAAGCTTTTTAATTTGATCAGG
>VBSM01003204.1:23550091-23570518 GCA_008086735.1 Cheirogaleus medius
TCTACATGTGGCTATCCAATTTTCCCAGCACCATTTATTGAATAGGGATTCTTTACCCCAGTATAAACTTTTCCCCAGTGTATGTTCTTGTCTGCTTTGTCAAAGATCAGATGGCTATATGAGGATGGTTTTATATCTGGGGTTCTCAGTTCTGTTCCATTGTTCTGTGTCTCTGTTCTTATGCCAATAACATGATGTTTTGGTTACTATAGCCTTGTAGTATAGTTTGAAGTCTGGTAAATTTATGCCTCCCTATTTGTTCTTTTTGCTTAAGGTTGCTTTGGCTATATGGATCTTCTCTGATTCCATATGAAGTGTAGAATTATTTTTTCTCATATTATTATTTCTCATGTTATAAAACAGCCTACTAACTGGTCTCCCTACCTGTTCTATCTATATCTATCTTAACCTAGCAACCACAGTGATACTTATTTTTTATTAAAATTTTAAAGTTATGGCAAAATATAAATAACATAAAATTTACCATTTTAACCATTTTAAAGTATACAGTCCAGTAGCATTAAGTACATTCACATTGTTGTACAACCATCAACACTATCCATCTTCAGAACTTTTTTCATCATCCCAAACTGAAACTCTGAACCCAGCCCCTGGCAACCACTATTCCACTTTTTGTCTCTGTGAATTTGACAACTGTAGATACCTCACCTAAGTGGATTCTATAGTATTTGTCTTTTTGTGAATGGCTTATTTCACTTAGCATAATGTCCTTAAAGTTCATACATGTTGGAGCATATGTCAGAATTTCCTTCCTATTTAAGACTTAATAACATTCCATTATATGTATGTACCACATTTTGTTTATGCATTCATACATGAATGAAACCACAGTGATATTTCTTAAATATTATCACTCTTCTAAATTTACAGAGACTTGTCTCCATTAGTCTCATAATAAAGCTAAAAGTCTTCACTATGATTTTCAGGGCCCCCACCTAATGCTGCAGCTTTAATTCTATTTATTCTCCTCTTACACTCTTAACTTCAATCAGGCTACTTGACCTCGCCACACTCTCTTTCACATCTGGGTCTCAACCCCAGCTTCTTCCTCAACTTCCAATGTCATTTTTTCAGGATAAAATCCGGTTTGTACCTCAGACTCAGCTCAGGACATCACCTCCTCTAGGAAGCTCTCCTCCCTTCCACCCAGGCTGGGTTAGGCCTCCCCTTTTTTGTGCTTCTAGAACCCCCTGAAGTTCTTTCTCCCATTTTACTTGTCACACTTATAACAAAGATGATGTCTTATTTACTGTTTCATTCCCAGAGTCTGGCACATTTTGGGTGCTCAATAAATTTTGGTTGAATTAGTGAATAAATAACGGAGAGAACAAGTGTATGGAGTTGTGAAGGAGGTGGACGCTGAGGCAGTGGCCTGTGCGAGTGACTAGCTCAAGGCACAGCGAATGTGAGAGGCAATCCTGTGCAGCCTGCTGGACCGTGGCTCCCTTCACTCCCATGAAACAGCTGACTCAGGCATTTTGTGCACATAGTAGAATGACACATAATGCATTGAGATTTATATTCTCTGGCCCCCAAGCCCCTGTAGGAGTTTTAGTACTTTCATCACAGTTTGAATCTTTTTCTCTTTTGGTAAATAATGCTCACACCCTTCCTGCCTCTATTCTCCACCAATTCTCCTCCCCACTCTCCTCCCCCTACCCTGAACTTGGAAATAAATTCATATGTTTAGGTCACTTACACAAAAGTAAGACTTTATTCTGTGAAGTAAGTGTTCAGTTTGTAAAAGGATCAATGGGCTATTTTGGATCAAATAACTGTGTTTTCTTAGCCATTTAAAATGGTCTATTTTCCTTTTTTTTTAAGCCATTGCCTTGTGAAAGGGCCTAAGAATATCCCCAACTTAGTGTTAGATCCCGTAATTACATTTTCCCGTTTTGAAAGCATTTATGCAGTCCTTACAATAGAGTCAACGCAGCTAAAAATAAACTCCAGGCAGTTCATATTAACTGGGTAATAATAACAGGCAACAAGGAGGCTCGGTGTCCAAATATGATGAAAACAGGAAGTTCATTACACAAGCTGTTCTTTCCTGATAGATCTGCATTCTTAAAGCCTTAACTCAAAAATAATCCCTTCAGGTTATAAATAAAAGCAGAGAATTGTCTCTTTCTTGTGGCTTAATGGAGATGATAACATTGTAGCTAAATAAATCCACACAGTTATGGATAGAATGTAACACCAGAACTGTTTTGGAGGAGAAAGGAGTAAGTCTGGACACCCCTCTCCCCACAGACAGGCAGAGTTTACTCTCTTCTTACCCTAGGTGCAAGTTGCCAAGGAGATGCTGCTTTACTAGGGTACAGAGGCAGGAAAACAGAAAGCCTTCAGGTGTAAAAAGGCTTTTTAGTTTTTCCTTGGGGAGAAAATGGATGAACAGAACAACCCCAACTCTAAGTGTCTGCCAAATATTGTCAGTTTCAATCCTGGCTTCTCAGGGTAATAGGAAAGAGGCTGGAAGGAAGAAGGTAAACTTCTTTTTTCTTATAGAACTTCTTTTCTCTAGTGAGTGTCACTGATTGTAAAGATTCAGACTTTCCTGATTAAAACAAGGTACACATGGAGGAAAATTTTAATTTAGGTAGCTAGAATGAACCCCACCAGCTCCCTTCCTGAAACCAAACCCCTGCCCTCCTGCGCACAGTGAGGAGGGGCTCAGGACCCTGCCATACATCTGCTCCTTGGAAATCTCTCACTAGACATTACCGCACTGCTGGCAGAGTCACGCTGGCCCAAACAGGCATCACATCTTTCCTTCGTGTCTGGTAACACAGTGGAGACCACGGTGGAAGGTTCAATCAAGGCTTGACTACAGGACTGAGGAGGTGGGTAGAGGATGGGATAACAAGGAGACGTCACCCTCAGGGAGTAATAAGTGCAAACTCATCTGGCTGGATGGGTATGTTTTTCTCTTCCTAGGCTGGGTCAGCCACATCTGCAGGGTTTACCTTAAACAGAAGAGTGCGATGGAGGAGAGCTTGTCCCCCCAGCTGTCTTTGTTCCACTTGCGTGCTGGGTGCGCTCCTGCTTCCAGGAGTGTGGTTTTCATTTTTTTCGCTACACAACAAGTCTAAGGATACGTTCAGGGTTGTGAAAGTAATTGCTACTTTCAAAGTGATGGCAGATAGGGCCAGTCACAGTGGTTGGTGGGAGGCTCACGTTGCCAAGGTCTCACATTCCAGAATAGCCTCAAATTCATACTTTTGATCTTATTTCCAAATAGGGCTAAACATATAGCCACAAACGTATATGCTGATCTAATTGAAAAAAAGATGTTCACCCTTGACTTTATTTTTTAAAAAGTTTTCTTTTTAATTATTATGCATACATAACAGTTGTATATCTTTAGAGGGTACATGTGATGTTTTGATACAGGCATACAGTGTGAATTAATCAAATCAGGGTAATTGGGGTATCCATCACCTCAGGCATTTGTCATTTCTTTGCGTTAGGAACATTACAATTCCAATCTGAGTTATTTTAAAGTATACCCTAACTTATTGCTGATTATAGTCATGTTGTGCTATCAAACATTGTTCATTCTTTCTAACTATCTAACTATATTTTTGCACCCATTAACCATCCCCACTTTATTTCCCGCCTCCCTGCTACCCTTCCCAGAATCTGGTTACCATCATTCTACTCTCTGTCTCCTTGAGTTCAACTGTTTTACTATTTAGCTCACGCATATGAGTGAGAACATGTGAGATTTGTCTTTCTGTGCTTGGCTTATTTCACTTAACATAATGTTCTCTAGTTCCATTCATGTTGATTTCATTCTTTTTTATGGCTATGTAATATTCCATCATGTATATGTACACGATTTCTTTATCCATTCATCCATCGATAGACACTTAGGTTGATTCCAAATCTTGGCTATTGTGAATAGTGCTACAATAAACCTGGGAGTGCAGATATCTTTTTGATATACTGATTTCCTTTCTTTTGGATATATATCTAGCAGTGGAATTATTGGGTCATCTGGTAGTTCCATTTTTAGTTTTTTGAAGAACCTCCATACTGTTCTTGATAGTGGTTGCACCAACAACATGAGAGCATTATCCTTTCTCCACATTCTTGTCAGCATTTGCTATTGCCTTTTTGATAAAAGTCATTTTAACTGGGGTGAGATGATATCTCATTGTAGTTTTGATTTGCATTTCTCTGGTGACTGATGATGTTGAGCATTTTTTTCATATACCTATTTGGCCATCTGTATGTCTTCTTTTGAGAAATGTCTATTCAGATATTTTGCCCATTTTTAAATCGGTTTATTTGATTTTTTTCGCTATTGAGTTGTTTGAGCTCCTTATATACTCTAATTATTAATTGTTTGTCAGATGGGTAGTTTGCAGTTTTTTTTCTCCCATTCTGTGGGTTGTCTCTTCACTTTAATGATTGTTTCCTTTGTTATGCAGAAGCTTTTTAGCTTGATGTGATCCCATTTGTACAATTTTGCTTTGGTTGCCCATGATTTGGGTGTCTTACTCAAGAAGTCCTTGACCAGACCAATGTCCTGAGGCCTTTCTCCAATGGTTTCTTATAGTAATTTCATAGTGTCAGGTCTTAGATTTAAGTCTTTATTCCATTTTGATTTGATTTTTGTATATGGTGAGAGATAAGGGTCTAGTTTCATTCTTCTGCATATGGATATCCAGTTTTCCCAGCACCATTTATTGAAGAGACTGTTTTTTCCCTACCGTATGTTCTTGGCACCTTTGTCAAAGATAAGTTCACTATAGATGTGTGGATTTATTTCTGGGTTCTCTGTTCTGTTCCATTGGCCTATATGTCTGTTTTTATGCCAATACCATGCTGTTTTGGTTACTACTCACGCATGACTTTATACTTGTGTTCTATGAGCAGATCACATTAGCTGTTGGGTATATAAATTCTGTATTAATATTTTGTAAACCTTTGAATAGCAAAGTTATATTGCACTATATATATATTTATTGAGTGTGAACATTTAGAATATATCACAGTTTTTGTAACGCTATTTTGACATTTCTTCATTTTCTAAAATACTGCTATTCTCAGAAATTGGAAATGATCTGACCTCTAAGAGGCCCTGACCACAGAGCCTCTCTACCCCTGATACTGCTCATGAGGAGTGGTAGAAACTTCTGAAGGAAGAAGGAGGAAGAATACTTTTTCTGGAGGGGTTTACAGATATATTCCCTCATGGTAAATGAATGCAGTGGTTCCTAAACTTACACATGCAATAAAATCTCCTAAGAAGCTTGTTGGAAATGACATATGATGCACTGAGAATTTCTGGCCCAGACCCAAGATCTTGGCTCAGGGGGTCTGGGACTACTCTTTGAAAAACGCTGCAACAGATTGCAAATGGAACTGTTGAGGGAAGGTCAAGGAGCAAAAGAGGTCACCTTTGGGAAATAAATAATGATTCTCTCTGGGAGCAGTGAGAAGTCTGTCATGGAGAGAGGTTCTCCCCACCAGGATCAATAAAGAAACAGAGCCAAGGACCTAGAAGCTGAGAGAACAGAGGTTGGGCAGGGACAACAATTAAGCCTGGCTGCAAAGGGCACAGAGCTCACTGAGGAAATATTTGCAGGAGCAGGCCAGGGGGTGGGTAGCTATGCCAGCCAGACACAGGAGAGGGGCCTCTTCTGGGGGACTCACTGCAGGGGACTGGGGAGACCTCAGGGTAGAGCAAGCATGTCCCAGGGGGATCAGAAAGCTTTGCACAAAGCTAGAGAAATAGAAGCTCTGTGGGGCCTGGTGTAGGAAGAAGCCTGGAACTAGCCACTCCCTCCAATAACTGCAAACACACTAGAATAGTCCCTGCAGGCTGCTTAGCTAATAAACGCATGGTGCAGACTGACTTCTGATGATATTTTGGACTAATTAATCTTTCTGTAAAAAATGAGAAAATATTAAGAGTACTTGGGGTAGGGGAGGGTGAAGTCCTAAGCTGTGGGGTAAGGAGTATTTTACTAGATTTTTAAGTTATGATTTGAGCTGAGCAAAGTGTGACATTCCTTCCTGGATCAGCCAATGCCTCTGATATCATCAGTACTTCTGCCACAACGGTCATTTTTTCTTTTAAAACCTGCTTCCCAGGAAAGTAAAGGGTCAGTTTTATACATTTAAAAATTATGGGTTAAACACATTTGTTTCATTTCCATGGTCCACTTATAATTCATAGTGCTACAAATCCAAAATTCTTCTGTGTTTCTTTTTGTTTATTCTAAGAACCACCACAAAACACTTCCTGTAAGCAAAGAAGAAAGACATCTACTTTTTATCTGATTAAATAATTATTGGCCTTTCTTTGGCTTTAAATATCAATGATCTCTGATACATAAGTTTTTCTTAGTTTTAATTTTATTTCTTTAGTTTTCACTAATGATAGCAACTGTGCTCCGTGTTTTGGAGTTATCTGCCTAGCAACTTGACTAGGAGCCATTTGAACTAACAGGACAATTCTCAAGATTTCTGGGTTGCAAAGCTCTATTGTTTCTTGACTTCCACATATTATCCATTTTTTTTTCTAGTGGAGCAACATTAACAGATTACAGCAAAAAGTCATAACAACTCTACTTCTATTTTGCCTCTGTTGTCTCTGTTACAGGTAATAGTTCCCAAGCTATAAAAAAATAGAACACATATTGTTAACAGGGCTTTGAAAGCAAAGATAGCTGTTGGGTGTGCGTATATGTGTGTTTGTGGGGTTTGTGTATGGGAAGTCAAAAAATAGTCTACATAAATAATTCAACTAATAGTACCTAATATATGCCAGACACCTTTCTAGGTGTTGCGGCTATAGGAATATACAAAGCAGTGTCCCTGTTCTCAGGGAACTTACATTTTTGTGGTAAGAGGAGATGGATAATGAACAGGGAGTGATAAGACGTGAGATGTGTGCGCTGTTTTCCACTGGAGTAGAGAAGGCCTCTATAATAAGTGACATTTGAACAGAGATTGAAGGAAGTGAGCAAGCCTCATGGCTATCTGGGGGAAGAGCTTTCTTGGTGGAGGAGACTTGGGTACGAAGGCTTTGAGACAGGATGTTACACAGCATTTTGAAGAATATCAAGGAGACAGTGAGAGTGGAGTGGAAAGTTAGCTGGGGAAGATCATGTAGGTGCTTGTAGGCCATGGTAGAGACTTTGGATTTTTTTTTTCTTAGTGAGATGGGAAGCCAATGGGGAGTTCTGAGCAAAGAAATGATGTAAACATTTTGACAGGATCACTGTGGCTGCCGTTAAGGGGAATGTTAGGCTGAGTTCCCTAGAGGGAGAACCTGAGATGGGGATGTGCATGATTTATGGAGGGAGTACAGGTAGCAGAGTGGAAGACAGGAAGGAGAATGGCAAGAAAATGGTTTCAGATATATGTAGCTTCAGCCTGATCCCATGGGAAACTCTGGAGCAAAAAACAAGCTATAGAGTTTTTCCCATGTTGAGAAAAGGGAGAGGAGCCTTTTACCTTCATCCTGGTTATTGGCTAAAGACTGTGGGGAAAAAAATGGACAACGTAAATCCCAGACACCTCCAGGTGGGGTGGCTTCCATTGCCCAAGGGCAATTCTCACCGAAGTCCTCACAGCAGCTGGGGACAGGCTCACCAACCAAACTGGCAAAAGAGATTCCAGGGGACCTACTGAGGGTGTCAGTAGCATCTCTACATGGAATAAAGGTAGAATTAGAGACACCAGCTAGGAGGCTACTGCAATAGTCCAGAAGAGAGATAAAGTTGCCTTGGACTAGAATGTAGCAGAATTGAGAGGTGGTTGGGTTCTGGATATATTTTGAAGGCAGAACCCGCAGGATTTACTGGTGGATTGCCTAGTGAGTGTAAGAGAAGAGGAATCAAGGTTGACTCCATTGGCCTAGTAATTTATCGAGAGTAGGAAGATTGGGAGGAGCAGGTTTTGGAATGGGGTGACAATTAAAAGCTCCACTGGAGACATTAAGTTGGAAATGCCTCATAGGTGTTTAAATGACGATGTCAAGTAGGCAACTGAATGTTAGAGTCTTAAGTTGTGAAAATATATTTTAGTTCCTAGGCCCAGGTGCCCTAGTAGAATGTGCATTTGAGTTTGAGTAAGAAAGATACAATTAGTTCCAATAAATCTCAAAAAAGGGTAAAAGGTGAATTTTGGACACTATAGGTCAGTAAGCTTGATGGCAACTTCTGGTACCATTTCTAAAATGTATCAGTAAACAGATGATTTTTGAGTAATTTACTACAGGTTATAATAATTTGGAGGTCACATGAATTCACAAAGAACAAATCAGACTGTACTAGCTTCATTTTCTTTTCTGAAAGGTTTTATAGGCACAGAGGCTTGGTAAATTCTGAAGTCCTAGTATGTCCCAATTTTCATACAGTGTTTGTAAATTTCTTTATCATATTCTTCTGACAAAATGAAGAAATGTGGGCCAGAAAATAGAATAGCTATGTAGCTTTCTAACATGCTAAGTAAGAAGAACAAAAAAGGATCAACTCCTAGACTATTTTTTCTTTTTTTGCTGCCAATAAAGTTGTTATGTCACTAGGCCCTTTGTTAGTCATACTTTTTTTTTTAAATCAACAACTTAAATGAACAGTTAGAAAGTATATTATCAGATTGGAAGATGACATAATCTGGGGAAATAGCTAATATGTTGAATTATAGAAGTTTAAAAGCCGAAGGAAGAGAAGTCCAAACTCATAGTCTGAAATATAATAGGGATGGATGCAAAATACCTTGTTTCACAAGTTATGAGAGATCGCCCTTCAGCAATGAACAAAATCAACAATTTTTGTAACAGAATTTTATTTTTCATTAAGTCAGCTATAGCATGAAATTAAGATTGCAAGCTTTGGAGCCATCTGCCTGGGTCAAAATCCTGGCTCTGCCACTTGCTAGCTGGATGATCTTGGGTACGTTCTCTAAAATCTGTTTCATTTTCCTTACCTGAAAGATGAGGATGGTAGTGTTAGTTCCAATGGATATTGTTGGAATTGTAAGAATTAAGTGAGTTAAGACATGTAAAGTACATAAAGCAATACCTGGCACATAGCAAGTGCTCAGTAGGTAATTATTATAACGGGCTCAGCAGTGTGATCTGGTTGCTAAAAAAGGTAAAGCAATATTTAGGTGCATTGGTAGAAGTGAGGGATCAAGATCAAGGGAAGCTCGTGGCCCACTGTATTCTTTGTTGCTGAGATTTTGTGTGCAATCCTGGGTGTCCCTAATTTAAAAAGTGTCTGTGGTTTGTGGGAGATTGAATGCTGAAAGTAGTGAAGGGTAGACTTATGCCAAGTGAAGAAAGTCAAAAGGAATGGGATAGAGAAGATGACTTCTTTTGGAGAAAGATTCAGAAGCTGAAATAAGCTTTCTTGAAAAATGTGAAGGGCTGTCATGTGGAAGGGGAAGTAGACACAGTCCCTGTTGCTCTGGAGACAAACCCAGGAGCAAAGGGTAGGAGTGAAAGGAGATGGGATGGGGTGTTTTAACTTTCTGTCATGGCAGAGGATGACAGAAGCCTGTTCTAGTTCTGCCTCTGAGTTAGTGTGTGAAGGCAAGTCCCTCTACTGTTCAGGCCTCAGTCTCATTATCTGAAATCAGGTCTGAGATCTGGGAGTCCTGAGGGCAGCAGAAGATGCCTGTCCCAGCTCAACAAGTCAGGAAGAGAGTGAATTAACCTTCCTCGGCCTTTTTATTCTCTTCAGGCCGTCGCTGGATTGGATGAGGCGCACCTGCACTGGGGAGGGCCCTCTGCTCTACTCAGCCCACCAGTTAAAATGCTAATTTCTTCTGGAAACACTCTCACAGACACACCCAGAAATTAAGTTTAACCAGGTATCTGGGTATCCCATGGCCCAGTCAAGTTGACATATGAGATTCACCATCACAGTACTTCATTGTTTGTAACATGCCTGCAAGCAAATCATTCTCCCCTCAACAGCCTGTGGATTAGACCCTTCAAGTACCCTCACAGCAACCTGTGAGGTACTGTTATTCCCACTTTTTAGTCAGGAAACGTTGGCTTTGAAAAGTTAAGCAACTTACCCAAGATCACCCATTCGTGCTGTCTGAAGTGCCCTTACTGTTGTTGAAGTAGATCTAGGCATGTCTTCTGACTCCAATTCCAGTGCTCTTTCTACTACACCACACTAACATGCACAAGAAAAGTTAAAAACCAATATATAGACTATAGTCTATATCAAGAGAATGGCATAGGTAAGACATATTATAGAGATTCAGTAATGCATTTCACTGTGGCTGTCTCCAGAAGGGAGGACTCTGGGGGTGGGATAGAGTTTGATGGTGGAGACCAAGGGAAGGCATTCCAGACAAAGAAAATGTTTTATAAAAGGTGGAACCTAAGAGAGCACAAATTTAAGGAGATGTTCATAGGGCTACTACATTTGGCTGCATCATTTGTGCCCTGCATAACGCCAGGGGTATTATTCACATACACGATGATATAAATGTTATCCCAGGGGTTGTTCAGTGCACAACCTGCACAGGGGTGTGGGGGAAGCTCTCAATGTGTACATCAGTGGGACTGAGTTGGGAGAGTTTAGTACGGACATGAGATAGAAGCCTAGAAAAATGTGCAAGAAACTGATCATGGAGAGATGGGAAGGTTAGGGTAAGGATTTTCAATTTCCATCAGTAGGCATTGAATGATTCTTAACCATAAAAGTGTCACAGTAAAAGCAATGTTTTGGGATGATTGATCTGGAGATGTGCAGATTAAATTTGAAAGGGAAGAGCTTGGTAACAGGAGACCAGATGGTATTTTGGTCACCAAAACATCATGCTATTTTGGTCACCTAAATGTGAGACAAAAAGGTTTGAGCAGTGAAGGTGGCAATGGGAAGCCAAAGAAAAGGTTGTGTATAAAAGACCTTTTTTGTCAATTTTATAGATGTTCTTTGAGGGTTTAGTAAGTGCAAGGCAATGTTCTATATACCAATTATTTAACTGTGAGCCAAATAGGCATGGTTCTTGCCATTCTAGAATTTGTAGACCAGTAAGGGAGTTAGACATTCATCAAGTAAACATATGATAATGCTATGAAGGAAAAGTACAAAAAGATATGAGAATGTATAACAGAATGACATTTGATCTCATTTGGGCAGATAGAGATCAGGAATGGCTTCTCTGGAAAAAAAAAAGATGTTTGAATTGAGTTTGGGAGGGTGGATAGGAGTAAACTATGCAAAAGGAGGCAGGGAAAGGGAGAAAAACATTCCAGACCATGGAAGCAGCATGTGCAAAGGCCCTGCGGTGGCAGGTAGCATGCATTCAAAAAAGTAAAAAATGACCAGTGCGGGTTAGTATATGGCAAGAAAGGTAGAGAGGGGCTGACATGAGGCTGGAAAGAAAGGCAGAGGCCAGAGAATACTGGGTTCTTTGTTTTTATTTCAGAAATGACTAGAAGGCATTGAGACATTTTAATCCAGAGGTAACATGTTCAATTTTGCATTTTGAAATGGATACTCTTGCTGCTATGTGGAGAATAGAGGGGAGGTGGAGACCCAGGGAAGCTGGTATGAGCCTGTTGTAGTCGTCCGAGAGCGAGATCTTGGTGGATTAGACCAATGCAGATGGCAGTGAGGAGAGAATATTATTTAAGAGGATTTACCAGGACTTGATGGCTGATAGGATGTGGATGAAGAAAGGAGAAAAATGAATCCTCAAAGTTTCAGATACGGATTCCTGCTGTACGGTGGTGCTATTAAGGGTTATTATGGAAAATGGGAGATGGTGCTGGTTTGATATGCAGAGTTAGGGAGCAGGGAGGGTTATCCAAGTGAAAATGTGTGTAGTAAGCAGTTGGACTAGCATTAAAAAATACAAAAGGATTGCAGTTATAAGCTTGAGAACTGTCAGTAAGGTTGTGGTGGTTAAAATAACGTGAGTGAAGGAATCTACAAATAGGGGGGATAAGTAACAGAGGGCCCAGGAGTTGAATTGTGCAGAACAGCACTATTGGGTAAGATGAAGTGACACAGTAGGGTGAACCTGCAAAGAAGTGGAAAGTTATCAGCACAAGAAATCAGAAAGTTAACCGCTAAACATAGTCTTAAAAAAATTATAACCTTGTATATACTTCCCCGAATTAAATAACAGTAGATATCTACCAGGAAGGACTCTTTGGACTGCAGTGTTTGTGTCGCCATAACGTGGCTGCTTTAAGAGTGTACTTATTTAGGGATGGATACAAAATCAGCTTAAAGCCAGTCCTCACCAGAAGGCTGGAGGCTTCTCATCTCTGCACTTACTAGTCACAAGCAGAGATTGTGACTAGTTAGGTTGTAGCTTTTACTGATGAATACTGTGGTCCAGAATCAGATTCTGTAAGACCCATTCATTTGTAAATAAATAAACCAAGGACCTAAAATCATCAAGATGCTTTTTTCCCCTAAAAAATCAGTAAGTAATTTGTTTCTAAGTTTGAGAAGTCATAGTGTGTTCCTGTGACCAAAGTACACCAAACTTCCATTCTTATTCCAAATGTCTCTAAAAATCTAGTAACGCTTGTCTCAACCTTGAATAAGCACATTAAAAATGAAGTTATTGACTTCCTCTGCTGAAACTTTTTCATCTATTTACAGGTATGCCTCAGAACTTCAGTTCTGCAGGATAGTAGCATGCTCTGTTTGTGCCAGCTGCTATTAGGAATTACGGGACAAATTGGTTATTTTTGGATGTAAAACCAACTTGAGGTTGGCACCAATGACTTAATACACTTGCAAGACAAAGCATTTAAGTGAAAGTCAATTGTGTTCCTCTCTTTGGAAAGTCTTTTGTGAAAGCAAATCTCGGGTGGCTTCATCCTGCCAAGATTAAATTCAAAGTTGACTGCCCTAAAGACAAAATGGAAACATTCAAGTCAATGAATTGAATAGTTTGTTCAGTTTATGGTTAGTTGAAAACAGAGTATCCCCCTGATTTATCCCACCCTGTTTTCAGTTTCTTCTGAAATGCTACTTCTCCTTCACCCCCCAGGATTTGAGGTGAACATTTCAGATGGTAGGATGACCACTCCTCCAACCTAAGTGTAGGAGGTTCACTGAAGCAGAGAGAATCAAGCTCTATATATGTCAAAAGTCAATGCAGAACCAGGTCCTTAGAAAAAGTTTACATTTTTATAAATTTCATCTAGGGAGGTATCACCTAAAGTCTAAACCTTTAGCATCAATATTTATTAACTTTTAAAAAAATTTAGATATAATTTATATACAGTGAAATGCTCAAATCTTTAGGTTCGTTCACTTTTGATAACTGCATATCAAGACATAGAATATTTTTATCAGCCCAAAATGTTCCGTCACCCCACGGTCAACTACTGATCTGCTTTCTATCACCATAGGTTAGTTTAATCTATTCTAGAATTTCTTATAAATGGACTTATACAGTATGTGCTATTTTGTGTTTTATTTATTTTATTGAGCATAATGTTTTTGAGATTCATTCATGTTGTATCTGTAGTTCATTCTTTTTTATTGCCAAGTAGCATTCCACAATTTAAAAAAAAAAATCAATTTTCCTGTCAATGTGCATTTGGATTTTTTCCCTAGTTTTTGGCTATTATGAATAAAGTTGCTATGAACATTCTTATATACGGCTTTATGCAAGTGGAGATTTTCATTTGTCTTGGGAAAATATCTAGGAGTAGAATTGCTGAGCCATAGATTAGATGTATATTTATTAATAACTTTTAAGAAACTACTAAACAGTTTTCCAAAATTGTATCATTTAATACTCCCACCAGCAACAAATGAAAATTTGGATTGCTCCACATCCTTTCCAACATTTGATGTTGTTAATCTTTTAGAAAGAATTACAATCCTGTGAGGGTGTGTGTTGTGTTTTACTTTGCATTAACCTGATCACTAATGATATTTTGTACCTTAACATCTGCTTGTATATTTTCTTTTGTGAGCTGTCTATTCAAGTCTTATTCTCATTTTAAAAATTGGGTTGTCTTTTTATTATTGAATTATAGCACTTCTTTATATGTTCTAGATACATTTGTCAGATAAATATAGTGAATATTTTTTTTCCAGTGTGTGCCTTGTGATTTATTTTCTTGATGAGCAAATATTTTACAGTATGAGATAGTACAATTTATTAATGTTTTTCTTTTATAGTTCATGCTTTGTTCTTGAATTTTTTTTTTGATGGAGGTATTGGCATGAATTTATTAAGTTTATTACAATTGTATATAACGATGTGTGGGAAAGATGATAGTATATTAGACTTTGGCAATCATAAAACAAATATATCTAGATTAGGATAAAGGTGATTGCAGTTTTTTGTGCAAATTTAAGGAGTACAAATGTAGTTTTGTTACATGGTTATATTTTGTAGTGGTGAAGTCTGGGCTTTTAGTGTAACCATCAGCCATATAGTGTACATTGTCCTCATTAAGTAATTTCTCATTCCTCAACTTCCACCCACTCTCCCACCTTTACAAGTCTCCAATAACTATGGTATCCTTGCATACACATTATTTAGCTCCCTCTTGTAAGTGAGAACATGTGGTATTTAACCGTCTGTTTCTGAATTGTTTCACTTAAGATAACGTCTTCCAATTCCATCCACGTTGTGGCAAATGACATGATTTCAGTCTTTTTGTGGCTGAATAGTATTCCATTGTGTGTGTGTGTGTGTGTACATGTATATATGTACACCACGTTTTCTTTATCCAATCATCCATTGATAGACACTTAGGATGATTCCATATATTTGCTATTGTGAATAGTGCTGCTATAAATATACAAGTACAGGTATCTTTTTGCTGTAATGATTTCTTTTCCTTTGGGTATATACCTAGTAGTGAGATTGCTGGATCGAATGGTAGTTCTATTTTTAGTTCTTTGAGAAATCTCCATACTGTTTTGTTCTTGAAAAATTTTTGCCCACTGCAAGGTTGTAAAGATTTTCTTCTATTTTTTTCCTTGTGATTTTATTGTTTTACCTTTACATTTAAGTCTATAACCCATCTCAAATTAATTTTTTTTTTTTTGGTGTATGCTGTGAGGTAGAGGTCAAGTTTCTCTCTCCTTTTTTGTTTTTGCTTTTGGTATGAATATCCAGTTATTCCAACCCAATTGTTAAAGAGATTTTCTTTTCCCCACTGAATTGCTTTGGTGGCCATGTCGAAAGTCATTTGACTATATGTGTATACTATCTATTCTTTTTCTAGTCCTATTTTATTTTCTGGGCATTAGTAATGATTTTTAAATAGGAATAGATTGAGATTCTTAGATATATAGAGGTTTAAAAATTAGTATATTTCCATAATAAGCATTCTTTTACCACTTGAAGACTTTTTCTTGTGTTTGGTGAACATAGATCATTTATTTGGTTCTCATGTGAGTACTCAAGAGAAATGGTTACAAAGAGCCAGAGTGTCAGTGTGTTTTGGCTTTTACTTGCTGTTTTAAGCAACATCTTCCAAGAAAGAGATGAAGTGAGGCAAGAATTAGCTGGTTTGAGAGCAGAAACGGAGGGAATAGAGAGAGTCTAGAAATGTAGGGTCTGGCGGGGTTGGGAAAACCAACTATTCCTGAACCCAAATAAGCTTCTGCCTTTCTACCCAAGCCTATTATTTCAAATGGTTGCCGCGTAGCTGCCGTGAGTTGAGAGAGGCAAAAGCTAGCTCACATTTGATTTTTGCAATTAGTTAAAATTTTAGCTGAATTCTTCTTCCTCACTTATATAGCACCCAGTGTCTCTTCCTCTGACACCCCGGCTCAGGTGAACCTGCAGTCATGTCCTGGCTCTCTTTTGAAGGGCCCATCTTTCCTTAGAACTCAGGCTACTTGGTTGTCCTGTGACGCAGCAATCTGTTGGTTCAAGAAAAACTATGTTTTGTAGTCTATACAGCTTTTTGTCATGCTAAAGGTTGGGCAGATATTTTTTCAGCTTTCTGCATGTTGTATGGAAATAGAACTCCCCAGGAGGTGATTTATAAAGATATTCCTTACTTTGTAAAATAACTTCCTATAATATTCCTTTTAATTGCAATTCCCATTATCATTCCCTGCAATGTATTTCTTTATGGGATCTTACTTGCCTCCAAACTTCCAGGCCACAACTCCTTCTAGGATGGTTTGATTTGACATTTATTTCTATTCTCAGTAACTTGCATAGGTCCAGGCACAACTAAAAGACCCTGTTTGTTGATTGATGAATAGAATGCCTTTACTAATCTTCTCACCTGACAAATGCTTATCTGTCTTTTCAGATCAAAAGCAAATGCTACTTCCTCTGAGAAAGCTCTATGAGTTCTCTCAGGAAAAGTTGACTGTTCTTTCTCTGCATCTTCGTAATAGTTTACCAGGGGTCCTCAAACTTTTTAAACAGGGGGCCAGTTCACTGTCTCTCAGACCGTTGGAGGGCCAGACTATAGTTTAAAAAAAACTATGAACAAATTCCTATGCACACTGCACATGTATTATTTTGAAGTTAAAAAGCAAATGCAAAAACACCCGCATGTGGCCCGCGGGCCGTAGTTTGAGGACGCCTGCTTTATACCTTCCTCCACTGGGCATAGTATATGCTGATGGTTTTTATATCATTTAGTTTAGGTTGTAAATGGTTCAGGAGCATGAACCAGTTCTTATTCTGTATCTTCAAGTTCCTAGAATACTGTGTGGTACATATAATTATGACTCAGTTTGTTAAATGGATACGTAAAAATGGATTTTCTAAATGAACTGCTGAATGAATGTCTTTGTCGAGTGATTACACACACTATGTTTTGCATGTACAAAACTTTTGTGTACATGAAGAAATGTACTTGTAATGGTATGTGTGTATGTGTGTGAGTGTGTTTTATTTCTTAGTGATGGAGATAATTGCAAAATTTGCTTAGGGCAAAGATGTGGCACCTCTGCCACCATTTTCTCCTTGTATGCCATGGCAGACAAACCATCTCAGTTCTTTTTCCTGTTGATTCCAGGCATGAATGAATTCAGAATCCTACCTTCCAATAACAACTCAACCAATGGATCAGATCTGGTGCATGGAATAAAAATTATGTTCTCTTCCCTAATCTAAGTGGTTCCTAAGGCAATACCCTGGGTGGTCACTTTTGGTGCTCTTGCTGGATGGTGTACCTAGAGGGAAGATTCTAATAAGCCGCAGACACTTCCCAGATTCCTGTCTTTCAGAACTTAATCACATTTGCATTTTGGCTATGATCAGATGGTGGAAACACAAACTCCAAACTGTCAATCAACTTGGGCTTCTTTTCCAACTTTTCATAAATAAATTTCTTTAAAAATCTTTGAACATTCTTTTAAATACCAAAATTATACAATTAGTTTTTAAAAAATCACAATGTTTTCTGCCTATATATTACATTATACTTGGTACCCTAGAATTGTTCATTACTAAAAATCTAGCTTAGGAGGTATACATATAAATATGTGCATGTGTTTGTGTGTTCATACATGTGTGTGAACTGAGGAGTTCATGAGATTTGAGGCAGAAAAGAGGGATGATATTTACTGAAAATATAATTTTATATTGTCCAGTTTTTACCTTTAAATATCAATAGAAAAAAATTTAAAGCATATAGATTTCTGGCATGTAATTTATCTTCAAAACAGAAATTAAACCTAACCAGTTATAAATTTGAGTTTCTTTCTGAATTAACCATGTTGGCATTACCCCAGCTACCTCCTTATGTTCACATGGTTGCTTCCAGACTCTATGTAGAATTTTATGCCTCTGTAGTATCAAATTTGTTAAATGGCATATTTTTATATCAGTAATTTTTATAGCATATTGTTATTCCAGACTTTTACATGCCTCTAATTTATTCTTAACTTCAATATAGCAGTATTGATTTTTTTCTTCTAAGTTTGATGGTATGAACACTTTAGTTGTGATTTAAAGTCACTTCAACACCATCAATAATTTGTACCTCCTTTTCTATTCTTTTGCAAACGTAGATGTTTGGGCAGATACAACTATACAAATTAATGCTCCTCAAGTTTCCTTTTTATATCTCTTTGAGAAACATTTAGATTATTTCTTAATATGATTGAAATTGTGTGCCTCTGATGACTTTGAATTATCCATGACACTTAAATGCAGAATAGTAACAACAGTTTTGTTTGCAAATGAAATACAACCTGGTATAGCTTCTTTAAATCATATTTCCTCTTCTTAGTCCCCTAGTAACAAGGAGTAAGTTGGTATTAATCTTTCCCTTCCATAGACGTGGTATCAATGTCTTCTACAAAATGAGGTCATTGGGTTGCATAGCTGGCCTTCAAGAAGGCCGATGAGGCATGTTTTCATTGTGCTATAAAGCAAGGTTCACAAGTGCAGCAATCAAGACATTGACTTTTTTTTCCCTAGGATACTTTGCAGTTGAGATAAGCCACCACTAGGTGAATGGTGGTACCTTGGTTATTTGGCCCACTGTCCAAATAGCTTTAGTGGAAGAGCTGTTCATAGCATCAATTTTTTGTTTTAATTATATCATTTTGTTATTGGCACAGAATTATGAACACTTCAGAGGAAATAAAAATAAAGTAAACAAATTAAACTAAACATCAAGTGTCTTTTATTTTCCCTTGCATTGTGTCCATTTATAACTATAATTTGTGTGTAGTTATCATAGTTTTCGATGTATAATTTTCTAGGCTAATTTTTAAATAGCATATCTAAAGCATGTTTCTATGTCACTACATCGTATTATGTGTAATGATCATTTTAACGATATCATGTATTTTCACATGTCAGTAGATATTCTTTTTAAAAATTGTTCACTAAATGTTGAATATATACAAAAATTTATAAATTATATATAAGCTATAAAGAATCACCATAAAGTCAACACTTATATACCTATCATCTAGTTTAAAATAAAGAACACTACCATTATCTTTGAAGGTCCTTATGTGCTTTTTCCCATCTCATCCTCTTTCTTACCCCTTCAGAAACCATGTGACCACCATCCTAAATCCTGTGTGTATTGTACCCTTGATTTTCTTTATAATTTTACCATATTTAGTTATATCCCTAAAGAACATATAGATTGGTAGATTTTTTTTCCTATGTTTAAATATATGGACTCATGGGACCTATTTTTCTGTGATTTTGCTTTTTTCACCCAATATTAAGCACCTATGTTTTTTTTTCCATGTCATAGTGTGTTATATTCATTTTCATGGCTGTTCTATTATATGAGCATAACACAACTTATTGTCCATGATGAACATTTGGGCTTATTCCAGTTTTTCCCTATTGTAAACAGCAATGTAAAGAATAGTTTAATTCGCAATTCCTATTACAAATGTTCCAGAATTTCTTTGTGATGTTTATCTAGGAGTGACTGTGCTGTGTCATTGGTGTGTATCTTTTCAAATACATAGGTAATGCCAAATCATTTTCCAAAGTGATTGTACCAAATTACACTCCCACTATCAATATGTAAGAATTTCAGTTCCTTCGCATCCTTGCCAACACTTGATATCATCAGAGAGTATAATTTTTTCTAATCTGGTGGGTATGAAAGGCTTTCTCATTTGGTTTTAATATACATTTTTCTAATTAGTAATGAGGCAGAACATCTTTTCATATTGTTTCTCTTCTATGAAGTACTTGTTCAAATATTTTCTCTTGGGTTTTCTTTTCTTATTGGTTTGTAGGTATTATTTATATATTCTGGATATTAATTCTTTGAATGATATGTGTTCAAATATCTCCTCCCCTTCAGTTTTTCACTATTTTCCTGGTGTCCAGTGGTAAACAGATAATTTTAGTGTAGTCAAATTTATCATACTTTTCCTTGAATAATTGTGCCCTTTGTGTCTTGTTAAGAAAAAATCTTTCTTTTCAAGGTGTTAAGAATGTTTTCCTATGTTGTCTTCTGAAATGTTATAGTTCTGCCTTCCACAGTTAGGTTTTTAACCCATCTGAAATTGATTTTGTGCATGACGTGAGGTAAAAGTACATTTTCTCTCACTCTTTCTCTCTATTTTTGAAATAAATGCCTTAGCCTGTTTTGTGCTGCTGTAACAAAATACCACAGACTGGGTAATTTATTGGCCTACAGTTCTGGAGGGTGGGAAGCCTAAGATTTGGTAAGGACCTTCTTGCTGTGTCATCCTATGGCTGAAGGGCAAGGAGGAGGGGAGAGAGAGAGGGAAAGAAGAAAGAGAGAGGGAGAGAGGGGGAGAGAAGCAAAAAGGGGCCAGACTCACCCTTTTATAAGGAGCCTACTCCCTTGATAAAGGTGTTAGTCCATTTGTAAGGGCAGAGACCTCATGGCCTAATCGCTTCTTAAATGTCCCACCTCCTAATACTGTTAGAGTGACAATTAAATTTTAACATGAGTTGCATTTCTCTGATGATTAGCGATGATGAGCATTTTTTTATATGTTTGCTTGC
>VBSM01003204.1:23570618-23626205 GCA_008086735.1 Cheirogaleus medius
AAAAAAAAAATAAATAAAAACAAAACAAAACAAAAAAAATTTTAACATGAGGTTGGGGACAGACACTCAAGCCATGGCATAAGGTAACCAATTGTTCTAGCACAATTTATTAAAAATTTATTCTTTCAACACTGATTTTCAATAATAGCTCTGTTATAAACCAAATTTCCATATATGTGGGTCAATTTTGGGGCTCTATAATTTGTTCCTTTGGTTAATGTGTTTGTCAGTTTGTGAATATCATATTTAAAAAATTACCTTAGCTTTATATAAAGCTTTGATATCTGGTGAAATAAATCCCTTTGGTTTTCTTCAGGAATGTGTTGGCTAATTTTGACCCTTTGTTCTTCCATATAAGCTTTAGAATTAGCTTGGCAAAGTCAATGAAAAAACCTACTGGGATTTTTTTTCGAATTTTATTGAATTTATAGATTGACTTGAAGGAAATGGACATCTCTGCACTACTGAGTCTTCTGGTCCAATGAATGTGGTATATTGTTCCATTTATTTAGGTCTTCTTGAATACTTTGTAAACTTTTCAGAAATATTTTTTCCATGGAGAACTTGTACATCTTTTGTTAAATTTCTTTGTAATGCTATTGAAAATGGCATCTTTTAAAAATATAATCCATATTTTAATTATTTGTTTCATCTGTAATAGAAATGCAATTGATTTTTGTAAATTCACTTTGTATCCAGTGAAATGGCTAAATTTTCTTTTTAATTCTAATGATTTATCTGTAAATTGTTTTGAATTCTATCATGTACAAAAAGGTGGCAGTTCCAATTTTTCTTTCCCAATTATATCACTTATTTCTTTTATTGCCTTGCTATACTGGTTAATATTTTCCAGTATAATGTTTTATAGAAGTGGGGGTAGTAGGTGTCCTGCCTTGTTTCCTATGGCAAAGAGAAAGCTTTCAGTGTTTTCCTAATTGTGATGACTTCTCTAGGTTTGTATCTGTTGTTGATAACATATCAGGTTAAAGAAGTTCACTTCTACTTTTAGATTATTGTGAGTTATTTTTAAAATCATGAATGAATGTTAAATTTTTTTCAAAAAATGTTTTCTTCATCTATTAAGATAATCACATTATTTTCTCCTTTATTAATGTGAAGAATTACATTGATTCTTTGGTGTTAAACTAATATTATATTTATGGCATAAATCCAACTTGATATTGATAGATTATCATTTTCATTTACTGATAGGTTGTTATATATTGTTAATTCCTTTATATATTATTGAGGTTTATTGCATGCATGATCTTGATTGAGATTAGCCTATACTCTTCCTTTCTTATAAGTCCTTGTCAGGTTTTTGAATCAATGCCATGCTACTCTTATAAAATAGAAGAATGAATTATAAAGTAGTCCCCTATTTTTAATTCTCTGAAAGAGTTTTCATAAATTTGGAATTATAGTTTTCTTGAATGTTTGGTAGAACTTGCTGGTGAAGCCATCTAGACCTGGAGTTTTTTTAATGTAGAAACTTTATCTCTCTGATTCAATTTCTTTAATGATTATAAGGCTATTCCAGTTCTATAAAGTTATAAGACTATTTTAGAACTTCAAATAGACATATGCTAGACTTTCACTCACATTCCACATTTTTTAAGCTTTCTTTCACGTTTTCCTTGCTGTTTGTTCCTCTGCATTGCATTATGGATAATTGCTTCAGATCTATTTTCCAATTCATTGATTCTCTTTTCCTCTATGTCTAATCTGTTGTTTAAATCTCGCCATCGAGGTTTTAATTTCAAAGATCATATTTTTAATTTCTAGATTTTCTTTTTGGTCTTTTCAGATATAATTGCCAATCTTTTTCAAATCTAATCTAATTTTCTAGACTATTTGTTTTTTCCTGAAAATATTAAATATTCTTAGTTTATGCTCCGATTCTGCTGTCTATTGTTTCATCTTACTTGTTTTCTCATGCATTTTGTGAATTTGACCGTGACTTGTGTCTTCAAACTTTGGATAAATTCTATGAGACCATGAAAAAGGTGGTTTCTTTCAGAGAGAATTTGCATTTGTTTCTGTCAGGCGCCTGTGGGCAACTGTGTTATATGGGCATTTTCAACTAAATTCTCAGCTTGATTTTAAAAACTTATTTCTTTTAAACCTATCAAGTAATGTAACTTGTGGGTGCAAACCCACATAAAGGCTGGCTGTCATTACATTGAAGGGAGATATATAGATTTCTTTTAGCTCTTCTCATCATGAAGTTCCCACAAGAGAATTTCTTTACAAGTTCTTTGAAGGTAGAGTTGGTTTATTTCTGGTTCATTTTTACCATGGGTGCATAGCCCTTTGAAATCTCAACTTTATGGGAAGAATTGCCCATTAGATTTCCCGCATTGGGCAATCTCCAGGAGATTATGAAAACTTAAACTCAAATTGAGCTGATTTGGCAAATATTCTCATAGTGAAAGCCAGCTTCAGTGCTCTCTTTTCTTCTATGAATTTTTGCCTTCGTTTAGTTTTTGGCCTGGGTATCCTTTATTTTCTTGCCATATTATAAATTAATTTAAAAAGGTATAAAAATTTTTACTTTTCAGTTTTACTTTTACTTTACTTTCAGTATTTTAGTTTTAGTTTATTTTTTTAAACAGAGATGGTAGGTTTGGCACTTAGTCAACCACACTAATGGAAAAAAGCTTTTAGTAAATTATTTTTAAAATACCTGATTTTAAATGACTGTATAATATAATAAAATACCACATAAATATACCACCAATTATTTTTACTATTAATATTTTAACACTTTAAATGAATCCACTCATCAAGTTGATTTACCACAAGTTACTTAACATGATTTTTATTTGGAATTGACATTGTTTGCAGTATTTCTCTATTATGAAAATACTATGATGAAAGTTAAAAAAATGCTTTATGTATCTAAGGGTCTTGAATGCCATGATGAAGAATTTCCATTTTATCCTGTATGTTATAGTGACACATCTATTTATTTCAAACTGGAGCGTGACATGGTCAGATTTACATTTTAGAAAGAGTGAAAGATGAATTGCAGGTGGTTGCAATTAAAGACAAGAGAGACTGATAACAAAGTCATTTTAATAGTCTAGGTAAGATTTGATGAGGCTATGAACCAGGCCAGAAGTAGAGGGGATTAAGAAGAAGGCCTAGATTGGAAGACACTTGGGGTTTAGAATTTGTAGAATTTAGTTATGAAAGGGCAGGAGGACTCTATTGTTTCTGGTTTGAACAATTTGGTGGATGGTAATGTCCTTCAACAAAATAGGAAACACAGAGAAGGAGCAGATTATCAGTGCAGGTTTATATATGTTGAGTTTTAAGCACCTTTGGAGTTATTCATTGGATATATACCCTTGGATATTTGTACATGGAATGGTATGGGCTGGAAATAACATTTGGCAGTCATAAGGGAACTTGTGGTAGCTTGGATAAGATGGCCTGGGTGATTGTGCAAAAAAAGGCTCAGAGCAAAACCATGGGAAACACCAGTATTTAAGAAGTCAGAGGCAGAGCTAATGCAAATAAAAATATAGGACCCTTGTTCAAAATGCAGGAGAAAAAGTGATATTAAAGGCATATTACAAATCATTTTCCTTTCTTCCATGGTATTCCCATTACCACCATGGAGGCTTTTGTTTGCTATTTAACATAATTCCAAATAAGGAAAAACTAAAACTTTAAATTATTACCATGAGTTTTATCATTCATCTTTATATTGAAAAATGCCAATTACTAACACCTTTATTGACATATAATTTACATACAATAAATTCACCCATTTAAAGTGCTTGGTTCAGTGGTTTTTAGTACATTCACAGAGGTTTGCAACCATCACCATGATTTTAGAACATATTCATTATCCCAGAAAGAAACACCCCTGCACCCATTAGAAATTCCAATTATTCCCTTCCCCAGTCCTAGGCAACCATTAATCTACTTTCTGTCTCTATAGTTTTATCTATTCTACACACATAATATAAATTGAATCACATAATATGTGGTCTTTTGTGACTGGCTTCTTCTAGCAATGCCAATTTTTAATGCAAATATCAGAACATTTAACTTGTATTCGGGATCACTGAAATAACACAATCTATATTTCATGGCTCATCTCTAGAGGGTGCCTCGAGCTAGACAGAAGAGACAAATTCAAGCCAGACTCAGGAAGGTTGGTGGAAGAAAGAGAAAGGATCTCCCCCTCTTCAGTGGGGCCGGCCCAAAGAGTACTTGCTGGCAAAAGGATTCCTGTGGGGCAAGTGCAGACCCTCACAGGTGCCTGGGGACCTGCCCCACAACAGGGGGTGCTTGTTTGATTGGGCCTGAAGACTGCTACATTTTCCCTCCTGTCATGCCCATGCCGTGGCCAAGGGTGAGGTTTGGGGAAATCAAACCAGGCATTTCCTCTGTCCATGATCTGCTGCCCCAACTTAAGTCATACAGGTGACCTCCAAGGGTCTTTAAACCTATGTGTCACAGCACGTTCAATTCTTGGATGGGGGTGGCTAAGAGGTTTGTGGGCCAACACTCAGCCCCGGCTGGTCCCCTGCCACATGTGCCAGAGTGCTGCTTGTGTGGGGCTGGAATGGAATGTGTACCCAACTTCTGGCACAATGCCCAGGCCTTTTCCAGGGGCAGAGGCTGACAACAGTCATGAGGTGCAGGGGGATAGGGGAAGGTCAGGCAGGACCTGGGATGCAAAGGGGTATACCAGTGGGCACTGAGAACCCATCTCTGGAGGGAACAGGAGGCAAGATGAACATGAGCTGAAGACTTCCCTTACAAAACAGAAATTCAAAGATAAAATTAAGAATTTCAAGATAGTGATTAAAGAGCACCAAACCCCAATTGGGGGTTTCTGAACATTGGGTCTTGTGCAACTGCACTGATCTCACTTCCATGAAGCTGGTCCTGGTCAGAGAAATGGAAAACCCAGAAGCAGCAGAAAGAGAAAGAGAGGTACAATGGGAGCTGTGAGAGAGTGATGTCAAGGAAGCCAATGGAGAAAAATGTTCTAAAAAAGGTGGTCAACATGGTCATTGCAGGAGGAAAGCGTAATTAAGAAAAGGACTGAAAACTCTCACACGACAGCACTGGTGACTGTTGAGAGCAATTGCAGTGGAATGGAGGGTGTAGAAGCCTGATTGTGGGGGTTGCAGAGCGAATGAGAAGTGTGGAAGTGGAGACAATGAGTGTTGACTTGTTCAAGAAACTTGACTGAAAGGGAAGGGATGAGAGTTCCTCAGAGAGGAACTCTGAGCCCAGATCCTGGAACCCTGCTGTGGGTTGGTGTAGGGTGGATAACAAACCTATGTCTATTTGGATGTCTATGAGAGAGACAGGTGGGAGACCACCTTCGAATGATACCTAGGCTAGCTTGCGATCTGTCTCAGGCTATTTGGTGTGTATACATTCTAGTTGTCATGTTTTAACACCTAATAGATGACAATCTGTACTCTACTTCCCACACAGGCTCTTATATCAAGGCCAACTCTTTAAACGTCTATGATTTATAATCATGTCTCATCTGAATCTTCTTTTCCTCAGGCCAAACAAACTTCTTTTTTCTTCAACTCTTCATTATGTGAAAATTTCCAAGGGGACGTGATAATTTCCACTTCACCAGCCATGAACATCTCAATAGAATACATGGACAAAGGATATAACAATCATAAAAATTTAAAGCATTTAAAATGTGTGCTAGCCATGTGCAAAAAGTTTTAACTGGCTGATAAACAAAGAACTCCGAGTTAAAAAGGTATGCCTGTCAGCTTGGCAAAAGTTAAGATGATTATTATACCCAGTGTTGGTGAAGCTATGGGAAAAAGCAGTCTCACATGAGGTTGGTAAGAGAGTGAAATGTACTTCTGGAAACAGTTTGGCAAAAGTCACTGCAAGCCTCAAATATGTGCATACCAGCAATTCCACTTCTAGGAATTCAGCCCGAAGAAATAATCAGGCAAGCTGTATGTACACAGATGTTCACCTCTACACTGTTTATAGTAGCAAAATAGCAACAAACAATGTCCAATACTAGGGAACTGGTTAAATAAATTATGTTACAACCACATAAAAGGATGATGTAGCTCTACACTGAATTGGAAAAATAGTCACAATATGTTTGGGGGAGTAAATTATGAAACCAAAAGAATAATATGATGTTTTTTTTGAAGTGTATGTATTTAAACTACTATGAAGCGGTAGTTATTTTTGACTGGTAGGATTATGGGTGGTGATCTTTCCTTTTCTGCATCTCTATGTCTAATTCTCCCCCAGTAAACAAGTATTACTTGGATATTAAAGAAATATTAAAAGTTAAAAATATTTGCTAATTTCAGAGGCGAATATGCCTCTTGATTTATCTTTTTGATTTCTAATGAGTTTAAACAATTTTTCATGTTTATTCATTATTTAATAAAATATTAAGTCCTGCGTTTTTGGAAGAAATATTATAGTTGTAAGGGAACTCAACACCTTCCAAGTTGAATAAGTTTAGTGCTCACATTTTTTGAGGACCGGTAAGTTCAGGGAGGTTATATGATTTGCCAAACTTGGGACTGAATGACACCTATGGTTCATGTCTGGCCACCCAGGCCATTGAGTTTCCTGTTACATTTTGTTGTCTCCCTCAGATCAGGGTCTTGGTACTTCATATATGCTTCCTGGCAACATTGAGTCTTCTATTGTATCAATTCAGAGATTAATTTGTGATGCATAATTAATAATGATTAGTTTTGGAGATAATTTTAAGATAGATGCTGGTTTACACAAATTTTTTGTGAGGGGAGTTTAAGAGGAACGTTCATTGTACAATAAAATTTGTGCAATCAAAGGAAGAACTTGGGATTTGGGTCAGAGGACTTTGGTGTGACTCTAGCTGTACCATTCTCTAGCTGTTGGTCCCTGGGAAAGCTACTTAAATTCTTCTGAACTTTTTTTGTTTTGTTTTTCTGAGAAAGGGTCTCTCGCTCTATTGCCTGGGCTAGAATGCAGTGGCATCATCATAGCTCATTGCAACCTCAAACTCCTAGGCTCAAGTGATCCTCCTGCCTCAGCCTCCACTTCAGAGTATCTGGGACTACAGATGTGCACCACCACACCTGGCTAATTTTTATATTTTTTGTAGAGACACGGTCTTGCTCTTGTTCAGGCTGGTCTCCAACTTCTGGCCTCAAGAGATCCTCCCACCTTAGCCTCCCAGAGGGCTAGGATTATAGGCATGAGCCACTGCACCCACCTGAACTTTTTATTTAAATGGTCAAGAATATCTATTATACTACACAAAGTTGTAAAAAGGATTAGTGTATGAAAAAGACCAGTAAAGTCCTAAAAGAAATTTTATATATCTATTTATCCTCACTTTTTATAAAAAAAGAATTTGAGAAGTCAGTGTATATCACGTTGGTGGTTGTTTTCGTCATGGTTTCTACTATTATGTTAACTCTGTGGGATGGTTGGCTGTCAAGGTGGATTGCAGAAAGAAAGCATAAATATCTATACACAACCTTTTTCAGAGAGCTGGGGGAGAGGACCCTCCATGAGGAGAACAATTTTTCTCAGCCACCCAGAGTTAGGAGTGAATCTGTCAGTCATGTTGGGGCAGGATAATCATCTGGACCAGACTTATAATTTACTAAGAGTCAAACACTTAGTCTGGGGAAAATGTATCTTTTAGTGAAGAGAGCCTTCTGGAGGATACATAAATGAAGAGCGTTGACCCACCATTAGACCTTGAACTTCTGAAAGTCAGGGATTGTGTCTTTCCTGCTTGCTGCTGGAGCACCAGTGCCTGGCCCAAGAGAGTAAAGTTTAGTTGCATGAGTAACTTCTACACTTGGGCTATAACTTGTCGAGGTGCTGGGTGTGTTGTGCTGAGCTCTTATGGGTCATTTTAACTTGGAATCTAATTTCCTTCAGTTCTGGAAAATATGTCTGCATTATTTCTTTGATAGTGTCTTCTCCTCTGTTTTTTTCTGTTCTTTTATTTTGGAATTTCTATTAGCTAAATGTTAGATCTTCTGTATTGATACTCTCACTTTTTCTTTTTTCTCAGTTTTCTGGGTGACTTTCTCAACTTTGTCTTCCAGCTTTTCTATTTACTTTTTTCTTTTATCATATTTCTAAATACTAAGATTTTTCATACTCTCTGAATATCTAAATAAATATTCCTTTCCCCACCCCACCCCATGCCATCATATTCTTGTTTAATGAGTCTAATAGGTTTTTAGAAAAATCTCTCTGAAGATACTAGCTGTAGTTTTTTGAAGGGGAGGATTTCTTTTTAAATTTCTTGTACTGTTTCCAGTTCTTTGGGCTTCTGCCTCTTCCTTTTTTGTGTGTTTATGTTGGTCTCTGTTTTAAATATTGGAGGTTTTTCTGAAATTCCTGGTGATCCTTGGCTGCCTGTTCATGTTTAAAAATGAGGCACTAAAAAGCTGATTGAAAGCCATGTATTCATGGCAGAGCTTGACAACTGATCGGGTGGACTTCACTGTCCACCCAGCTCATTAGTTGGGGATCTTAAATGCCAGTATTTTTTTGTAAGGCCTGTGTATTTTCCTAGAGTAGAATCATTTAATCTGTTGCCCTAATGGAAAGTAGCAGATTTAAGTCTCCCTCTTTGAATTTTTAAAGCTGATTAGGAGAAAGGGAGTTGGAGGTTTCTCATTGTTCTAAACTGCTGACTTTTATTTACTGTTCTCATTTTAATGAGGTACCTCATCTTTGCTCTCAGGAATCAGGATCTCTAGGTGACCTCAAAATTAATATGAACCAACAATGGGATGCAGCAAATAAAGTTAAATGAGATAGTATTTCTGAAAGCACATTTTAAACTAAAACCAAATTAATGTAAGTACTCTTCTTACTTAAAAATATAACCATCTTGAGCCTTATAGTATCCTATTCATGGTATTATTAGCCTTAGAGTATCTATTCATGGTATTTATGGTAGAGTACTGATTTATGGTAATTAGACTTAGAGTAGCTTATTAATGGTATTTATAATCCTATTGTACTTTATGCTGGGCCTGCCATCTTAGGGCAAAGTGTTTAGCTTTTGGTGACACATTTTAAAAGGCCATTGAAGAACTGAAGGAGGGTGGTGAAGATTGTGAAGCATCTAGAGCAGAGGTTGGCATACTACAGCCCATGGGTCCAACCAAAGCCTGTTTTTATAAATGGAGTTTTATTGGAACACAGCCACACCCTTTCATTTGCATATTCTCTACAGACACTTTCATGCTAGATACGCAGAGTTGAGTAGTTGTGACAGACACTGTATGGCTTGCACAACCTAAAGTATTTATTGTCTGGGCCTTTTAAGAAAAAGTTTGCCAAACTCTGACCTAGAGGCCACATTCTCTGCTGCATGCTTAAAGGAAGTGGAGATTTAGATTGGACACAAGATGGTGAAAGAGATATAAAATAGTTAATAAGAATAATGTCTAACATTTATGGAGTATTTATATATGCCTGGCAATTGTATGCACATATTATCATATTTAATAGGGATTAAGGATCATCCTCCTGACTAGATTATGTGCTCTGCAATGTCAAGTGTATAGCTCCAAAATGCAGAGTGGAGCCTAGCAGGTATGGGCTTTGAGTGAATGTTTACAGAACTAAATGAACAGGGCCATGATATGGAAGAGGTGAAGGCCCCTTCTTGAAGATCAGAATAGAAATTTCAGGGAGGCCGATTTCAGGTCATCAAGAAAAGCTGCTTTCAAGTCACATCAGCTCCTCTGAGGTAGCGAGATATCTATACCTGAGAGGGGTTCATGAAAACCTGGCACCCATCTAGTTGTTCATTGCTGTTATGTAGGGGTTTCTTGCCTAGGGTAGCAGGCTGAACCAAATGAAGTCTTGACTTCTAGGATTTTATCCCTCAAACGAGGAGGGGGAAGACTAGAACTCAAAACTTAGCGTTGATGTAGTTCTCTTTCCACTATATCATGCCTCTTCCCTTAGAATTTCCACAAAAGGAGCAAGAAGGAGATTGGTGTAGTGGAGAGAACATCACAATGAGCATCAGGAAATTCTGGGTTATAATTCCACTTCTGCAACTAACTTTACTTACCATGTGAGCTTCGCAAACCTTTTAATCTCTCGAGGCCTAAGTGTCTTCAAGTGAGGGAGCTGGATTAGATAATCTCTAAATTCTCTTTCAGTTTTAAAATAATTTTATCCAAGGATTAGTAGGGCCCCTCCTATTGAAAGGGCAGGACAGACTAGTTCAAACAAGATGCTTCTCTGTCATGTGTTGCCAGAGTACTGAGGTTTTGCTTTTAAAAATATTTTGCCCACCTCCTGATCCTATCCCAGTCTTAGTACCCATCCCTTTTCTGTATCCCTGTTCCTATCTTGCTTTACTGTTCTTCTTACTTGGGAAATTAGGTTAAATCAGGCTACAGTTCTGGCCTTTCTTTAGCATGTTGAAGGCAAGCTCTTTCTTGTTAAATTTCTGCTAATTTGGCTGGTGAAGAACTTGGAGCTGTTCAACTCTTGGAAGGTTGGAGATATTAACATTGACCTCAGAAAGGTGACTGGACCTCCTTTATTTAGGGCACTAAACATGGAGAGCTCATATTTCTCATGGGGGAACATTTTATTCCTGGTGGAAGCAGTTTCAGCTCCCAGAATGATATCTCTACCCATTTCTCCATTTTGGTTCTTTAACTAAAGAACTTGGACCTAAATCCTTTTCAAAAATTATGGCAAAATTCAACCTTAAATGGACCCTCATCTAGCAGTATTTTTCCTATTCTCCATCCAAATCAACATCGACTACTGTGGTTTCCAATTACCTCTAGGCTTTTGTTTGAACTGTTCCAAGGTTTGGAAATTTCATTTGACTTAAGTGCTTAGTAGTCAACTAGTTTATAGTTGCCCATATTCCACACTATATTTGACCATATATCTCATATTAATTCTGAGTAGCCCTAAAAACCGCAGTGTCATGTTAAGAACTCCTTTTAGTCCAAGGCATGTCAATACGTGTTGCCAACTTCCAACTGATTCTCATCCAGAAGATTAGCAAGGCCGGCCACATGGTGTCCTTTTTTACGAAACATTATTGCCTGCATTATGGCTGGGACTTGATGTGGTGACATTAATCCCAAATCTGCGGAATGGTACTCTTAATTCTGCTTGGGTGGAGAGCAACTTGAGCTTTCTGCATAAGCCTTTTATTTTAGGAATACCATCCTTTGTCATCATTTCTATTAGGAATCTTAGTCAGTTGCTAGGAATTTTATTTCTCTCCCAAAAAATACTGTTTTCTCTCTTTTCACATTGAGATCCCCAAATAGCTCTCTTCTTTAGGGAATAATCTCTAGCCTTGATCTAGTAGCTGAATTCCCTCCCCAGACATGTTTTAATTATTCATTAAGAAGCTATAGGAGTTCCAGCTAAAAATGGAGCCTGGCTAGCAGCCCCCCATGAAGTCTTTCTCAACTTTCCTACTAAAATGCCTATAAAGGCAAAGAACAAAAGATAACAATTGAAACACAAAAATAAGAGCCACAGGCAGCATAATTTCAAAATTGGGGAAGAATCTATACTAATTATAGAAAGAAAGATTGAGACAAACCTACCCAGGTCTCTTTCTATGGCACACTGGCCAACTTTACTACATGACACAGAAACCCTTTGAAATGTGGAAGGAAGGTACTGGGTCCTCTCCATTTTCTGTCTATATTCAGGCTAAGAGATTTGGGATGGGCACTGATAAGAAACTAGGCATATGGGCTTTTACCCATCCGGGTTGACTTGTGAGGCTAGGAGTGTCGTCATATCTAATTCTATATCCAGAGAAATTAAAATTTTCAGAAAACAACTTGGATGATGATAGGTCAGTTTTGGCCATAGGTGGGTGGACTTGTGGAGGCACGTTGCATTTTCAGAGGACAATATCTTGCAGGTAAATCTCTTATAGATTGAGTTGGAAACCAAAACACCCCTTTTACCACCACTATCACCACCTCAACAACAATAACAATAGTAACAGCAACAAAAGAACAGTGACAGCCCTGGTAACAGCATGCTGGGAGTCATAGATTTTTATGTATTCTGCAGGTGCACAGTCTCAGGAAATCAGACAGTGTTCATGGAGCAAGATGGAACCTCGGCAGAAGAGAGGTGCATTAGATGAAGTCATGTAGAAAACTGGGCCTTGGACCAGATGCCGTGCACATCTAATAGATAGAGTATAGTCAAGGGTACTTCAACTCTTTTTTTTTTTTGATAAATACAAAATTTGAATAGATTTCAAATTGTTCCAAGTTAAATAAGGAGGGAGAAAAACCACATGGAGTCTGTGAAAAAGATTTTACTGCAGGGGAAGAGTGTCTAGAAAACATAGAGGGAGAGCACATCTCTGAAATGATTTAGTGGAGGATCTAGAAACTAGAGAATTTCAGGGAACTATTTTGCTTACTCCATAGAATACAAAAGATATCAATATTAAAAGGCAGAGAGTAAATATATGGATAATTAGTTTTCCTGAAGAAAATACTTAAATGAAATGAAAGTAATGCAATGATTAAAGAGCAGAAGCAGTGATTCATGAGCAGAAGTAAGACCCAGATTGAAAAAAATCGTTGTGTTCCAGACAAATCAATGAACAAAGGCACACACAATGATGTATCCTGGCAACGATTTTAATTCATAATGATAAGAAAAAACTTGCATAAGGATCTAAGCAGAAGAAACAGACCACCTAAAAATATAACAAAAATCTGGTTATTCTCTGGCTTTAACTCTGAAAGCTCAAATTTAGAAGAAAATGAAGTAGTATATGCAGAGTTTTGAGAACCAAAGTTGTAACTTACTGCTTTTATACCCAGCCTAGTCATCTTTAACTTGTGGAATAACAAAAAGACATCTCAAATATACAAGGATTCAGAGATATGTATCCTCCTTGAAAACAATTACTTGAAGGAAAAGCCTAAGAATGGAGAAATTATGCTGGAAAAGGATGGTCCTTAGGTCTGAAACTGATTAAAATAGGGATATGTCCAAATCTGTGTTAATAAAAATATTTTAGTTATAAATATCCTTTATCTTTGAAAACCAAAATATAAATAGCTACCATAAGAAAGAACTAATCCATCTAAAAAAAGCTACAAAACAAGAATAGTAAGAAAACATGCAAACCGAAAACAAAATAAAAGAAAAAAGATTTGATATGCCAGTTGTAACTGTAAATAATTGAGATAAACTGCATATTAAAAGATACAAATTCTCATATTATTTTTTTAAAAACTTATGAAATTTAATTAAGTTCTATTTGTAGGAAATATACCTAAAGCAATGTGATGCAAGGAGTTTAAAATGAGAAAGAATCATTTTATTTTAATAAGGGTACAATTCCAAATGAAAATATATTCAAGTAGACCAAATAACATTCCTTTGAGACATGTAGGGAAAAATGGAATGCACTATATGGGGAAAGGACATGTCATAGCCCTGGCTTGGGCAGGGCAAACACATTACACCTAACCAAAATGTTTGTACCCCCGTAATATCCTGAATAAATTAAAAAATATATATATAAAGAAAAATTAATCATTGACAGATTATGCTTAAAATATATAAAAAACAATCTTTTTATTTTCATTTCTATTCTTTTATATTTTCTATGCTTTATATCTTTTATCTCTATTTGGATATGAAGCTCCCATTTTTTTTCTTTAACTGTTAATCAAATAGTTAATTTGCAAATTACCTCCAAAAGAAAAATTTTTATAGATATCAATGGCAGAAATTATACAAATTTCATTCTTGACCACTATACATTAAAACCAGAAATTAACAATTGTATTTAAATAACAAAAATTCAACCATTCGAGAATTTGAAAAAAAGCACTCTCCTAAATAATGCCTGTGACAAACATGAAATTAAGAGTATAAGTTTAGATAGCAAACTGCTTAAAACAATGTTTCTAAATTTTCTAAAATCAGGCCTTTTTGGGTAGAAAGATTTAGCCAAGTATTACTTGAAAAAAACTTTGTATTGAGGTATATTGTACATACAATAAAATATAAGTATAATTTGAGGTACAATTGCAATTTATACATAAAATAAAATATTAGGTATAATTTGAGGTATTTTGACAATGTATGTACCTGTGATATATATTTAACTTTATAAAAAATGGACAGAGTCTTCAAAAGTAATTGTTAAATTGTACCAGCAGTGAATGAGAATTTTAGCTGCTACCTGTCTTTGCCAACATTTGCTATTTCCTTTAACAAATTTAATTCTAGTAGGTGTGACATGGTATCCCGTTGCCTTTTTAACTTACATTTTCCTTGATGATGACATTGAAGACCTTTTCATGTGCTCATTGGCTATTATATATCTTTAAGTCCCAATTTTTATTTACAGGCCTACCTCGGAGATATTGCAGATTCAGTTCCAGACCAATCACGCAAATACTGCAATAAAAAGAGCCACACAATATTTTCGGTTTCCCAGTGCATATAAAAGTTATGTTTAGCCAGGTGCAGTGACTGACATGTGCCTCTAGTCACTCAGGAGGCTGTGGTGGGGGGATCACTTGAGCCCAGGAGTTTGAGTCCATCCTGGGCAACATAGCAAGACTCTGTCTCTAAAACAAATGTTATGTTTACCCTATATTTTAGTCTATTTAGTGTGAAGTAGCATTATGTCTAAAAAATGTACATGCATTAATTAAAAATACTTTATTGCTAAAAAATGCTAATGGTCATCTGAGCCTTCAGTGAGTCATCATCTTTTTGTTGCTGGAGGATCTTACCTGGAGGTTGATGGCTGCTGACTGATCAGGTGGTCGCTAAAGGTTGTAAATGTTGGGCAATTTATTAGGCTGTGGAAATTTATTAAAATGAGACAACAATGAAGTTTGCTGCATTGATTGACTCTTTCATGAAAGATTTCTCTGTAGTATGCTATGATGTTTGATAGCATTTTACCCATAGTAGAACTTCTTTAAAAATTAGAGTCAGGCCTCTTAAACCCTGATGCTGCTTTATATACTAAGTTTATGGAATATTCTAAATCTTTTACTGTCATTTCAACAATATTCGCAGCATCTTCACCAGGAGTACATTCCATCTCAAGAAACCACTTTTTTTGCTCATCCATAAAAAGCAACTCCTCATCTGTTCAAGTTTTATCATGAAATTAGAGTAATTCAGTCACATCTTTAGGCTCTACTTCTAATTTTATTTCTCTTGCTAATTTCACTAACTCTGCAGTTGCTTCCTCCACAGAAGTCTTGAACCCCTCAAAGTCATCCATGAGGGTTAGAATCAACTTCTTCTAAACTCCTGTTAATGCTGATATTTTGACTTCCTGTCATGAACCACAAATGTCCTTAATGGCGTCTAGAATGGAGGGTCCTTTGCAGAAGGTATTGTTTTCACTTTGCCCAGATTCATTAAAGGGATCACTGTCTATGACACGTATAGCCTTACAAAATGTATTTCTTAAATAAGACAACTTGAAAGTTGAAATTACTCCATGATCCATAGGCTGCAGAATGGATGTGTTAGGAGGCATGAAAACAATGTTAATCTTGTACATCTCCATCAGAGCTTTTGAGCATTGTCAGTGATCAGTAATATCTTGAAAAGAACCTTTTTTGAGCAGTAGGTCTCAGCAGTGAAATTAAAATATTCAGTAACCAGATGTGCTGTCATCTTGGCTTTGTTGTTCCATTAATAGAGCATAGGCAGAGTAGATAAGCATAATTCTTAAGGGCCCTAGGATTTTCAGGATGGTAAATGAGTATTGGCTTCAACTTAAAGGCACCAGCAGCAGTAGCCCCTAACTAGAGTCAGCCTGTCCTTTGAAGCATTGAAGCCAGACATTGACTTCTCTTCTCTAACTATGAAAGTCCTAGATGACATCTTCTTCCAATCAATACAAAGCTGTTTTGTGTATACTGAAAAGCTGTTGTTTAGTGTAGCCACCTTCATCAATGATCTTAGCTAGGTTTTCTGGGTATCTTGCTGCAGCTTCTGCATTAGCACTTGCTGCTTCACCTTGTACTTTTTTGTTATGAAGATAGTCTCTTTCCTTAAACCTCATGAACCAGCCTCTGCTATCTTCAAACTTTCTTCTGCAGTTTCCTTACCTCTCTCAGCCTTCATAGAGAGTCTGGGCCCTCCTCTGGCTTAGGCTTTGACTTAAGGGAATGTTGTGGCTGATTCAATTTTCCATCCAGGTCACTTAAACTTTCTCTGTGTCAGCAATAAGGTTGTTTCTCTTTCTTATCATTTGAATGTTCACTGGAATAGCATTTTTAATTTCCTTCGAGAACTTTTCCTTTGCATTCACAACTTGACTTACTGTTTAGTAGTCAAGTAGTAGTTTAGTAGGCCTAGCTTTTGGCCTACCTTGGCTTTTGACATGCCTTCCTCACCAAGCTTAATCATTTAGCTTTTGACTTAAAGCGAGAGACGTGTGACTCTTTTTTTCACTTGAACACTTAAAGGCCATTGTAGGGTTATTAACTGTCCTAATTTCAATATTTTTGTGCCTCAGGGAACAAGGACGCCCAAGGAGAGGGAGAGAGATGGGGAATAGCTGACCGGAGGAGTGGTCAGAATGCACATAGCATTTGTTGATTAAGTTTGCCATTTTTTTATGGGCGTGATTTGTGGGGACCCAAAACAATTACTATAGTAACAGCAAAGATCACTGATCACAGATCACCATAACAGATATAATAAGAATGAAAAAAAATTGAAATACTATAAGAATTACCAAAATATAACATAGAGACCTGTGGTAAGCACATGCTATTGGAAAAATGGTGCCGACAGACTTGCTTGACACAGGGTTGCCACAACCGTCCATTTATGAAAAACAGTATCTGTGAAGCACAATAAAGTAAAATGAGATATAATGAGATGTACCTGTATTTATTTTATTACTGATTTATAGGAGTTCTTTTATATTCTGGATATATCTATAATATTACAACACATGAAACAATACATCCTAGATATAGCTATAATATTATAACAAATATGTGTGTTATAAATACTTTCTCCCAGTCTAAGGATTACATTTTTACTTTATGGTATCTTTTGATAGGCATAAATTTTTGTTGTCTTAAAGTCCAATTTGGTAATATAATATTCCATGGTTAGTGCTTTTTGTGTACCATATGTTTGCCTATACCAAAGTTGTGAATATATTGTATTTTTTTCTAGAAGCTTTATTTTGCTTTCCCTTTTAGATGTATTACCTATTTTTATATATTAATTTTTATATTTGGTGTGAGGTAGGGGTTGAAGTTCAATTTGTTTGTTGCCCTTATGTAGTTGTTTTTTTCACCACTTGTTAAAAGGATTTTCCTTTCCCCAGCAATTTGCCTTGGTACCTCTGTTCAAAATCACTTGACTTCAATGTACAGGTCTGTTTATGATTGATCTTTTTGTCTGTCCTTATAAAAGTGTGACATACAAATGTTGATTACTGTAGCTTTATAGTGAGTCTTGATATCAGGTATTATAATTTCTCTTTTTGTTCTACTTTTTCAAGACCATTTTGGCTATTCTAGTTTTATTATAATTCTATATAAATTTTAGAATCAGCTTATCCATTTCTTGAAAAAAAATCCTGCTGTGTTTTGATTGGCAATATATTAAATCTACATATTGATTTGGAGATAATTGTTATCTTAACAATACTGAGTCTTCTAAACCATAATCATGATTTATCTTTCCACACTTTTAGCTCTTTTAAAATTTCTTTGATATATTTTTCAATATTCAGTGAGAGAGAGTTCTTGCACATCTTTTGTTAACATTATATGTTTTCGAAACTGTTATAAAGCTATCATTTTCATTTTTTTCCAATTGCTAGCATGCAAAAATATAATTGATTTTGTGTATTTGCTTTGTATCTTGTTTTGGGATATAATATAATTGCCCAACTGCTAGTATATGGAAATGCAGTCAATATCTGTATATTTACTTAGCATACTGTGACCTTGCTAAATTCACTTACTACTTTTGGTAGTTTTAGTGGTAGATTGCTTAGAATTTTCTACATATGTCACCACATCATCTGGAAATAAAAACAGTATTGTATATATTTATCAATGCAATTACATACTACTTTCTTCTTTTTTAATATTGCAATGAAATTTTTAGTCTTAGCTTTCTTCACACTCAAAGCCTGAAAACCTTTCTACATATCTTTTTGGAATCAGTAGTTTTGTATAACATCATGGTAATGCACTCCTTTTCATTCCTGTTCATCTGACCATAACTACTATTCATTTTTAATATTGACAGTTTAATTTGAAAGCATATTAAAAGAGGTTCACTTGGTTTTTTCTGCCAGGGTGAACTAATACTTTTTTTTCTTAATTGAAGTACATATAGCTGGATCACAATTAACATCTCTAGAAAATCAGCCAGAATTGATTATATTCCCATTCCTAGCTTTGGAAGCTCTATTGCCTATCTGAGAAAGTGGTCAATTTCTACTATCTTTAATTGTATTGCTTTGTATAAGACAGAAAATCATCTGCATATACAAAAATTTTCATTTCAGTGCAGCCACATGGCATGATATTTTAGATCATTTTTAAAAATGAAAATGCAGAAATCATTTTAAAGCTAAAATTTAACTCCATGTTGGGCTATCAATGCAAATAATTCATCTGAGGTGACAACTGAATGAACTTACCTTCCATGCATGGCTAAAATCACATGTATGTAGCAACTACACCTATGACTCAATTTACATCTCTATTTGGCCACTGCCAAATTTCTTGGACATCTATTGAAAGATATAATCAAATTTCAGAAAAGTTAAGGTTTGAAAATAGCACTCATAAATTGTGAAATGGAAAAACTGTAGAATTGCTCAATGAATTAAAGAGCTGTCTGTCTTTTTAGAAGCAATAAATAAAGATATGACCTTTTGGCAAGTGTATTCAAGGAAAAGAAAAAATTAGAAATGCAGATTATTAAAATAATTATTAAAGAATACCATGTCAAGTTTTTTAAAAGTCTGCATAAAGTGAATGATTTCCTAGGAAAAGACCTATTACCAAAATTACCTTGAATAGAAAACTTGAATATTCAGTAACCACTAAAGAAATTATAAAAATTTCCAAATAACTAGCTTCCAGAAAGGCCCTATACTAAATGAATTTACAGGCAATTTTTTAACAATGTTGAGTGAGTGGTTAATTCCTATGTATAAACTGTTCCATAATAAATGATAGTAAACTTTTCAACTAATTTCATAAAGCTAACAGAACAATTATACCAAAACCTTAGAAATACTATAATGGATATAAGCTATGTTTATTAAAATTTTTTTAAAAATTAGAGATAAATCTGCTGGAGGCAGGAAGTGATTATTTTTTGTTTGTTTGCTTCTGTTTGATAGACTAAGAATCAGATTCCTTGAAAGGTAGAATAAAACTGAACACATAATGGGTTATTGGTGGAACCAGGCTTAGAACTTGTAACTTTTTTAAAAAATCCACATTTTTTTCATATCTAAGTAATATGTCATGGTCATGTGTAACAAGATCTCTACTATGTATGTATATATGTATTTACCTTAATGATAAAGAACTACTGTATTTAAAAATATAAGTAAAAATTCCTTGAGAATTGTTTCTTTGAAAAGGGGTGTAACTTTTAAAAGTTAGAACCATAGTGTTGGGAGGGCGCTTACAGATCCTTGACTCTATTCTCTGCAGAGTGCTAAATGCTTTCCCTTCTAAGTCATTCTTTTATGTGAGTCCAGCCTTGGATCAACCACCTACAGTGGTAAGGAATCAATTATTTTCTGTGTCAGCTTATGATGTTTTAGGATGGTGGCAGTTTTATTTATTCTCAGTCAGTGGTGATCCAGGGTTTGTTGGTGCATATAATTTGGGGGTTCCCCTTAAGAAAAAGAACACATAATTATGAATACAAAATTAAGTTGAAAATTACATTGAACTCCTAGAGGAGTTCATGCAACAGAAGAGCCCTGAAGCTTCAGCTTCATCAGCGTCACAGAAAATTTGCCTCTTTTCTCAACCATGTTAGCAGTTTTCCAAACTTCGTCATTTTGATGCTTCTTAATTCTCTCTTCCTCTACCAGCTTTGACCTGGGGTTTCCAAATCTCTTTGTAACTGTGCTCAGAAATAGGCACAAAATTCCAGGTATATTCTGACTAGTATAGCACAGAAAAGGATTAGCATTTCATTTTCTTTAAGAGCTTTATACTTCTATCACTGTAGTGGTAATACTGGCTAACACAACGCATGTCTTATGTCTCACTGAGAGAGGTGAATGTTATTCTTGACTTCTCCTCCAGTCTCTTCAATGAACTCTTATTCAGATTATTCTTCTCATACCACAGTCAGTCAACAACAGCAAATAATAATTAACACTACTGTGTATTTACTTATTGTATATATTAGGTGTCATTCTAAGCACTTTATGCATCTTAATGTATTTAATCCTAACAAATTCAATGAGGAAGTTGCTATTATTTTCTTCATTTTATAGATTAGAAAATGAAGGTTAAAAGGTTAAAAACTTTAAGAGGTTAAAAACTTTCCCAATATTCTTATAGAAAAGGGTAATTTTTCTACCAAATAGAAAAATGAACTCAAAATGGAACAAAGACCAAAATATAAGAGCTTAAAACCATCAAATTCTTAGAAGAAAACATAGGTGAAAGTCTTCATGACCCTAAAATTGGCAATAGAATCTTAGATATGATAACAAAAGCACAAGTAACAAAAGAAAAAAATAGATAAATAGAACTTGATGAAAATTTAAAACGTTGTTCATCAAAGGACACTATCAAGAAAGAAAAGACAACCCACAGAATGGTAGAAAATATTTTCAAATTATATATCTGATAAGGGTCTAGGATCAAAAATATATAAAGAACACTTATACTTCAACAAGACAACCACCTAATTAAAAATAGGCAAAGGACTTGAATAAATATTTCTCAGGAGAAGATATACAACCCAAAAAGCACACAGAAAGGTGCTCAATTCATTAATCATTAGGGAAATACAAATCAAAAAACCCACGTGAATTACCCCTACACACCCACCAGGATAGCTATAAACAACAGCAACATAGTAATAGCAATAACAACCAAGAAACCAGAAAATAACAAATGTTGGAAAGGATATAGAGAAATTAGAATCCTTTTACATTGCTGATGGGAATATAAAATGGTGCAGCCATCGTGGAAAGCATATTGGTGACTTCTCTAGAAGTTAAACATACACTTACTGTATCACAAAGCAATTCTGCTCCAGTGTATATACACCCAAGATTTGAAAACAGATGTTCACACAAAAACTTGTACATAATTCTTAATAGTAACACTATTCACAACAGCCAAAATGTAGAAATAATCCAAATGTCTATCAGCTGATGAATGGATAAATAAAATGGATAATATCATAATTTAAAATGGTAATTTTTATGTTATGTGTATTTTACCACAACAAAAAGGAAAATCTGCCAGAGGTCCCACAGCTGGTAGGTGGTAGAGCCAGGCTTCTATCCCAGGCAGGCTGGCTCCAAAGTCCAGGTACACAAACCCACTCTAGTCTGCTGTTCAAACATTTACTGAGTGCCTTCTAGTGAGAGTTAAATACTTAATATTATCTCCATGTTTTCTACCAAGACATATTCTCTCGCTACTATGTTGTCTCAACTCCAACTCACTATACAATTGTCAACTAAAAATAAAATCTTGAAATTACTTCCATCAGTTGGAAATCTCAAAGTGTGACTTCTAAAAATTCTTCTTCACTCTTTACCAATCCTATAATAGTCAGTACTCTTTTGATTGCATGTGATAGGAGCCCATCTAGTTTAGAGGGGAAGAGAAATGTAATGGAAGGCTCATGAAACTGCAAGACAGGCAGGGACAGAGGTGGGCCTTAGGGATTCCTGGAATCAAGGACTCAGATATTTGTGGGCCACTTTCTTTCTCTTTATCTACTGTCTTTGCTTCTCATTCTGTGTTTGATTTATTCCCGGACCCTTGATTTTTCCCCTTAGGCTCAGAACATAGCTACTAGCAGCTTCCAGGCTCATGTTCCAGCTTTGCCTTTGAACAACACTCCATCTCTTCCTTTAGCTCCTCTTTGAAAAATCTTAGTGAGGACTCTGCTTGGCTTGGTTTGGCTACAGGACAATGCAATTGTCCAATAATTGCATGTATGTGTGTTTGTAGTAAGTATGAGCACTAAGATTGGCAGCCTCTGCTGGAACCATATTATTAGAGTTTGTATATTTCACCAAAAGAAGATGTATGCGCTTCCTAAGAAGAGCCAGGCAAAGAGAACAAACAAACAAAAAAACCCTGCACTATACCTACTCAAATCATAAACCTATAATTCACACATAATGTCCATGAATAATATATGCATTTGTATAACTTACCTATCTTGACACTCTCTGTTGTAATTCTCTCTTGAACTAAAAACCCCCAACGAGTGAGAAATCGCTTGAGTTAACTAATTTCCATAGTGTCTAACCATTGCTATGAGGAAAATCCTTTTCTTCATCCCCCAGTTTTCTACTGAAGATGTCATCATCTCTTCATCCTACCTACTGAAAAAGAAGAGCTCCTAATACTCCCACACCTCCCTTTCATTTCTTAATCCATTTCGGTTAGGCTTCCAAACTCACTAGTCCACTGAAACTGCTATCATAAAGATTGACAATGGTTTCTAAAGGTCAAATCCTATGGCCTCTTCTCAGTCTTGATCCTACATGATATAGTTTTCAGAAGCCTGTCTCTGTTCATATGTTGACAAGTTGACCACTTAGCCCATGTTACTGGCTCCACTTTTGTCTCTACCTTAGATTCTGGTATGCCCCAAGGCGTCTTGAGCAAACTTCTCTCCTGACTCTCTACTCACCTCATGTCATATCTACCCCATGGCTTTGCTCATTTCCATAGGCATGTGGCTTCCATGTCTGTACTTACAGTCCTGACCCTCTCACTACCTCCTGTATGTCTTTATATGAACTCCCTATAAATACTGCAACTCGAATGCTTATTTTATTTTTTAATTCATATCACACCTTATTTCTAAAGGAATCTTAGAGGGTTCAAAGTACGCTTTTCTCTTTCTGTTGAAATCTTACTCCACTTTCAAGGTCAAGCTGAGAATTGCCTCCTCTAGGAAGCCTTCCTACAATCTAATGAATTAAATCATCACTCGAGATCTTTTGTCATTTTCATTACATCATGGTCATAGATTTCTATTATGTAAAGTTGTGTTTGTATCCCCAATGATTTAAGAGCTACTTGAAGGCAAGGACCAGCCTTTTCATTCTTCTGCCTTCAGCTGTCCAACTCTGAGCATAAGATCTTGCAGATAGCACTTGGAAACTGTTCTGTTTCTGGCCTCTGAATGGAACTAGAACACAGGGGCAGGGCTTGACGCAATAGGTAGTTTTAAAACATAAAAGGGAAGTGTTCTTTGACACAGCAGGGAGTAGAATTGTTACTCATCTGGGTAAAATAATATAGAAGATGAAAATACACATAGGTCCTACAAGAATTTAACCAAACTTAGTTCAGACAGATGCATAATGTGTTTCCAGGGGAAAATGTGGACATGCCTTATCTTTCCAGTGTAGGCCATGGTTGACAATTACCACAATTTCTCAGGAGCATCCTGGCTCACACAGGACATCTAGTCACCCACAGATTTGGCAACAATTCAATTATTCTGTTCAATTCAGATCACCAAGCTGGCTAATAGATGCTTTCCACTTCACTGCAATCTCTGGAGACACAAACGCTTGTCCACACCCCAGAATGAATCCAAGCTGAGGTTCAGCACAATTAGTTATTTGTTTCCTCTAACATCTGAACCTTGTGAGATTCAGCCACCTCCTGGGAACCAGCCGTCTGCCAATGAGCCATGAATAAAACAGAGAAGGTTCCAGCTGGCATCACCTGCTGTGTTTTGCCTTATTTCTCTACACACATTTCTAGACTTCTGAAATCCAGGGGCCTCTCTCAAGAGGACGCATGCCACATGGGCTGGGCCTCTGAGACTTTGATTTTGTTTTTGAATTTTTCACTTTTTGAGCCTCAGCCTGACTCAGGTATTAGACAATGGATGTGGGACTGCAGTCCTCAGATTCCTGCATGGCTTTGACCTCTGGCCACCCTCACATTCAGGCCCTTTTCGGTAGCCCCCTAGATATTATTAATCTTCTGATCATAAAAATATCTCTGTATAAGAGCTCATCTATTAAGAGTACCTATACTCTGTCAAGATTTCTCTCTTGTCCTATAATATGGCAGTTTGGGTTCATTTTCATTAAACAGCTGTAAGCCATGATATTGTTGAGGTTTCACTGCTCACCTTTCCTTTGCAATTATAATACCTCTCTGTGAAGACATGGATGACCCTTTCTCCTTATTTCCACTGCCACTGTCTTTGTTCAACCTCAGTTGTCACAACAGCTCACCTGCTCTCTTAATGCCTGTCAAGGTTATAGTGGTTAAGTGCCTGGATTCTGGCGACAGACAACTTGGGCTTAAATCCTGGATCTGCCACTTACTAGCTGTGTGGCTTTGGATAAGTCACCTAGTTTCCCTGTGCCTCAGTTTCCCCATATGGGAAACTAGGAATAACAAGTATTTTCATCTCCTAAGGTTATTGGAATGATTAAATGAGTTAATATGTAACACATAACATGCTAAGAGCAGTACTTTGCTTACATAGGAGCTGCAAAAGTGTTAGTTGTTATTTTTTATCCTCCATACTATCCAAAACATTTTACAAAAAGCATTAGTTCAATTTTTGAATGAAAATCAGGTTACTTTATAGCCATTCTTGATGTTGGCAAAAAATAAAATAAAAGTGAGCTTCTTATAGACAGGATGCATTAGAGAGGAATTCAGTAAAAATGAGGTCTTCTAAGTGCAGGTAATCCTCAGAGATGAGACTGGAGAGGTAGATAAAAGATAAACTGCAGAGGACGTTCAACACGCGGTAAAGGAGCTGAACTTTTTGATTCAGGCAGAGGAGAATTCCTGGGAGTTTGAGCTGAGAGTGACAATGAACACCGAGAGATTCATCTGTAGAAGTCTGTCTCATTTAAAGAAGGATAGGGCTTGTTTGAAAGGCCATCCCTATAAAGCTTGAGTTTCATTCATTCATTAAAAAAGTTTCAGTGGATGCCAGGTGACTTGCTAGGTGCAATGGTAAGTAATAGGGACACAGTTTATATCTTTATGGAGTTTATGATCTAGAGGGGAAGAGGTGCAATTGTAAAACAAGCGGCTACGACAAAACATGGTAAATGCTACAGACGGCATGGAGACTATCCCTCCCTCATTCATCCCACCCATTCTGCTTCACCCCGGAGGAGTGAAGTGTGGTGTGGGTGGGGTTGATCCCACTCTAAGTCCAGGAGTGGGATCTGATAAGTGTAAGTCAATTGTTTCTAACCCTGATGCATGTTTCACCTACTTGGGGTGTTCAATAAAATTATAGACACAGGAACACTACCCCTAGAGATTAATTGATCGGGGATGTGGCCTGAGAATTGGTAGTGTATATACAGATCACCAGGTAATGCTAATTTGCAGTCTCAGCTAAGAACCACTGGTCTAATCAAACAAGGTACTCTTAACCTCTTGCTAGAACGTTTAGCTCAGGAATTGTTTTAGAGATGGAGAACATAGACCCAAGACAGCCACAGCACATCATTGGCCCTGGCCATTGTGACTTGTTTAGGGTGTTCATCAGAGTGAACCTTAGTACTTTTGTTAGATGGTTCTCTGAAGGAGAACTTTCCTTTCCCTGGATAAAAGCAATGAAACTGTTTGTAATCATCTTGTGAAGCCAACTTATGGAGTCCAGCACAGCCAACAGAACAGCAGAGAAATAGGGCTGGAGCCCTGAGCAAAGAGTGCTTAATGCTTCTCTATCTCTGGAATTTCTAGTTCCATGAAGCAGATAAATCTCCTTCAGTGGTTAAGCAGGTTTGAGTTAGGGTTACTGCTACTTGAAACTGCAGAGCAACAGTAAAAGCATTCTGACTGATCCAAGACATAACATTATAGCAAGTTCAAGGTGCTTAACTCAGAAAAGATCATGGAACACAAGAGTGGGTGCTGAGGAGGAGAGGACACCCTGCTTGTAAATAGAGGGGCAATTGACATATTAGAAAGAATAAAGCTTTAGAGTTGGACATGTCTGGTTTTCAATTCTAGTTCTGCCACTTACCTGTTATTTCCACAACTTTAAGTTGGGAATATTAATAGAACTTGAAGGACTGTGATGAGGTTTGAGATTAATTATGAAACCAGCTCAGCCAAGTGCCTGCTGGTACATTGTAGGTGCTAAGGATATGAGGACTGTTGCTTTTTTAGTGGTAGCTGCTACCGGATAAATGGCGATGACAGTTACTAGGTTCTGGGGTTAGGGACTGGAAGCATAGGATGGGGTCCCTGAAGTCTAACCATGTGTAGATCTGATTGGATGCAGACATGATTATGAGTAGCTGGAACAGGAAGGAAAGGACAAGAATGGAACAAAATGTTGTGTGCTTTAAGGGGCTATTTCTGATAGGCAGAATGATCTGGATGGATTGCCCTTTGGTTGTAGGCATGATTCTACATAAGGAATCAATGTTGCTCATATATAACGGGAACACTCTCTTCCTTGTATACTGTTGGATAAAATTGACACATGTTTGCTATCCAATTCATTCTTTTGTCAGTTATCAGAAGTGACCTTGTGGTGGGTAAGTAACAACACAATTGGATCTTTACCTCTAATGCTTTGTAGTCAAGTCTTTCAAGAAATGTACTCTAGTCACCTTGAATGAATTTGGGAAGTACTCTGGTGTCTGATGGAGACTTGAGAACCACACTATTATCAGCAACACATTTATAAGCTTTTTCTTATGATGAGTTGCTTCTTCAGAAGATTATATATTCTGTTATATACTACTTATTTGCTAACCTTAATTTTAGAAGATTTTTTTTTCTTTATCCTAGATGCTGGGGCAGTGAGATATAAAAATTCAATGGCCCAAACTTCTCATCTGGAGAAGCACTACAGTCAGCTAGAGTGATTTATCAAAGGAGAGATCCCTGCAACCCAGCCCAGCCTCCTGGATCCATCTCTTCTTCTATACATGTTACTGCTATGGCTTCATCTGCAATTAAAGCAAATTTAAAGAAATATAAGCAACTAGGTATAGATATCTTTTTCTTAACAAAACTTTATAATCTATCATTGCCTGATAAAATTTTGTCATTGCCTGATCTAACTTTTAATTGTTTTTTTCTTTTCTTCACTCTGCTCTAAGAATATTGTCTTATTTTCTCATACTTACACATGCAGGCTGAACTCCTATTATGAGCGTTTCCCCCTCAGCCTTCGGTATGAATTGCCTTGCTAGCTCTTAGTACCCTGGTAAAAGTATATTTTCTTTGAAATTTACTTTTCTTAGGGACACAAAATTCTTCTTTCTGTAGATTTTCTTATCTCCGGGATTGATTTCTGTGCTGGAGGAACAAGATTACCAAGGCAGGCATAAACTTCATGACTGTCATTTTCCAATCAGATAAAGGTTATAACTGGCTAACCATTTTATATTACTCCTTCTCATTCCATATGGGGGAAAAAGCATGAGCTTTGAGTTCAAGACTCAGACTTATACTTTATGTTTGTGATCTAGGGTAGCTATTTAACCTCTCTGACACTTAGTTTTCTCATCTGTAAGATATGCAATAACTTAGATCATAGGATTATTACAAATGTGAAATAAGGTATGTAAACCACCTAGCTTGGTACCTGTACATAGTGAGTACTCAAATTTTAATTCCTGTGCTCTCTCACTCTTCTCTTTTGAGGCTTATATTCGAGGTAAAATTGTTTGCACAAAATACTAATCATTATAATTTAACCCCTCTAACAGCTTGTAACAGACTTTAAGCCTTATTCTCAAAAGAATTATGCCTAATTTTTCTTGAGCTTAAACATAAAGTTCACTGTATTTATTAATTGCCACAAAATACTGAGAGAACTGACAGTTAATAACTCACAGCTATTATCAGTGATCTTTGATAAGACATGAAGGATAGGAGGGATTCCAGAACACTTGGAATGAGCAATATTCCAAATTTCTAAAGAAGGAACAAAATAGGTACCCCACTCTTCACCCCATCAAATGACAGAGTGGCCAGCTTGATATTAATTCCTGGAAAAATTCTAAAAATGGCAACTATACTTGTGAGTTGTAAGCATTTAGAAAAGAAAGCATGATTGTTAGGAACTGATGTGGTTTCATTAGGACCAGGACATTTCCTTTTTCTTTTCTTTTTCCTTTTAAATAATTGTAAGTCCTGTGCATTACATTAATGCTGTAGACCTAGTGTGTTTTGATGCAGCAAAACATCTAACAAAATTCTCATGATATCCTTGTGGATAAAATACTAAGAAAAATGTGATCTGGATTATATATCTATCTTCTATTTTTATCTTTGTTCTAAAAAAGATTTGTGTGTGTGTGTCTTTAAAAATACATAAAATTTAATAAGATGAGGTGAAAAAGTGAGAAAATTAGGGTAAAGGAAAAACAAGTTTAGGGAAAATAAAACAAAATCATAAATGTGAGGTGGTTCCATAAAACATGCATCATAATATTCTGTTATTCCTTTGTACACTTGCTAGAGGTAGTTTACAAATTTTGCTGTGGGCTTCCTGACAGTCAAAGCAAAAAGGAAACATCATAAATAAAAGTGTCTATAAGAAAGAAAAACAGTACTGAGAGCAGAGAGAAGCTTCTGTTGGGTTCTCGTAAAGAGGACATATGTCATGTAGTAAACCATCTGCTCACACATCCTTACGTTCAACACAGTGGTGAGTTTCAAGTGCTGCTTCATATGAAGTACCTTTGTGTAGGCCAAAGCATTTTATCACGTAAAGAAAGTTCTATGGGCAATTAGGGGTTACGGGTCTTGAGATTGCCATCAAGATATGCAACTCTCTGATAGTCAGGGGAACGTTTTTACCATTAGGCTCTAGTTAGGCAGCTGGTTTCTAAAACCTCTTCAAAGATCATTGATTAAAGGGTTGATTTCTCTACTGCTCTGCTTTATCTTTGGATACTCAGAATTATCATCAAAGAAGAAGCTGTTGAAAACACTCTTCACATTTTTGGATAATGAAAATTTGGGAGGGACAGTAGATAATAATTAAATGGTCTTGATACCTGCCATGTCTCAAAAAAAAAAAGCCTACAAGATAAATTTTAGTAGCTATAAATATATAAAATAGTGAATTTGGGTTAAAAAGCAAATTTCTTGAGTGATAGAACAAGGGACACTCTGAAAGCAAAGCAGACCGTTTGAAAAGGATACCAGGAGCTTCCGTGACTACAAACTCAGATGAAACGACAGTGTGGCATGGCTTCTAAGAAAGCCAAAGTTGCACCTGTAGAAGCATTGTGCCCAAAGGATTCCACTATACTCCACTCTACCCAGGTCACATCTGGAGCCTTGTGTTAAATTTTCATGCCATTTTCCGAGAGAGAGAGATTCATTCAAAGGAGAGTGTCTGGGATGCTGAGGAATCTAAGGGCAATTTTAGAGAAACTGCAGATTATTATCTTGGAAATGAGAAGACAAAATAAACATAAAATCTGTCTCAGTTGAAGAGACATTATATAGTCAAGAGAATAAAAAATCTAATGATTGATTATATAGGAGTATAATTAAAGAAAAATATTCTAATAATTAGAACTATCTGAAAACTCAAAATGGTCTTTCTTATGAGTGGTGAGCTTCTCATCACTGGAAGAACTCAAGGAGAGTCTGTATAGCTTCCAGCAATGCAGAATAGCTTGATAAGGCTGAGAGATTGTTCTACGTGACCTCCACATTCCCTTCCCACTCTGAGATTTTATGTCTTTACCTGAAATGGCAGAAATTTCAAGAGTTAAAAAAAATCCACAAGTTATTTAAAGAGGAGAAATCAATCTAGTCTCAGACTATTGTTAGTATCTCAGAAGATCTGCCCCCAAATGACTAAGTTAAAATAACACAAGCAGAAGATGATGAATCATGCTGCTTTTCCTAATGGTCCCTAACGTGCAAAGCCCAGGTTCGCAGCTGCCACTCAGAGAGACTACGTGGGGAGGGAGAACTAAATTATGGTAGGTAGAGCACTGTAATGTTCCCAGCTGGTAGCTTGTGTGTATGTGATTACCTAGTATTCCTTACCAGCTGTTTTTTAACATTAGTCATACTGATTTAAAACAACCACCCTCTTTTCATTTATCTCAATAAGCACTGTTCTTTTTGGAGAAGTAAGACATTTCATTTAAAAGTGGAAGCTTTTCTTAGTTCTTAAGTGCATGTGTTATGATTGTAGGTGTAAGTACTTCACAGGGCCATTGAGAGTCTCATGGGAGACTATCCGGGTTCTGCTCTCTCTTCTCATTCTTGACCCAGGTCACTAAGTTGCGGCAGGGTCATGGGCGTGGGGAGAATCAGTCGCATCTCCATGGCCAGCATAAAGGAGGCTTTAGAAGGTGGACACACTTTCAGAAGGGGTCCGTGGGGAATGAGCGAACAGGGCTGATGGTCCCAACCACGTCTCCCTGCTTCCAGTGCAGGGACACGTGATGGGTGGGTTTTCTTGCTTGATGCTCTTGGGGTTTGAATGAGGCAGCATCCTAAGGTGTGCTAGACTGATAACAGGAGTATGATCGTATCTAGTCTGGAATGGGGATTTGGGTCACCAAAGGTAAGCAAGGTCAGGGACTGGAAAAAAAAGGAGGACACCCTGGAGCTATTTACTCAGGGTGGCGTGGGGAGGACTCTCTGAAAGCTCATGGCCAACGTTTAAAGCCAGAATAGGAAGTGGTGGAATCAGCCAAAGGCTGCTCACACAGATTCTGCTAAAAAGTGTGTGGACTTCACAGGCTAGCTTTTATTAAGTCTCACTTAGGGTCAGCTTAAAGGTCTATGACAGTGGCTAAGGCCAGAGGTTTCCTAAATGCTCAGCCTACTAATGGGTATGCGATTCCTGGATCCATCAAAGTCTGCTGTTCCTTTCCAAGAAATCTCCAGGACAGATGGGTCAACTGATTAAAAGAATCTGATTCCCTTAGGGCTAAGAAATTGATTTAGCAGATCATATTCCTAATCTTGGTGCAAATTCCTCTGCTGAGAGACCTATGAAAACTTTGGTCAGTCTTCTCTGGTCTCAACAGTGAATTCCATTGCAGAGTGGCCATGCAAGTTTGTCCCCTCCCGCTCCCTTCCTTGGCAGCTCTGCTGTACAGGGTGCACCCAGGCAGCTTCTGGAACGTGCAGGGGCGGCTAAGGGTGGTTTATTGCCTTGGTGTGTCCTTGCACTGTCTCTTCCCTCAGACATAGACTAAGCCCTCGGTGTATCTTTTTATAATCTAGGAAAGTCTATGTACCTTTATTATATTCTATGAAAGTCTACATATCTTTCCTATGCTTGAAAGCTATGCCATCAGCCTAATCGTAATATAATTCTGATTGGATATTGTCTTACATTATACTTACATGTTTAATTTCTACCAATTTATGGTTGCATTTTACTATTTTGATTAGTCACCAGTGAATGATCTTAATCTTGTATGCCATCATAAATAAATTATTAGAGTTCTCGAGGATTCCTTCAAAGACTCCCATATGTATGTGTGCCTTATTTTACAGATTAAGTCTTCTTTTAGATTTTTTCTTGATTCCTTTGCCTAGAGAGGGCTAACACTCAAGATCTTAGGATGGTCTCATGTGTACACATCTTGTTATTCATTATATAGACACACACATATATACATATATAATATAAATACATATATTTTAAGTAATATATATGAAATAATAAATAAGTACACAGTTGACCCTTGAACAACACGAGTTTGAACTGCACAGGCCCACCTATTGCAGATGTTTTCCAATAAATGTATTGGAAGGTTTTTTTTTTTGAGATTTGCAACAATTTGAAAAAACTTGCAAACCACATAGCTTAGAAATATCAAAAAAAATATGACAAAGTTAGGTATGTCATGAATGCATAAAATATATGTAGATATTAGTCTATTTTATCACTTACTATCATAAAACACACATAAATCTATTGTAACTAGTTAAAATTTATCAAAACTCACATATAGAAATACTTACGGACTATAACATGGTGCCATTCACATTTGAGACAAATATAAACAAATGTAAGATGCAGTATTAAGTCAAAACTGCATAGAATTCACTGCAGGACATAGTATGCTACTGTAATAATTTCATGGCTACCACCTGTTGCTATTGCAGTGAGCTCAAGCATTGTGAATACTGGCTTAAAATGCTGTGTGACCCTCATTATCTCCATGTGAGCAGTTCCTTTCTCCAGTAAATTGCAAATTGCAGTAAAAAGTGATCTCTTGTGGTTCTTGTGTATTTTTCATCATGTTTAGTGCCATACTGTATACCTTGAATAAACACCTGGGACCCACACAAAGTGCCACTAGTGATGCTGGAATTGCTCCCAGGAAGCAGAGAAAAGTCATGTCATTACAAGAAAAAGTTAAATTTCTTGATATGTACCATAGATTGAGGCCTGCAGCTGTGGTTGCCCACCATTTCAGACCGATGATTCATTTTGTAAACAGACAATGTAAATTTATGGTATTGATAAATACAGTATAATACTGTAAATGTATTTTCTCTTCCTTATGATTTTATTAATAGAATTTTCTCTAGGTTACTTTATTTTAAGAATACAGTATATAATACATATAACATACAAAATATGTGTTAATTGTTTATGTTACTGTTAAGGCTTCTGTCACCAGTAGGCTATTAGTAGTTAAGTTTTGGAGAGTCAAAAATTATTTGTAGATTTTCAACTGTGTAGGGGTCAGTGCCCCTAATCCCTGTGTTGTTCAAGGGTCAACTGTATATAAAATTAGTATGTATTTAGTTTGCTTTTCTGGGCCTATTTTTCCTATTAGACTAAAGTCCTCTCTCTTCATGACTGTCCACATAGTAATAATACCTAATAATATGTGTTAAATTGCTTTGATTTTAAAGTGATCTACTGAGGTACAGAATTATTCAGATTTTTTTCTTCAATGAAACTTGAGCATCTATATTGTATGCTGTCTGGGTAATCTGGCATATATTATCTCATTTAATCTGTACAACAACCTTAAAAGTGAGTATTATTACTTTAACTTAGCAGATAATGAAACTTACACTGAGGCTTAAAGAGAATTATAGCCTTGTCTAAGTCCATAGAGCAAGCTGAAATTTGAACCTGTGTCTTTTGATTTCAGATCTAATGCTGACATTTTGTGGACATCACTGAGTTTATCAACAAGGAATGTATTTAGATTGCTATCTAAGACTGTTGTTGGGTAGAAACTGTATCTCTTTTCTTCTCCAATTTAAATAATTGTGCTAAAATACACATGACTTAAATTTACCATCTTAATAATTTTTGAATGTATAGTTCAGTGATATCAGATACATTCATAATGTTATGCAACCATCACTATTATCCACCTCTATAACTCTTTTCATCTTGTAAAATTGAAACCTCTATATTGATTAAACAATAATTCCCTATTCTTCCCTCTGCCCAGCCTCTGGAAACCACCATTCTACAGTTTCTGTCTCTCTGATTTTGACTAAGTGCTCATATTAATAAACCTTACAATATTTGTCTAAGTGCTCATATAAGTGAATCATACAATATTTGTCTTTTTGTGACTGGTTTATTTCACTTAGCATAATGTCCTCAGGGCTAATCCATGTTGTAGCATATGTCAGAATTTCCTTCTTTTTAAAGGCTGAATAATACCGCATTGTATGTATTTACCACATTTTGCTTATCCATTTATCCTTCAATGGACTCTTGTGTTGCTTGCTTCTACATTTTGGCTACCATGAATAATGCTACTATGAGCATGGGTGTACAAATATTTCTTGGAGACCCTGTTCTTAATTCTTTGGGTATATACTCAGAAGTGGAATTGATGGATTATATAGTACTTCTATTTTTAATTTTTTATGGATCATCCATATGGTTTTCCATAATGACTGTACCATTTTAAGGGTTCCAATTTCTTCATATCCTTGCCAACACATTATTTTCTGTTTCTTTTTTTTTTTAATGGTAGCCATCCTAATGGGTATAAGGGGGAAGCTCATTGTAGTTTTGATTTGAACTTCCCTAGTGATTAGTGATGTTGAATATCTTTTCATGTACTTATTGCCCATTTTTATATTTTCTTCGGAGAAATGTCTATTTGAGTTCTATGCCCACTTTTAAATAGAGGCTTTTTTTTTTTGGTATTGAGTTTTAAGAGTTCTCTCTATATTCTGGATGTCAATATCTTATCAGATATGTTATTTGCAAATATTTCCTTTCATTTGGTGGCTGCAGTTTTGCTCTGTTGTTATTATCTTTTGATGTACAAAATTAAAGAATTTCCACAAAGTTCAATTTTGTCTATTTTTAATTTTGTTGCCTGTGCTTTTGGTGTCACATCCAAAAAATCATTATTAAATCCAATGTTGTGAAGCTTTTGCCCTATGTTTTCTTCTAAGAGTTTTAATTTTTAGGTGTTACATTTGGGTTTTTGATCCATTTGTAGTTAATTCTTGTATATGGTGTTAGGTAAGGGTCCAACTTCACTTTTTGCATGTTGATATCCAGTTTTCCCAGTTTTTTCTATCTTATTTCCTTGGTTTATGTGTCTGTCTTTATGCCAGTACCACACTGTTTTGATTACCATAACTTTGTAGTAAGTTTTCAAATCAGAAAGTATGAGTCCTCTAGCTTTGTTCTTAATTTTTAAGATTGTTTTAGCTATTTGTGGCCCCTTGAGATTCTATATGAATTTTAGGATGGGTTTTCCTATTTCTGTAAAAAACATCATTGGGATTCTTTACCCTCCAAATCAATAGGTCTTTTATTGCATCATAAAATTACAAATAGTTCTTAGGAATCATCTGGCATCTTCATGTAGCTGGACAACTCTTAGATCTTATTTATCAGCCTGCTGAACTGTTCCGTTTTCAGAGACATAGATACCATCCAAAAATCGTTGAGATTTTGATAGGGATTTCACTGAATCTATAGATCGCTTTGAGTTGTATCAAAATCTTAACAATATCAAGTCTTCCAGGCCATGAACTTGGGATATGTTTTCATTTATTACTTCTTTAATTTCTTTCATCAATGTTTTATAGTTTTCATTGTCTAAGTCTTTCACTTCCTTGGTTAAGTTAATTCCTAAGTATTTTATGCTTTTTGATGCTATTGTAAATGGAGTTGTTTTTATAAGTTCCTTTTTAGATTGTTCATTGTTAGTATGAAAATGCAACTAATCTTTGTGTGTTCACTTTGTATCCTGCTACTTTGTTAGATTTATTTATTAGTTCTAACAGGTTTCTGTTTTTTGTATGTGTGGAGTCTTTAGGGTTTTCTATATATAAGATCATACATATCATCTATGAATAGAGATAATTTTACTTCTTCCTTTCCAACTTGGATGCCTTTTATTTCTTGTTCTTGCCTAATTGCTCTGGCTAGAACTTCCAGTACTGTGTTGAATAGAACTGGTAAAAGTAGACAGCCCTGTGTTATTACTGATCTTAAAGGAAAAGTTTTCAGCCTTTTGCCACTGAGTATGATATTAGCTGTGGGCTTTTCATAATGGCTTTTCTTACATTGAGGTAATTTCTTCCTGTCCCTATTTTATTGAGTGCTTTTACTATGAAAGGGTATTGAATTTTGTCAAATCCTTTTTCTGCATCAATTGAGATGATCATGTGGGTTTTTTTCCCTTTCATTTTGTTAATATGGTATATTACATTGATTGATTTTCATATGTTGGAATGTCCTTGCATTCAGGAATAAATCCCTCTTGGTCATGGTGTATAATCCATTTAATATACCACTGAATTCAGTTTACTAGTATTTTGTTGAAGATTTTTTTGATCAATGTTCATGGAACTGTTTTATTTAACTTTTTCTTCTTAATTATAGAACACAGCTTTTTATCTAGGAAGTGCTCAACAGGTTTGTGTTGAGTCTGTGTTGTCAGTAGATTGATAGCCTTGAGGTTATAGGAATAAAGAAGTTATGCTGGTGGGAAGTTGTCAAGACCACCTTCCACCAGATGCACACAGTGTCTACACGAGAAGGAAGAGGAACCAAATTTTATGTTTAACATTGACAGCAGTTCAGGATCCAAGGTGCTAGGCAGGGCAAAAGGTAGCAGCATACACTAAGAATTCAGATATAAATAGGCCCCATCCAGAGAGCAAGTCATTCATCCTTCCTATGAGAGTGGAATGCCCTTGAGCATATACAGTAAACTGTGGCTGTTTGCAGTTCTTGCATCTGTCCCGTGAACCTCCACTCAGCCTGGGAAAAAAATCAATGCAGATCCCCATATCACAGCATACAAGAAAATAGATTTCAGATGAGGCACTGACTAAAATGAAAAAAAGTGCAATCATGGTGGTCTAGTACAAAATTTGGGTGAATGTTTATACAAAGTTGGGTGTAGGAAAGTCCTAACCATGATGCTAAAAATAAAAATCGAAGCCATAAAGGAAAAATTGGCTACATTCAACTAAATAAAATTAGGAATGTCCATGCTACCAAAAATGTTATTAAACATTAAAAAGACAAAAGATAAACTGGGGAGAAGTATTGGCAGCATATGTGGCAGACAAAGAGATAAAAGCATTAATTTATATCAATATGGACAAGTTATGAAAAAGTACAAAGACCAATAAACATGTCAAAAATAAAATCTAATTTGATGATAAAGAGATTCAAAGGAAAGGAAAGAGATGTGATTATCTACCAATTAAAAATAAAGACAATCTAGCAACATAAAGAGTTTGGAAAGACTCTTATACCCCATTAGTGGGAATGTAAGTTGGCACAACTTTTATGGAGGGCAATCTGAAAACACATGTTAAAAGTCTTTTAAAAAGATGTACTACCTTTAATCTAGTAATTATACTTATTGAAATATATTCCTTCTAAAGAAATAATAATATCTACAAAGAAGTGATTAGAAAGGATGTTCTTTTAAAATTATTTAAAATAGCCAAGAGATGTAAAAGCACAAATTGTCCAGAAATAGGAAATTGTTTAAATAAATAAATAATTTTATATTCATATAATGGGATGTTATGTGATTATTAAAACTATATGATAGTTGAATATTGTTGGAAGCGGCTTTATCTGGAATTAGTGGTGTTCTGAAGTCCCTGTTGTGTGGTAGGGATCAAATTTGTTCTCGTTAATGCTTCTTACCTTTTATTGTGCAGGATGAGACCCTGTTATAGTCCCATATCATCTTGGATATCTCAGCGTCACTACGCTGATAATGTATCCTTTCCTTTTTCTTGGATCTTTTCACTTATAACTCTCCTGGAATTTACATAAAGACTTTATACATGTTGCTATTTGTCTGAGGTTTTCTCATCCTTTGCGTTTCCTCCACATGGCTCTTGACCTCTAAATATTGGTGTACTGTACTCCCACGTTCAGTTCTTGGACCTATTTTTTAAAATCTACATTTATTACTTTAGTAATCTCTTCTAGTCTATGGCGCTTAATACCATCTATATGATGATAACTCCAAAATTTCTGACCTGAACTGCTCATGACTCAGACTAATGTATACAACTATTCATTTGGCAGTTCCACTTTGATGACTCATCAACTCAAATATCTAAACCTGAATTCCTAATTCTCCCTCATGAAAACCCACTCTTTCCACAGCTCTCCCCTTTTCAGTAAGTAACTCTATTCTTTCAGTTTCCAGGGCCTAAAATTTTGGTGACATCCTTGACTCTTCCCTTTTTTCTTACACCCCATATCAAAACTGTCACCATATTTTGAGGCTGCATCTTCGAAATTTATGTAGAATCTGACTGCTTCTTACCATGATGTGGCTGCTCTCTGGGTCTAAGCCACTGTCTCCTGGATTTTTCCAGCCTCCTGGTTAGTTTCCTTGCTTCTACTTTTGCCCTCTATAATCCACTTTCGACAAAGTGATCTCCAAAAACTCAAATCGCATGATGTCACTTTCATGCTCAATACTCACCCATGGTTTCCATCTCCCTCAGGGAAAAATTCAAGTCTTTCAATGATGTGTAAGGTCCTCTGTGATCTGGCTTCCTTTCTGACCTCATCTTCTGTTACTTTTCTCCTCATTCTGTTCCATTCACACTGGCCTCCACACTGTACCTTGAACATGCCCAAGTACTTTCCTGTCTCAGGGCCGCTGCCTGGAATGCTCTTCCCCTAATGTCCACAGGGTTCATTCCCTTCCCTACTTCAGGGCTTTGCTCTAAAGCCACCCTTTTTGTTGAGGCATTTCCTAACCATGTCATTTAAAATCACCATCCCCTTTCCTCCTTCATGTCACTACTTATCCTCCTTCCTTCCTTCCTTTCCCTCCACGGCACCTATCACCATCCAACATGCTTAATTATTAACGGTTTTGATTGTCTGTTTCCTCCAACAAGAATGAAAGTTCCATGAGGACAGAGATTTTCTTCCCCTTTTGCTCATTGCTTTATCGCGATTGTTGAATATGCTTCCTGGCACATAGCAGATACTCAGTAAATATTTGTTGGTGAATGAATCTACAGATGCTCTATCTGAGGACATACCAAGGTGTTACCCTTGCTGCTAAGATGATGAATAAAACTCAGAGTCACTTGGAAACTTTTAAGTGCTCATGGGATGAATGATTGCTATAATATTGTAAGATGCCCAGAGATAACAAGAGAAAGGTAAGATGAGACCTTTGAGGCTCAATTAGGATGATGGATGTTTCTTCACCCTCTTCTGATTATACTCCTGTCACTTGACATGGGATATAGCTTGTTATGATGATGGAGGGGAGAGTGCTGAGACTGGGATAGGATTGTGAAATGCCGTAATGGGAGACAGTTCAAATATCCCCTTTAGAGCTAGGTGGGAGGCACTCACGGAAGAAGACTTCATCTCATCATCTAAACCTCTTAAGACTACGCATATCCTGCCAGTTTCTATCTTATTTACATCAGCCGTTACTTCAAGGCTGTTATAGGGAGTTTCTGATTCTGGCAAGAAATATAAATTGACAGGGGACTATATTAACCACATATTGAATTTTAAAAGAAGATTATAAAATAGCATAAAGATGGTAATCTTGTTTAGTTAGGAAAAGATTCCTGCTTGCTATCATCTCTCTGTCTGATGACACATCTGCCAAGAAAATGTAATGGCCCTAACTAGGGCCCTAAGGCCCTAACTGTGATTATCTCTAGATGTTGGGGATGTGTTTTTATTCATTTTCTTTTTGCTTAACTATATCTCTAATTTCTAATTATCTGCAGTAAATATACTGTGTTTTTATAATAAAAAGGAAATTGTGAAGATGGTTGTGGAATTATAAGGCTGTGGAGCTATTAGGCTGTGGAGGTGTTAGGCTGTGTAAGGGATATTCTAGGCAATGGCCATGGAGTCTCAATGTTGGAAATGACTTTTAGGTTGTAAGGCCAACTTCTTCAAAATCCTTGCCAAATGGTTTCCTATATGTACACCTCCAATGGCAGAGGTTTTTCTGCCTTCTGAGGTAGCATTCCATATGACTTCCACACAATGGAAGTTCTGCCCTTTGGAGTCATAGATTCTGGAGTTTTGCAGTACTCTCTTAGTTGGTCTTCCTATTTCCAGGCTTGACTCTCTATAATCTATTCTCAGTGACATAGTCCTCCAAAAACCCAGGTCATATCATATCACTCTTCTGCTCAAAACCTATTTTCCAGCTCCCTCAAACAAAACAAAACAAAACAAAACAAAACTTACAAGGCCCTATGTCATCCATCTTCTACATGAAAACCAGATCCCTTAATGATTGTGTATATTTTTGGGAACCATCACCTTTCTGGGCACTTTACTTAGGAGATTATTTTCCTTTTAATTTTCTCTTAGTGTTTTCCTTTTGAGATGAACAGTATTCCTGGGATCAGTGAACACCACAGGGTACAGTACAGTGTCTCCTTCCTTGCTCTTGACATTTTACTTCTTTTAATTAAGCCCAAGTTTGAATTATGCTGTTATGATGACTTTTCGAGAGTGTAAACAAAGAAAGATGATGTTGTAGCTTCTAATCTATATACACATATATACAGTTTCAGTCTATTGTAATGGGAAAAGAAAGGAGGAAAGAAAGGAAGCATAAAGAAGATTTGATACTAGGGACTGAATGAACTTCAGGAAAAAATCAAGGCTCTCTTGGTGCTAGAAGTATCATCAGTATCAATAAAACATATTCTGTTTCTTTGAATTTTTATAGATGTGTTGTATCATTAATTTAATGAGATTAAATTGTCTTCTGTGGAAGGAATATTATGGTAGGTACAGTTGGTGAAGACAGCAAAGGATAGAGAGGAATTCAAGATATGGCCCTGTTCAAGATATGTTTCCCTCATGAAACACACTGTCTAGTTAGGGGTAGCCTGAAACAGATAACACGAAATATCCTGAGAGAAGACAGAATGTACTGTGAAAGGGATGACAGGCTCAGGGCTTCAGAGGACTGGTAAATTAAGGGGCGATGAGAGTGTACTGGTGTTGGTATTCCATTCAATAAATGTTCTTTGAATACTTCCTCTCTGCAAATGGCTGTGTTGAGTTCCATGGGAATATACAAAAAGAATAATGCATTGACCTTACCTTTGATGTGATTCACTATGGTTCAGTGACCTTCAAGAGTAGGCAGTTATAGGAGATTTTAAAGGCTTGGACAAATGTTCAAGACAATGTTAAACTAAAAAAAAGGCATGCAAAATTACATAGTCAATATGATTTCCACTGTGTAAAAAGTTCCCAGAAGAAGAACTTAGGAGAAAATAGGCTGAAATGTTAAAAATAAAAAGTGTCAATCTCGTCAGGGTGGAATTATGGTGACCTCCCCTTCCACTTCTTTATACAATTGGCCCTTGAACAACATGAATTTGAACTACGTGAGTTCACTTAGTGAATTTTCTTCCTCCTCTTGCACCCCTGAGACAGCAAGACCAACCTCTCCTCCCGCTCCTCTTCAGCCTGCTCATTGTGACGACGATGAGGATGATCACCCACTTCCACTTAATGAACAGTAAATATATTTTCTCTTCCCTATGATTTTCTTAATCACATTTTCTTTTCTCTAGCTTACTTTATTATAGTGATATGGTATCCAATACACATAACATGAAAAATATGTGTTTATTGACAGTTTCTGTTGTCAGTCAGGCTTCCAGTCAATAGTAGACTATTAGTAGTTAAGTTTTGGGGGAGTCAAAAGTTATACATGGCTTTTGTACTGAAAGTATGGGGGAGTCAGCACCCCTGAGCCCCATGTGGCTGAAGGATCAACTGTACTTTTAGATACTTACCACTTTTCAATCATAAAATGTATCATTGTGTTTTACAATCATTAAAGAATAGAGTTAATTCTACCATTTTACTAACATTCTTGTTTTGCAGGATAATAAAGACTTTATCCTAAAGCTTGAGGTCATTTCTTAGCCTTTATTCTTATCATCATAGCTTTTGACCACCCACTCCTTTTTAACACATCCTTGACTTCCATGGATTTTCACTTTTCTAGTTCTTTCACATCTTGTATTTCTCTTTCTCTTTCCATAACTTCTAACTTAGTGTTTCTAAGGCTCCATCCTTACGCTTAACCTCTCTTGGGGACTACTGTATGCACAGGCTAAGGGATCTCAAGTGTGCCATCTGTAACCTTGGCAGCACATCCAATTCTTGAATCATGATACTCAAGTCCCGGACTCTCTAAGGAATATCCAGAAGCCAAGATGCTCCTCTATGACATATGTGCCCTGGCCCTTCCACATCACAGTATTTTCAAAGATGATGTGAGGCAGTGGGGCAAAATGAAGAGATGGGACTGGTCTTAACTTTTCTGAGCCTCTGTTTCCTCATCTGTAAAACTGCACCCAGGCTAGGATGCAACTGCGAAGAGTTAAATACGTAAAGTGCCCAGCGTGGTGCCCGCACGCAACAGCTGCTCCAGGAATGTTCTTCCTTTCCTTTTCCATTTTCCTCCATTTCCACCATCTGCCTGAATACAAGAATGACGATCTTCAGGGCATATTGTCTGTGGTTCTTATTATATACATCTATTAAAGATCCAGTTAATCTATTTTGGTTGCCATCAAAGCAAAAGAGTGCCATCAAAATGTCTATTTATGCAGACAGAATGGAGTACTTTATTGATCCGCCAATTAGTAGTGTTCTACTATTTTGGTCTAGTCTCAGCTTTTGGGAGTTTCTTCTGCAGTTAGCAGAATGTCAGTGAATAAACAAATAAAATAAATGTATTGTGTGGGATTAAAACAGTAGCAAAAGGGATTATTGAAATTACTTAGCCTCACTTTTATGGTTTTTCTAATGCCTGTCTTAGCTGTTTTTCTAAGCAGCTGTTTTAGCTGTTTGAGGACAGGATAGTCCTGGAATCTCTCTGCACCAACAATATACACTAGAGTACTGAAAATAAATATGATTTATCTTGCCAGAGGGTACTTTTTTCTTCCCATCTTGATGACCTTTGGTGTTAAAGTGAGAGGCAATTGGGTATAGTGGGGAGTGTTTTAGACTTGGATTTGCATTCAGGCTCCATAAGACTGGAACATAAATTCTACTTCATAGGGCTAATGTGAGAATTAAATCAGTTAATATTTATGAAATCAGTTTTCTAAAAAGGGCTAGGCTGTAACTCATTATTATTTCTTAGGCTGACACACACATCACCCAGAAATATCCATCTCTAGCCTTGATGTAGTTAAATATTTATTTTGTTTTCCACCATGCTTGCCCTTTAAGCAACAGCAACATCAACAACAACAAAACAGATAATTATCTTTAAAAAAAATTAGCAGCCAAAGAGCTTCAGCTACTGTATCTTTTGTCACTTAGCTAAAACATGGCTCACAGTGGATGCTCAACAAATGCTTATTGAATGAGTAATGAATGAAATCAATTTGTCCCACCCTTAAGATAGAGGAGTATATAGTCACGGTGACTTTTTAACAGAGAGACAACCAAAATTCACTGACCACTCTTGAAAAGGATCTGCGAAGCCACTCAGCTGGAGTTCTCTGAACACTCTGTACAAATATATGCTGTTAGGTTTCAAGTTGGCTTTTATTAGTTCCAACCACTCTAGATATTTTAATTAATGCATTTTAACATTTGTCGAGTGCTTTGTAGTTCATGAAGCACTTTAATTTCAATATCTTCTGTAACATTATAGAGTTGTACTGATCCTGTGTTATAGATGAGGAAATAAAATTTAAAGAAATTAAGTAACTTGTTTAAGGTAACATGGAAGGTAAGAAGCAGAATCTTGCCATGAACTCAGGTCTTTGGGTGCAAGCCCCGGGCACCATGACCTGGGATCCTTCTGCCATGGCTGCTGCTAATGTGGTACTTGAGTACTTTGCCTCTGAGTTTCGCCAGGGCCGAGGATGAAATACTGGGAGGCAATTTGGTTTTGGAGGTGCGGAGGGGGAAGCTGGCTGTTCTACAATTGCTTGCTGAGCCATCTGCTCTCTCTTCCTCTTCAGAAATGATGCATTTGTTACTGTGGGCTGCTTTTGCCGAATACTTGGATTATGTCACTTTCTCTGTTTGTCACATGTGGGGCATTTGGTGACATGCAACTCAGCCTACATTGGTTTTCCTACGTAATGTGATAGGTGCACGCACATTTGCTTTCATTTCAGTGTCTGAACAATTTTAATGCCATTTAGACAAGCGTCACATGTCTGTGCAACAATAGAAACCTTCACATTTTCAACTTCCCTTTTTGTATAATGTTAATAGAAATCAGGGGAAAAAAATATCACAGACACACATGCACACATACATACAACAAAAACAAACCCAAGGAACCTATTGATTAAGTAAGGCACTGGTCAACCATGTCACTTAGTTTTGTGCTAGTGGCAACAAGGTTTGTCTGTTATTTTTTACAATTTCATACCCAAACCAATTCATGTTTGGTAATAACTATTAACAATTATCCTGGAATAATTTGTAAGTGAACCAGTGGTTGAAAGGCTTATGTGTAGGTGGGAGAATTAATTTTCATCACTGTAGGAATATTTGGTAAGATGATTAGGAAGAAACAGACTTGGGTTAATGCCACCGCTAATTTCCCCTTTTTAGGCTCCAGTTATCCCATCTATAAAATGATGAGTGCCAAAGGTCTCTGATAATTCTAGCTCTGTGGTTATATGATTAATTGATTTTTATAGTATATAGAAATTAAAAATGACATGCATGGGGCATATTTTCTGGGAATAGAGAAATGGCTCCAAACATTCTGTTTTTCTTTTTGTGAGTAGAAAGTGGAATTATAGCAGAGTTGTCAGGCTGTGCAGATATCTCCAAGTATGGCTAGAGTATGGAGGTTACTGTTTTGATATAAAATCTCAATGAGGCAACATTTTTGCAAACAAAAGACTGGAAAAATTCTATTTCTAAGAATGTTTAATGTCTTCGTGGTTTATTAGGGTATTTAGAATCTCCCCCAAATTCATCCAACTTATCTCAAGTTGGATTTATTAATTGATGTTTTCATTCTTCAAATATACCGTGAGTACTTACTATGTACAAACCACTGTGCTTGATGCTGGAGATTTAAAGGTGAATTTAATTCACTACCTGACTTCAAGGGACTCCCAGTCTTATGAGGAAGGCAGATCTGTAAACAGAGTACAGTGCAATAACAAAAAGAACATACAGATTAACACGGTTAGCAAAGAGAAGGGAGAGAGTAACCTATTGGGAAAGGCTGATGAAGAAGAGATAACACAAAGTAGGTCTTACAGGATGAGAAGATTATATGATTGGGAGAAGGCATGGAAGGGCAGTCCAAGCAGAGGGAACAGGAGCAGGAAGATACAGAGGTGTGAAATGCATGGAATATTGGGCAGCAACAAGTAGTGTAGTGTGGCTTGAGTATGCAAGAGATGTAGAGTGATGAAGCTGGAGAGAGAGTTTAGAGCCCAGCCGAGAAGAACCTTGCTGCCAGTCTAACGAGCCTGAATTTCATTCTATTTCTATCAAGTGGCTTTTAGCAGTAGAATGACATGAACAGCTTTGAGTCTACCAGTGCTGCTTCATTAGAGACAAGATTTTGGCTTGTTCACTGAAGAAGTCTAAGTCAAATGAATGTAGACCTAGAAGCTTGCTTTGGGCACTGAACTTATTTCTTAATGTTCTCTCTTTAGGAAAACTGTCTAGTTGTTTATGATATGCTCTTGCCAGTAAGCATGGAAGGTGAGTGAATTAGCAAACTGTAATATTTCCATAAAATATTCTTCAATAATGCATAGAAATGAGCTATCAAGCCACAAAAAGACATGGAGGACACTAAAATGCATATTGCTAAGTGAAAGAAGCCAGTCTGAAAAAGTCTACATACTGTATGATTCCACTAATGTGATGTTCTGAAAAAGGAAAAACTGTAGAAACAGTAAAAAGATCAGTCGTTGCCAGCAATTCAGGGAGAGATGAATAGGTGGAGCACAGGACATTTTTGGAGCAGTGACTCTATTCTGTATGACACTGTAATGGTAGATATGGGACATTATGAATTTATCAAAACCCACAGAGTATAACACAAGGAGTTAACTCAGATGTAAACTATGGACTTTAGTTAATAATAGTTCAATTGCAACAAATATCTGACACTAATCCAGGATATTAATATTAAATAATATAATATTAAATAATAGGAGAGATTCTGTGTGTGTGTGCATGCACAGTGGGGAAGAACTATGGGAACGCTCTGTACTTACTGTGCAATTTTTCTATAAACCTAAAACTGCTCTAAAAATAAAGTCTATTAAAAAAAAGACAATGGGACTTATAAAAAGAACACAGACACCGGCTTGAAGGACTTTTCATTTTGGGACAGTTTGAGCAACAAAATAAACAATGATTGAAATTGATTATAATCCCATGAATAAAATAGAAATCCATGAGCTCATACTGATTAAATAAATAAATGAATAAATAAATGAACGGAGGAGATTGAAAAACTCTTACTGAAAGTAGAATGCCAACTAATGAGTGTAGAAAAAATTATCAAATTAGAAGATCACCAGTGGACAATTATCAAAAAGAAAAGAAATGGAAACTCTTGTGCACTACTGGTTGGAATTTACCCTTGTCAGCCATTCTGGGCAGAAGTATAAGTGTTTAATGTGCATGTGTTTTATGGCCCAGCAATCTCACTCCTAGATATAATTCCTACAAAGACATAAGGGGATTATGTGTAAGTACAGTCATCTGTTGGTATCTGTGGGAGATTGGTTCCAGGACCCCCATAGATACCAAAATTCATGGATGTCTAAGTCCCTTGTATAAAATTGCATGGCTGGGTGTGGTGGCTCACACCTGTAACCCCAGTGCTTTGGGAGACTGAAGCAGGAGAATTGCTTGAGGCCATGAGTTCCAGACCAGCCAGGGCAACACAGCAAGACCCCATCTCTACAAAAAATTTTAAAAAGATAGCTGGGCATGGTGACACATGCCTGTAGTGTCAGCTACTCAGGAGGCTGAGGTGGGAGGATCACTTGAGCCCAGAAGTTCCAGGTAACAGTGAGCTATGATTGTGCCACTGCACCCTAGCATGGGCAACAGAGTGAGATCTTGTCTCAAAAATAAAATAAAATAAAATAGCATAATATTTGCATATAACCAGTGCACACTCTCCTATATACTTTAAACCATGTCTACATCATTCATAATACGTAATACAATGTAAATGCCATGTAAATAGTTGCTACAATGTATTTTTAAAATTTGCAATTTTTATTGTTTTATTTTCAAATATTTTCAGTGTGTGGTTGGTTGAATCTGCAGATGCAGAACCTATGGATATGGAGGGCAGATAGTGTGTAGTAGAAAGTTGAAGGTAAACTTGACTTCCTTCCTGCAAAGAATGGATAAATGAAAAAATTCTGAATGGATACTATGGAATACTATGAAGTATTAAGAAACAATAAACTGAATATATACAGTGTAGGTATAGGTTTTACATACATGTAAAATACATAGTGTTGAATGAAAAGCTGCCAAACTGTTTGCCAAAGTGTTTGTACCATTTACATTCTAACCAGTAGGATATGTGAGCATTCTAGTTCTCCACATCCTCACTAGCACGTGGTATGTTCGGTTTATTTAATTTTACTTATTTTAATAAGTATGGAATGGTATCTCACTGTGGTTTTAATTAGCATTTCTCTAATGACCAATTATGTTGAGCATTTTTTCATGTGCATATTTTCCTTCCATATATCTTTTTAAATTGTCTGTTCAAATCTTTTACCCATTTAAAAATTGCATTTTTTATTACTGTATTTTGAGTATTCTTTATTCTAGGCTCACATCCTTGTTCATATATTGTATAATATTTGTAAAAATGCTTGTATTGATATGTCCTATATGTAGTTGAATTTATGTAGTTGTATCTCTATATACTTATATTTATATTCTAGATACAAGTATTTTGCAAGTATATTTTTCTATGCTATGGTTTGCCTATTCATTCTTTTAACCATATCTTTCAATGAGCAGAAGTTTTAAATCTGTAAGAGGTCTAAGCTCACTTTTTTCTTTCATAGATTGTGATTTTGTTATCCATATACGTATGGGTCCATTTCTGGACTCTCTATTGTGTTCCATTGATCTAGTTTTCTACCTTTTCATTAACACCATGCTGTTTAGATTACTGTGACTTTATAATAAGTCTTTAAATTAGGCAATGTTGGTCTTTAAACTTTGTTTTTCTTTTTAAAATTTGCTCTGACTATTCTATATCCTTTGCATTTTTATATAAATTTTTAGAATTGGGTTGTCAATTTCTAGAAAAAATACTAAGATTTTTACTGGGCTTGTATGAAATCTAAAGATCAATTCAGAAAGAATGGACATCTGAACAGTCTTGTGTCTTCCAACCCATAAACACAGCGTACCTTTCCATGTGTTTAAGTTTTCTTAACTTCTCACAGCAATATTTTGTAGTTTTCAGTGTACAAGTATTGCTCATATTTCCCCCCAGATTTATCTCTAAGTAAGAAGTGTTCTATTTTGATATGGTAAAATCCACATATGTGTGTGTGTGTATATATACACACACACACATATAAAAGGTATGGTTTGTGCATTTTGGATATTATTGAACAAAGCTTTTTATATCCCTAGGTTACAAAAATAATCTCACATATTATTTTATTAGCTTTATAGTTTTACCTTATTCAGAAATACCTTTAACCCATCTTGAGTTCACCTTTGTATATAGTGTAAGGCAGGGGGCCTAATGTTATTTCTGTCTACCTAGTGAGCAATGTTAACAATACTATCTAGACAATTATTTCTCCCTGGTTTTATAGTGCACCTTTATCATATATGAAGTTTCCACTTATACGTGGGTTTGTTTCTAAGTTCTCCATTTGGTTCCATTGACCTATTCAACCTTCACCAGTACTGTTTTAATTCCTGTAGCTTTTTAGTATGTCATAATACCTGTTTAGGGGAAATCACTCCTTCCTTCTCTTCAAAGTTTTATAAGCTATTTGGGGGCTTTAATAGTTCCATATGTAGCTTATACTATTTGTTTAAGTGTTTAAAGGAAGCTGAAGGGTTTTTTTGTGATTGCATTGACTTTATAGACTAAGTGGCAAGAACTGACAATGTTAATCATCTCATCCATGAACCTGATATGGCACTTCATTTAATAAAATCTTCTTTGATGTTTTTTATTGGGATTTTCTTTTGTTCTTTGTTAGCTTGACTGCTAAACATTTTTTAGATTTTTTTGTTGCAACCATGTATTATTTTTAAATAAAATTTCTAGTTGATGCTGGAATGCTGTTGATTTTTTTAGGGTGGTCTTCTTTCTGACAACCTTGCTGAATTCTCTTTTTAGTCCTATAGTTTATCTGTTTCATTGCATTGTTATCAGAGAACATACTTTGTATTATTTCAAAATTTTAAATTTATGAAGACTTTTTTTGTGGCCTAGCATATATAGCTTTGGCCCCCATCTTTGTGCTATTATTATTTATACAAATTACATCTTTATACATCATAAGCCCATCAACACAGTTTTTAAAGTACTGCTTTATGCAGTTGTCTTTTAAGTCACATAGAAGAAAAGAGTTATAAATAAAATACATATACTATCTTTTATAGTTAATAATTTAGTTATCTTCATGTGTGCTCTTATTCCTTCTCATGGATTCAAGTTATAGTCCAGTGTCCTATCATTTTGGCCTAAAGAACTGACTTCCTTTAGTATTTTTTGTAGGTATGTCTGCCAGTGAAAAATTCTTGGCTTTTGTTTATCTTGGAGTGTCTTAATTTCTCCATTAAAAAAATAGTTTTGCTGGATATAGAATTCCTGGTCTACAGTCTTTCAGCACTTTCAATATGTCATTCTACTGATTTATGTCCTAACTTTTGATGATAAACCAGATGTTAATCTTATTGAGGATACTTTGAATGTGACAAGCGTCTTCTATTTTGCTGCTTTCAAGATGCTCTCTTTGTCTTTGACTTTTTTTTTGGATAGGATCTTGCTTTGTCGCCCGAGCTGGAGTGCAGTGGCATCATCATAGCTCACTGCAACCTCAAACTCCTGGGCTCAAGCAGAAGTCTCAGCCTTCTGAGTAGCTGGAACTACAAGCATGTCCCACCATAACAGCTAATATCTTTGACTTTTGACAGTTTGATTATGCTTATCTTGGTGTGGATACCTTTGAATTTATCATAATTGGAGTTCATTGAGCTTCTTGGATATTAAGATTGTTTATTTTGACCATTGTTTCTCCAAATATTCTTTTTCTCTCTCTCTTCTCCTAGGAGAAGAGGGGCATAGGAGACATAACTGAAAATTCACTGATTATTTATTCTGCTAACTCAAATATACCGTTAAGACCCTTTAGTGAATTTTTCATTTAGGTTATTTTACTTTTCAATGCCAGAATTTCTATTTTTTTATGAATTTAATTTTTTAAAGCAGTTTTAGGTTCACAGCAAAATTCAGTGGAAGTCACAGATATCTCTCATATATACCCTGTCTTCACATCTATTTGTTTTTAAAAATAATTTCTATTTTTTGATATTCTCTATTTGGTGAGACATTTTCTTATACTTTCCTTTAGTTCTTAGATGTGGATTTTTTTTAATTCTTTGAACATGTTTGTAATAAACAATGTAAAATCTTTGTCTAGAAAATCCAACACCTGAGGACAGTTTCTATTGACTACTCTTTTATTCCTCCTGTATACATGCCATAGTTTCTTTGCATGTCTCATAGTTTTTTTTTGTTGAGAATTGGATATTTAAAATGATATAATGTGGCAACTCTGGAAATCAAATCCCCACCCTGCCAAAGTTTGTTGTTGCTGCTCGCTTGCTCAGTGGCTTTCCTGAACTAAATATGTAAAGTCTGCATTATCTTTTGTGTATGGCTGATGAAGCCTCTTTAGTTAGCTTAATAATCAGCTTATATTTGGACAGAGATTTACTTAAATGCCTTGTGAATAATTTTCCCAGGCTTTGCCAAAGATTCTGTGTGCTCGGCATGCCTTCAATATTCAGCCAGGTGGTTTTTCAACTCTGCCTTAGCCTTTACTTCCCGCTTATACAGAGCCTCAAGTTCAGAAGTGGCAGATTAGGGCCTCCTTGGGTCTTTCCTGGGCATGTGCATTGCTCTGCACATGCATGTGTTTTTCTGGATTCCCTGGAATCCAGTTGGATCTTTTCAAAGCTCCTATGGACATGTTATTCCTCTGATTTTCCTTTTATGTTGTTTGGTCAGCTTTTTGTTTGCCTCAACTCTTCTCAACACCACAAGCAGCTACAGTGTTAAACGATGGTCACTAATGATTCTTAACAAATGCCTCAGGGAAAAAGTTGTTCTCACTGAGTAAGATTTGAGTCATGTCAGATGTGAATGAGCTCTGCAAATGAGGGTTACCAGGGAAACTGCCAGATACATAAAATAACAATTCTCTGGAGTTGGTCTTCTGGGTAGCTCCAAACCTGTTGGCTCCCTCCAGTGCTGTTAGGATACTGGTTTTTCACAGTTACCACAATTGTGAGGCTCCCTTGAAGATGGGAGAGGCAGTTGCAAATAGGGCAGGGGAAACACCATAAAATTCACTGTTCATGTTGAGGTTCAGCCATTTTTCTTGAATAAATGATCCTTGGATTATTGCAAGCCTTTGGTTACTCTCTAGAGTTCTGAAAAAATTGATTTTGACTTTTTTTTTCTGGTGCTCTTGTTTTTATGAAGGAACCAATTTTCAGAGGTCTTTACTCCATCATTCTGGAAGTCAGTCTCTTCTACATGCCTTAAAAAATCCACTGAAATACTCATATAGTTTTTCTCCTTTAGTCGCTTAGTATAGTGAATTATAATGATAGATTACCTTTGGATTCCTGGGGAAAAATCCATATGACCATGATATATAATTTTAAATATATATTTTGAATTCAGTTAGTTAATATTTAATTTAGAATTTTTGCATCTATATTTGCAGAGGTACAAGGCCAATAGTTTTATTTTCTTGTTCTGATATTATCAAGTTGTGAAAATCAGATTAATTAGTCTTAGAAAATGAAGTAAATAGCTTTATCTCATTTTCTATATTTTTGAAACCACTTGCATAATATAGAGATGACCTGTTCCTTGAAAGTTTGGCAAAATACACCTATAAAACCAATTGGGCCAGACAATATTGGGGAAGGAATATGTCAATTTCTCTAATTGCTTTGGTGAGATTTAAATTTGTTCCTCTTTTGTCACATCTCACTTTTTTCCCTCTTTTTTTTTAAAAGTCTCTCTGGTATCTTTCATGAAACTTAATTTTTGCATCTGAACAAAAATATCACACAAAAATTCCTAACAATGTCATCTGCCTGCAGAAGATTATTTTCAGAAAATGTCTTTTTCTTTTAATTTTTAGGATGATGGACTTCTCTCCTTCTGCATTATTTTTTTTATAGGGTTCATGGTGTGTGTGTGTGTGTGTGTGTGTGTGTGTGTGTGTGTTTTATTTCCTCATTTTCAAATAAGAGAGTTATCCATACAGAGGGTTTACAAAAATGAAATTGCATGGCTTTTCCCTTTTCTAACTGTCTTCTAAACTAAATCCGGTCTTAGATCTACAACTGGTAGCGTGCAATTCTGAGCCCATCTCCAGCATTCACGTAATATGATTCAGCTTACCAGATGTGTTATCTTCCATTCTCTCTTTCCAGTTTTCTGAGACTCTGAACCAATGGAGTAAGTAACGTGCTGTATTCCTCAAATGAACTGTGCCATACCAGGGCTCTTTCTTTCTTAGTACTTCTCTATGGTCCTTTTCTTGAATAGAATTTCCATGCCAGCATATAATATATCCCTGTTAGCAATGTTTTTTTTTTTTTTTAATGAAACACCCTTCCCCCTTTTAACAGTCTTTTCTTAGAAGTGTCTTCTCTGAATGACTGTAGGTAGAAATCAGAGGGTTGGAACAAAAGTCATAAAAAAGGAATATCATAATAGCAGAAGGATGGCTACTCAATGATCTGGCTGGTCTTGATCCTGGTTTTCTGAGCCAGGGATAATATTGTGAATAAGAGACAAGTGTCTTCATATTATGTTTCATATTGTTTGGATTTCTAAAAACATGTATTATTATTGTGAAGCAGAAGGAAGCAACCAGTTATTTTTCTCAATCCAGCTCTATAGGTTTTGTAGATGGTGAAAATTCCTGTTTGATTCTGGCAACCAGCTTGTCTCATGTCTCAGTTTTAAGAGTTGTTTTTAATTTTGGGCTTCTCCTGTTTCTTGGTAATTTTACTGGTTGTTGGAAGTAACTGCATCAAGGATTGCTAATTTGATTCCATTTTAAAAAGAAATTCCACTGCAAATGAATTTAAAAATAATTTTTTCAAGTTATATAAGGAATAGTTAAGATTCACTTTTGAGTTGCTTTAATTTATAGATTAACCTATGAAGGATTTTCATCTTTATAATATTTATTCTTTCCTTTCCAGAATTTTTATTCACAGTTTAATGTAAATTTTGCATTCCTTTAAAACATTTCTATTTTACATTTTTGTTGTTGGTATAAATTGTTGTTATTTTAATTTCTGACCACTTTTATGATATAGAAATAGTATATGTAAATACTATGGATTTATATATATATCTTATCACTGATTACTGAACTCTTAATAACTTTGATAATTTTATAGCTAATTTTAAATATTTTCTAGGTATGCAATGATATTACCTGATGGTAACATTTTCTTTTTCTTCCGTAATACCTAAAATTATTCCTTTAAATGTCATTGTATTTGTAAGTCTGAAATTCAGCATTAATTAGTAAACTGAAAATGGGCATTTAAATTTTGTTTCTGTTCTTAATGAAGACATCTCTAATGTTTTCTTAATTATGTAGAACACTAGTTCATGGTTTTAAGTAAATATTCCTTTGTGTTGAATATCCTTTCACACAGTAAGGATTTAATAACATTTTTGTGAAGTTAAATGAAATGTCTTTCTATTTCTATATTTTCTGCTTAAAACTTATAAATAAATTCTAATGTTTTTTGAAAACCCTTTGGGCATCTATTTAAATATATTTTTTATTGTTTGTACTATTAATGTGGTATATTGTTTTGATAGTTTTTCTTATGTCAAATATTCCTTAAACTCCTCTAACAAATTCAATTTGTTCTTATTGTGTTATTGTTTAGTAAATAGCTGGATTCTGTTTGTATTTTGTTTAGTATTTTTGCATGTAAATTAATAAATTATATTGGCCTTTTTTTGGCAGCATTTTTTTGTAATACATTTATCAGGTTATTTAGATCCAAGATCATATTTTACTTATATTTTTACCATTTTTTCCTGTGTTCAAAATGGTTTATATTACATTGATAGTATACCCTGATTATTTAGATAATTTGTCTATAAACTCATATAATCCCTCTGCTTTCTTTGATATTATCTACAATTAGTTTTTCAGTTTTATCATATTTTATAAAAAAAGACATTATTCATTACATGAAATTAATTTTCATACAACTGTGTATTTGCTCATTTTACTTTGTGTTGATTATATATTCTCTCTCACTTCTATTTATTTGTATTTTACTCTTGATTAAATTTTTGCTGTTTATCTGTCTGTTTTTAGCAACTCAGATCTTGGTTTTATTTTTAAATTACACTCCTGTTTAATTTTTCTGGTATGCTTGTTTGATTTTATTTTTCCCTTTTCTTGTTTTTGTTCAGGTTGTCTTTTTTTCTCATAGAAACTAGTTAATTTATTCACAGATGTTTCCTAATTGTCTCTCATGTACCAGGCAGTCTTCTACATGCTGGATATAGATGACAGTGACCAAATAGAGTCCTTGTCCTCATAGGATTATCTATCTATTTATCTATCTATCTATCTATCTATCTATCTATCTATCATCTATTTATCTGTCTAGATACACACTCTATGAGTATGTATATAATAGAATATACATAATTAATATATATTATTGTAGTAAAAACAGTTAGCATGAGATTTACCCTCTTAAATTTTTAGTGTATGATATAATATTGTTATCTTTAGGCACAATGTTGTATAACAGATCCTTAGGACTTATTCATCTTGCATAACTGAAAATTTATACCCATCGAACAAGTATTTCCCATTTCCCCCTCTCCTCAGCTCCTAGAAATCACCGTTTTATGAGTTTGACTATTTTAGATATAAGTTTGACTATGCTTCTATGAGTTTGACTATTTTAGATATAAGTGGAATCGTGCAGTATTTGTCTTCCTGTGATTGACTTATTTCACTTAGCATAATGTCCTTAAGGTTCATTCTTGTTGTTGCTTATGTCAGACATTCCTTCTTTTTCAAGGCTGAATAATATTCCCTTGTGTCTATATGCCACATTTTCTTTATCCATTCACCTGTCAATTGACATTTAGGTTGTGTTCACATTTTGGCTAATGTGAATAATGCTACAATGAACATGAGAATGCAAATATTTTTTCAAGATCATGGTTTCATTTTTGTTGGATAAATATTCAGGAGTGGGATTACTGGGTCAAATCGTAGTTCTATTTTTAATTTTTTGAGGAAACTCCACAGGGTTTTCTATAGTAGCTACACAATTTTACATTTCTACCAACAGTGTACAATGTGGAACTGTACACATCCTTGCTAACATTTGTTATATTGTTTTTTTAATAGCCATCCTAACAGCTATGAAGTGATCTCTCACTGTGCTTTTGATTTATTTTCCTGATGATTAAGCGATGCTGAGCATGTTTTCATGTACCTGTTGGCCACTTATATCTTCTTTGGAGAAATGTCTACCCAAGTCCTTTGCCCATTTTTAAATTGTTATTTGGTTTTTTTGCTATTGAATTGTAGGAGTTCCTTATATATATATATATTTTTTTTTTTT
>VBSM01003204.1:23626305-23794811 GCA_008086735.1 Cheirogaleus medius
CCCAGAGTGCTAGGATTACAGGCGTGAGCCACCGCGCCCGGCCTATATTTTTTAGATTAACCACTTATCAGACATATGGTTTGCAAATATTTCCTCTCATTATATGGGTTGCCTTTTCACTCTTTGATTGTTTTCTTTGCTGTGCAGAAGCTTTTTAGTTTGATGTAGTCCCACTTTTCTATTGTGGCCTATGTTCTCTGTGCTTTTGGTGTCATATCAAGACCAGTGTCATGAAGCTTTTCCCCGTTTTCTTCCAGGAGTTTTGAAGTTTCAGGTCATACATTTAAGTCTTTAATTAATTTTGAGTCGATTTTTGTGTACAGTGCAAGATAAGAGGTCAATCTTATTCTTTCACAGGTGGATATCCAGTTTTTCCATGACCATTTGTTGAATAAACTGTCTTTTCCTCATTGTGTTTTCTTGGCTTCTTTGTCAAAGATCAATTGACCACAGATGTGTGGGTTTATTTCTAGGCCTTCTATTCTGTTCCATTGGTCTATATGTCTATCTTTATGCCAGTGCCATATTGTTTTAATTACTGTAGCTTTGTATTATAATATATTTTGAAATCAGGAAGTGTGATGCCTCCAGCTTTGTTCTTGTTTCTCAAGATTGTTTTGGCTATTTGGAGTCCTTTGTGGTTCCATATGAATTTTAGGATTGTTTTTTAAACTTCTGTAAGAAAATATCTTTGGGATTTTGGTAGGGTTTGAATTCAGTCTATAGATTGTTGTAGGTTATATGGACATTTTAATAATATTAAGTCTTCTAATCCCTGAACATGGGATGTGTTTTTATTTACTTGTGTTTTCTTTAATTTGTTTCATTGATGTTTTATAGTTTTCAGTGTATAAGTCTTTCACTTGCTTTGTTAAGTTTATTCCTAAGTATTTTATTCTTTTTGATGCTATCGTATATGGGATTGTTTTCTTAATTTCTTTTTGGAAGAGTTTGTTGTTAGTGTATAGAAGTGCAAATGATTTTTGTATGTTGATTTTGTATCCTGAAACTTTACTTAATTTGTTTATCAGTTCTGACAGCGTTTTTTTTTTTTTTTTTTTTTTTTTTTTTGGTGGAGTCTTTAGGGTTTTCCACATATAAAAACATGTTATTGGCAAATGAAGATGATTTTACTCCTTCCTTTCTGATTTGGATGCCTTTATTTCTTATACTTGTCTAATTGCTCTGGCTAGTACTTCTAGTACTATGTAGAATAGAAGTGGAAAGAGTGGGTATCCTTGCCTCGTTCTTGATAATATAGGAAAAATTTTCTGTTTTTCACCATTGATTATGTCAGCAGTGGGCTGTTAGGTTGTGCTATGGTTGAATGTTCCCTCCAGAAATCATGTTCAAATTGACATTGCAACAGTATTAAGAGGTGAAACCTTTAAGAGGTGATTAGGCCATGTAGGCTCTGCCTTCATGGGTGGGATTAATGACATTATAAAAGTGTGATTTCAGCCACTCCTCCTTCTCTTTTCCCTTCTGCCATGTGATGCTGCTGCATGAAGGCCCTTGCTAGATGACAGCACCTTGATATTGGACTTGCCAGACTCCAGAACTATGAACTAATAAATTTCTGTTCTTTACAAATTAGCCAGTTTCAGGTATTTTGTTATAGCAGCACAAAAATAGACAAAGACAGGGTGTCTTTTCATGCATTAAAATATTCAGCTAATTTTCTCTAACTTTTTATGATGAGATGCATAACATCACAACTTTTCTTCTAAGAGTTACTTTCGTTGCATTTAACAGACACATCAAGTTCTCAAGGACATTTTCTATATTGTTTGCTCTTGTATTCTTAATTATGGATCTGTAAATAAATTATGTTTATGGAATTTTTAAATATTCAAACTTCTTGTTCACATTCTCATTAATATCTACTTATTTTATAGTTAGAGGATGAAGTATCGATACTTTTTTTATTTATTTAGATTTTCTGTCTGGGTTAGTACATGAGCAATATTTGTGGCTCACTCTAACTACAGCTTTGTCAGAGCACCTAAAGTTTGTGTGACTGTGAGAGGCTGAGCGTTCTTCCAAAACTCTGAAGAAGAATGATGGGATGAAAACTATATTTACCTTTCCTTTATGTGGCTTATTAAGGTCAAGGTTATTATTACCTTATTATTAAGATTAATGTATGAAAAACAGAATTACGACTATATCTCTATGGGTTACACATATGATAAAGAAACTGTGACAAATAGCTATATTATGAACTTGCACATAAAGCTTATTTGATAACATTTTCTTAGTTTCTTATTTCTGTACACCATTTTATAGTTGACAGAGCTCTTTTTAGAGATATTTTCATTCAAACCTCACGAGGACCTTATGAAACAGGCAAGTAGGCATGTGGTGTTAATCTATTTTACACATGAGAAAATTAAGGCTCACGGAAGTAAATGCCTTATTCAAGTCCCTGGTTTAGTTAGTGAGATATTGGGAAGTAGAATCCAAGTCTTTTGCCTTCTAGTTCTATACTTATAGCACAATGTCACAGTACTCCAAATCAATCCTGAACTGAAACACTTCAGTGTGGAGTCTTTTCTAGTAGTTGGCTACAAATGATATATAATTTTAATAACATATGCTTATTTCCAGAGAAAGGATTTTACCCCCATCCTATGCCAATGTTATTTTAATGTGTGACATTACATAGCAGGCTGCATACTCTTACATGAAAAAATTGAAGAAAAAAATGCTTGCATGTGTCTATTTTTTGCAGATCTATTCTAATTTAAGGAATCATGATGATTGAAAACCCATATTTCAGAACAAATTATAATAGAATAAAAATTTCTCTTACATCTTGACTTTTACCTCCTTTGAAGCCAGTGTAATTCTAATGGGAAATCTAAGACAATATTTTAAATTTCCATCATGAATTAAGTCATGGGACAGGTGGGTGTTGGAATGTTATACTTTTCCTTCCTTGTCTCACTGTACCAAAGAACTCATCACTGGAGTTTCTTCTCAGGCATGAGAAAAGCTGTGACAATTTTAGTAATAATATCTATCCTTTCTTCTACTTAGTACTTTTAAGTTTACAAAGCCCATTCCCAGATACTCTTACTGAAACTCTTCTGAGAATTACAGGTCAAGGGTTATTAACCCTATTTTACAGATAAGGAAATAGACTCAGGGGAATGACAGGTCCTCCCCAGATTCACGATGAGTGGAATTCTGGCTGAAAACCACATCCTTTAATTCATTGTTTATGGCTCTTTCTATTATACCACACCATACTGCCTTCAATGTGGTCACTAGGAAGATTGCTTTGAGAACTAGGAATGCTAAAGGTTTAAATAGTTTCAGACTATAATAGCAAAACTACTGAGCACTTTGCAAACCTGAGGAACAGAAGAAAACATTTTTTTTTACAAGATATTGTGAAGTACTTTAGGATAAAAATGTAAGAGGTAATCCACCACTAGAATTATGCAGTTCAATGTAGGAACTTAAGTAACAAAAACAAAAAACCGAACATTATCTACCTGACCTTGTTGGCATTATTTTGATAATAAATAATCCATTTTGACTTTTTTGTGCAATGTTTTTAGATACCTGTTGCATTATATAAGCTAATACGCCCATGCATAAACACATATGCACGTGTAAGACATATGTACATAAACTCAGATATGCATGTGCCCATATGTACTAACACTTCTTTGTTGTTATTGAGATTACCCAGCAGCAGCCCAAGAGAATTGGAACTGCCTCTACAACAGAGTCAGAATGCTTGTCTCCCAGGCCATGTCCATAGGCAACAGGAGCACAAAGACTGCCCTCCAGGTTTTAGAAGAAATCTGGCCAGTTCCCTGGATAGGCAGTAAATCAGGTCATACTCAGCTTTGTTTGCATGAGGGTGAGGAGATTTGCAAGGGCATCTTTCTCACTTCTGAATACAGTCCCAGTGCTGCGAAGTTATTTCTTTTTTCTTTTTAAACTCATTGTCTCTTTAACTGTCTAGTTGTGTGCTTCTTTTTAAAAAAGTGTACACTTGGTAACACTCCACTTTGGAATAATAAACGACAGGGAGGAGGCCTTCCGTTGTTGAAGTTCAAGTTAAAGCGATGGCTAAGAACTGGGTCAGGGATGTGCTTGTGCTTTTGTCGGCATTGTCCTACCATCGGATTAGGGCTGTTGTGTGTCTCTCCTGATCTTTATGTCCATGAGATCATTGATGTGGCAATTCTGACAACTGCTCAGCTGTCCACTCGAACAGTCGACACAGTCATTCTCTTGAAGGTCAGTAATGATTCCCTAATCATCAAATCTGATGCCATATTCTTGGTCTTCATCCTCCTGGAAGTTTTGGTTTCTCTAGAGGGAGGAAACAGTCCATATCAGGAGGAAGCATGGTTTTGGGAATGATGGAAAGTGTGAGGGAAGGCAAATCTCTATGGGGCCAGCAAGCTGAGTTTGAAACATTATAGGGCAAATATCGAGAAAACTAGACCATGTCCCAAGGTGAAGAAAAAAGAGTGTGACAAACATCTTTTTAAGATGAGACACCCAATAAGAGCATGTAAGTCCCAAAGGGTTGGGCTGGGGATGGAGTGGCTTAACCTTCCTGTCTCATGTTAGGATTGATCTAGACTACAGCATTGCTGTCTGGAAGAAAAATAAAATGTGAGCCACAGATGTGAGCTGCATATATAGTTTTAAATGTTCTTATAGCCACATTAAAAAAATAAACAGGTGAAATTAATTTTAATGATACATTTTGTTTAACACAATATATGAAATATTATCATTTCAACACATAATTTCAGTACGTAATCAAAGTATTTCATTATTGATGAGATATTTTGTTTTCTTTTTTTTCATACTGACTCTTTAAAATCTGGGTTTATTTTACACTTACATCACATATCAATTTGGACTAGCCACATTTAAAGGCCACATCCAATAGCCATATGTGGCTACCATATTGGACAGTGCAGGTCCAGAGCTGAAGGGGCAAGGCTGAACTTTTGGATGGGAGTCCAGCAGCCTCTGCTGCAGGGAAGAAGGAGGAAGCAGTAAGCCTGCTATCTGCCAGATTAATTTCATAAGGCATGTCCTTTAATGCTTTAATTTCTTAGCATGTCCTTTGATATGCTCAAAAATTTTCCTTTCAAATAACAAAAACAACAACCTTTAATATTTTCTGATTGCCTATTGCAATGCCCAAATTCCTTACTGTGACATGTGAGGTCCTTCTCCATGTAGACTGAACCTATATTGACAGTATATTCTTCTACTCTCCCAACTCTCGCAATTGCATCATCTCTGCCTTTTAAATACAGCAGAAGTCCTCTTCCATGACATGTTTAATTGACCACTGTATTGAAAAGTCATTGAAAGAAGAAAATTATTAAAATGTATAAAAGTGACACATATATACACCTTAAACATTTTTTAACTTAAAACATGACTGCATGTTTCACATGAGGAAGGCGGCATAAGGGTGATTTTTAAGTATGGATCATCTGATTGAAGTTCTTCATAGCATCTCTTGCATAAATTTAACCCATATTGCATGGTATACATTGAACATACTTGAGAGACAATCTGATTATAGATTCTTTTCGATTTTTACTGTTTTCTCCTAAATCATTGTAGTTGTCTTGCCCACATCTAAATTGTCAGCAAAAATTTTCAGTACCTTATATTTAAGGAGTCTTTCAAACTATTCAACTCAATTTGCATAGAAACAACCACTCTTATTTTTTTTTTTTTCCACAGTCTTACTGGTCTATGTGCTATTTAATTAGATGATGTGTTACAATGACAAATACAACCAGCTTCCATAGGTTTGGCAAGAAACACAGCTGGCTCTTGGTAAGCATGCAGCTCGTCTGGCAGGAGCGAATGTGAGCAGGTGTCCTAGGGTAGCCCACCAGGCCTGAGTATTCAGCATGTGTTACAGTATGTCTTGCAGAGGGACTGGAGGCACTGGTTAATCAGGTGAGCTAGTTAATGGTTTTTAGTGATTATTCTCTTGATTCCTGTTGGTCTGCCTTGCTCTTGGCCTGCACATCCTCCTGGAATCCTTTCCTTTTCATCTCTTGCCTCTCACTGTAGAAAATCGTAGGTAGGCAGAATAATGGCTCCCAAAGATGTGCACATGCTTATCCCTGAAACCTTTGAATGTGGTACCCTCTATGGCAAAGAGAACTTCGCAAATGTTATTAAGTTAAAGATCTTGAGATGGAACAATTTTTTTATTTAGAACAATGAAAAAGAGAATTTTATCTGGGCAGGCCCAATCTAATCACATAGGCTCTTAGAAGCAGAGAACCTTTCCTTGATGTGGTCAGAGGGACATGTGTCTGGGGAAGAAAGGTATAAACAGATGCAATGTTGCTGACTTCAATGACAGAAGAAAAGGACCATGAGCCAAGAAATGTGGGCGGCCTCTAGAAGCTGGAAAGGCAAGGAAATGGGTTCTTCACGAGAGCCTCCAGAGAGAAATACAGTCCTGCTGAAACCTTGGTTTTAGCCCATTGAGACACGTATGGGACTTCTAACCTATGGAACTGTAAGATAATAAATAATAAATTTTTGTGGCTTTAAGCTACTAAGTGTGTGGTAATTTGTTAATATAAATAGCAATCTAATACAAAATCTATTCAATCTTCCAGGCTCACCTCAAATTAAAAATACTCTGCAAAGATTTTCTTGGTTCCTGTGATTTGGTATGCACTTTCCCTCTTTTGGACTTATATATATTTTGTTGTATTTACCTTAATTTTCCTTATCTATAGTGGTTAGTGCACTTTGCTTAACCCTCTCATAGACTACAGGCTCTCACACTTATTTTCATACTGCATTATTCAGATAGTCTCTAGGTTTTGCCCTTGGATTAATATAAACTTGCACAGTGCAATAGCATAGTCAGTAGCCACATGTCACTATTTAAATGTAAATGTACATTAATTAAAATTAAATAAAATTAAAAATTCCGTTTCTTAGCCCTACTACCACATTTCAGGAGTTTTAGACACACATAGTTTATGGCTAATATATTGAGCCACACAGATATAAAACATTTCCATCATCTCAGAAAATTCTATTGGATAGCGCTGTTCGGGTGGCCAGTTTCTTGTATACTTGGACAATATTTGCTTGGCTCTTACAGAGGTGTGTTCATTGAAATATGTCATGAGGGCTATTGTTATGTTTTTTCTTCTCTGTTTAGAAGTAGGCTTTTAAAATATGTTTGCTGTGAGAACTCATTGGTATCAATCGGGGTTCTGGTAGGGAAGCAGATCCACACCATTCAAAGGAAGATTCTTTAACAACAAGGTGTGTATAATGTTAAGAGAACCAACAGAAAATGCTGAGGCAGTGAGTTTAGCAAAGTGGAAAGGTGTGACCGTTTAGGATTGAAGGGTGATTGGAGTTATAGGAAGTGCCACCCAACGTAGCCGTGGTCCTGAGGAATGTAGCCTCTAACAGAAACGTGGCCCAAAGCAGAGAGGAAGAAAGGAAAGAATTCTCTAGCCTCGCTCACCTCCTTACCTTCAGTTTCTAGCCAAACCCAACCTGAAGCCAACCAGCAAGGGAGCCTGGGAAAGTCAGTCTGCGGCACGAGCCTCCTGGGGCACATAACAGAGACAAAGGCAGAGGGTAAAATTGGGGTGGAGGAACAAATGGGAACTAACCAGCACCATGGTTAAGGGCATTACACCACCTTTCTTAATCCCGTTTTGAGTGCTTATTTCAGAGGTAAGGGATATTTATTTTAGAGGTGAGTGATAATGTTTTAAATTCTCAGAATCAGTGTGTCTTGCCCGTAGTTGACTTGTTTGGTTAAGTGCAGACAAATTTAACCAGGCAGATAAATAATTTATAAGGTAATTTCCATTTCTACCAATAGCTAATACTGAACACTCTGTTCAATACATATTTCTTTTGCCTGAAATGTTTGAATAGCTTCTAACTTTCTATATCCTTAGAGGAGATAATAAAGGGAACTTAAACCGAAACTGATGCTGCAAGTGAAGTTATAACTGGATGAGTCACAAATTCAAAAAAAGGAGTTCTTCCATCATGTCTGAGAGACGCGGTGAGAATTAGGGACCTTTGTGATAGACCTGGTGAGAGTCTGGGGACTTTCATGAGAGAATTTTACAGAACTAGGCAAGATGAAATAAGACCTGCCTGAAGTGAATACATGGTGGGAAGCTAACGATACAATAATTTCAACTATTTCCACATTCATTTTTTTCCTTAATGAATTGCTCTGTTTAAGTCATATATTCTTAGAATAAAGATGAGAAAAGATGGTAGAAAAAGAATTCAAGTTTGAAGAAGTCCTTATTGGTTTTTATGTTCAGGTTTTTAAAGTCTCATGACTTTAGTAATTTTCATGTAAGCCATTTTGCTATTTTAAAACATAAAACTATATCGGCCAGGCGCAGTGGCTCACGCCTGTAATCCTGGCACTCTGGGAGGCCGAGGCGGGTGGATCATTTGAGCTCAGGAGTTTGAGACCAGCCTGAGCAAGAGTGAGACCCCATCTCTACTTAAAAAAAAAAAAAAAAAAACTAGAAAGAAATTACCTGGACAACTTAAAATATACAGAAAAAATTAGCCGGGCATGGTGACGCATGCCTGCAGTCCCAGCTACTTGGGAGGCTGAGGCAGGAGGATTGCCTGAGCCCAGGAGTTTGAGGGTGCTGTGAGCTAGGCTGACGCCATGGCACTCTAGCCCGGGCAACAGAGTGAGACTCTGTCTCAAAACAAAACAAAACAAAACAAAACAAACTAACAAAAAACAAACAAACATAAAACTATGAAAATAGAGTACTCTAAGGATAAAATGAATATTCATTCCTTCCCCTCTCATCTTTTCACTCTTAGGTTTTCTGCAGATTCATTAATTGTGCTTTCACAATTTCTTTTCAATGTTCAGAAACTTAAGAAAAACTATCAAATTCAGAAACTTAGGAAAAATTATCAAAATCTCCCTTTAGTCATTTTTCTTTTTGGCAACATGTTTTCAGTTCCACTTTTCCATCTTTCTTACTGGTCATATATTATAAATAGGTTAACATTTTGGATATTTATATTCTATTCCATCTGGTCATAATTCTCTCTTTCTTTTTTGAAGAAATTAAGGGCAAATCATTCTTGATATTTTTAATGGCAAGACAAATTCTATAATTCTATAATAATTTAGGTCCTTTGGGAGCTTGTTGATAGATTGTTAGGAATTTTAACTCAGGTTTGTGAGATAAAATATTTGTAACACTATGAATCTAGACATAAGATGTATTTGTTTTTAATTACAAAAATATATTTCTTTGGAAAAAAGGCAGTTATTTTTTAGAAAATGAAACTCAGTAAATGAAATATTCTTTCCAGATTATAAAATTACTTTTGTTTGCAAATATGAAATATTTTATGCATAACATCATTTATAATATTATTTGACATATTCAATGTAAGTTTTTTAATTAATAATTTCAAATGCAATAATTAAGTTTACTTTGACATGTTTTCAATTTTGCTCTAAATGGAATTTCCATCTGTTGGATTCTAAGAAAGAGTATTTCTTTGTTTTAGCCTGTTTATTGGAAGGCTTAAAAAATTAAGGAGGGAGAAAACCATCCACTTTAGAGTACAGGACAGTAAATTGTTTGCTGGAAGTAGTGACCTCCACAGTGTCAAACAGAAGGAAAATCCCCATTTTTCAGATATAGAACTGTAAAGAGAAGGAGAAAAATGTGCTGGAAGCTCATTGAACTTTGTCCAATTAATGTTTTTTTCTGGGCCAACATTATTGGTAATACCTCCTTCAAATGCTTTCCTTTATCATCTTCATAGACTTCTATAAACCAAAGTTTTATTTCCCTCAGATTGTGATGATTTCCAGTGAATTGCTAGCAGAAGACATTTGGGTTTTGGTGGTTTGTGCAGGACTATATGAAATTGCTGATGTTTCACCATTTATTTTTAACTTACAAAAGTGGTTCAAATTAATGTCACTGAGTATCTCTTATAAAGACTAGGAAGAAATAGTTTGTTTTGTAGGAGACTTACTTACCTTAGCCAAGAGGGATTTTCACTGAAAATTGGGGGCAGGGGGAGTAAAAAGGCTAATCATAAGAGCAACATGGATTCCAGTAGGTGGGATCTTGAAGAAGCCAGTGGAGGAGTGCTCAGAAATTCCTAGGGAAAGTCACAGGCCAGGTCTTCAATATTTCCATACAAATGCACAGAAAATGTATAACTAATATAGTAACCTTGAAGGACAATACACAGTGATTCTATAAACATAGGTCCTTGTCCTTCCAGGTTGATATTACATTTGTAGGGTATGAGAGAGCTATTAGGAGTTGAAGCTAGTTAAACAATCTCTTACACTGATGGAGATCTCCCTCCTGTTGACTTTGGCACTTTAAATAAGACTCGTTCAGCAACTACATGATCATCCAATTCATATTTCTCCTTCTGGTATATCTTATGAGACACTTGGCCAGATATAATACTAAGCAAAGGTACTTTATATCTGTGGCCTTTTCCTGTATCAAAAATGTATGTGAGATTTTTTCTGCCTTGTTTTGGGTGAACTTGTGCATGTTTGTGTTTCAGAGAGAGGACTCCACTGAAAAGTAAGATTGCCATCTTCTAACTCCTTCCTGGCTGCTAAGGGATTAAGTCCCAGCTTTCGTATTTGACCAGTTTTTTCTCCCTGGGACCACTTAGGTTGACTTTTGCTGCTTAAAGTTTGCAAGATCCAAAATATTTCCAATATGATTACAAAAAGGAAGAGGCAGTACTTTTAATCAGAAGGTTGAGGAATGCTATATAAAGGAAGGATAAGGTCTCAGCAATGTCTCAGTAGAAGCTTAGGCCTCCTTGAGGACTCCATCTTCCTTTCTCCCAGTGCTACAAACACAGGACTGCCACCCAGAGTGCAGTCAAGAAAGGGGTGGCAGGACGGTGCTATGCTTTGCTGGTGAGTGATTTGGGGATCTATAGTCATTGTTGAAAAGCCAAAAAATTTCTTTATGTGAGTTAGTTTTATAGTTTCATCAGAACTGGAGGGCTGTCATTCCAAATGACTTGAAATGCAGTGCTCCCTCCAATTGTTCATAATGAAAAGGGAGGAGCAAATGCAGCTGTGGGCTGGCCTCACACAGCAGAGAAAGTGGCCACTGCCAAGGCAGCCTTCACTGGAGTCACAAGTAGGTGCAGAAAGTAAGAGGTGGCTAGGATTATCTATGAATAAAAGGTTTACGGAATCAAGGCATCTTTTTCTTTATTTTTTTTCTCAGACTCCTTCTTCTCCACCTAATTATATTTTTGAATTGAGATTTATGGTTTTCCTGGTTACAGAGGTCCATTTACTAAGGAAGAGGGCAAGGTGGACATGTTGTTGCAAGCATTCAAAACGCCAAGTTGCCATGTGTATGTGTGTGTGTGTATGTGCACACGTGTGTGTGATATGTATGTATGTGCTAATATTTTAAACATTCCTTCTGAACTTTTATGATACTTACGCTGGTTCCTGGTGATCACACCTTTCTTTTCTGGTACTTTTAAACAAAAATACATATTGTGATTCTTCACTAGAGCTGGTTACTTTTACTTGGTTTCTCTTCTTTTTTTCCATTTTAGCCATTTCATATGATACAAAAGGTCTATTTTTCATCTCCTTTTCCTTAAAGAAAGGTAGATGCCAATGTAGATAAACTTGTGTTGTCTTGTATAAACATATTCAATGTCTTCTTCCAAACAAGTTACTTGTTTTGACTATCCTCCTTCATTAAAGAAGTTGAATTAGTGGGATGCAGGCCAAAGAAAAGTCCTACTGGCTCACCCATGCTTTGCTACTTCTAGGGAAGGGTAACTTCGGCTACCCTATTTAGCTGGGTTAATTTCAGTGGGGCTCTCCAATATTTCCCAGGTAGGATCATTTTGTCAGAGATGGTCCAGTTGCTGAGTGGAAATGTAACTGTTTTCCTAGCAGCCATGTCTATTTTTCTGAAGGGGATTTACTTGTATAAGCCCTCTTGATCCATATTTCTTAATAAGTCATGCTGCATTTTTACATAGTCATCAAATTTATCCAAGTTCAAGATATTAGCTGTTTATTATTAATTCTGTTCCCAAATAAATGTTTTTTTCCCTTTTGTGCCTACAGAATGGTAGGAGGTGAAGAAAGGATTCAGTATCTTGATAAAAGGAAGCCCCTTTTGCAAATAAAGGACATACCAAAAAGGCAGTTTAACCAATCAAACAAAAGATGCCATTGCAGAATTGTGATTCTCCCAGGGAAACTTGTATTTGTTAGGTGTAGTCTCTTGAAAATGACATTAAGGAGCGTTCACCCATCACCAGTAGTTTAAGTGAGGCGTGGCTCTTGGCATGATTAGCAAAATGGGTTTTCCAACACATTTATTTTGGGTACTTATTTTCCCCTGTGAGTCTGTAATCTGATTGCCAGACCCTTCCCTAATTTCATTCGTCTGTGTTTTTTCTCTTGTTGAGGATGCTGTTGGGTGAAACTTACAAATGCATTACTCAGCTTGGCAAGAGTGGGGGAAAATGACCATTTTCTGACATTCTCTTTTTAAGGACAGTTGCCTCTTTCCCTGTGTGATTGACTGCACTGACATTCCCCCTACATGTTGCTACATAGTCTAAGATCTGAGAAAGACGTCATTCTTTCTTAGGTGATATTTCATCCAAACACTCTTTTGGAATAGCTATGTAAATAAAACCGGAGGGGCCCTGCCATGGTACCGCTCTTGATATAAGAACAAACCTCTTACTCTTGTGCTTCCTTATCATGTTAACCACCCCCGTCCCTTTTTTTGGTAGCAACTTCCCCTCTGGGACTAAAATTAAAATCTTTATGTATCTTCTTCCTTAATTCAGGTTCAGTTGACTGATTATAGACAGGAAAATGCTGTGGGTTAGTGCAGAATTTATGCTGAGTATGACTAGAAACTGTTTCTGCTGCCTGGTGCAGGTACTGTGAAAACATCACCTTTCAGTGGCTCTACCTTGCCCTTGAACTCCTTCAGACACACTAGTCTGGTGTCTTCTGTCTTTCGGCCCAAGGGGTTGGCCCTTTTTGCTCCTCTCCGGGTCCACATGTCCACCTTCTTCTTCTCTTCCTAGATCTAGCTGAAGTGCTGCTTCATCCACAAAGTCTCTCATGAACTTAATTTTCCCCCATATGAAATTAACCTCTTCCTTTTCAAATTCTTTAGCACTCTATCTATACTTTTCTCTTATGCCTCTGAGCATTTTCTCCCTGTTCTCATAGTGATTTTACTGCATAATTTCCATATAGGAAGGAACAGGAACCACTTCTGATTCTCCTTATATCTGCCTAGTCTCCGGCAGAGACTCTAACACATGGAAGTGCTCAGAAATGCTGGCCACTGATGAAGGAATGGATAAAGGTAGCGGGTTAGACTTTTGGTGGAGCATATCATGAGTTGAGGGATAGAGACTATAGGTTTGATTAATCATTAAGAGATGGATTAGGATCAGCTATCTTTATTGAAGCCTTGTAAAGAGGGAATGAGCTTAAACCATGGAGGAGGGGTTCAGATCTACAAAATTCAAGCCATGGAACTCTCATTAGTCAAGGTCCAGGATCTCTTAACTAGAAAGGCCTGGAATTTCCTTCATTAGTGTCTTTAAGGTAGGCTTTGGAGCTGCGGGTGTGGGAAGATGGAGCAGAGGAGGAATTAGAGGAAATTCTCTTCTGGATTTACTGTGATTTCCAAGAAAGCAGTCCTGATACTGGAAGAAGCACTGACTTACGTTTGCAGCCTTGACTTGGCTCCACAATCTTGGAAACTGGTAATGATAAATCACATCAACAGCTAAACTCATCCCCTAGAGTTTACAAAGCACCTTTGTTTGCTAGCGTCTCTCTCTCTCTGTTTCTGTCTTTCTGTGTTTCTTGTTTTAGCTACAGATGTTTTCCAAGCACTTTCCAATCTCTTATCATTTCACTGGAGCTTCATAAACACCCTGTGAAGTAGTTTGAGTAGATATGGTTATGATTTTTATGTTTTGGCTTTAGAATTAAATAGACCTTTAATTTGAAAAAAATCTTTCTATTATGAAAAAAATTCCAATCAGCCTTTGTTTGGAATCTTACCTTATTTCTTACTAGCTGCATGACTTTTGGGGGGGGGGTTACTTAATCTGTCTGAAACTGGGTTAACAGCAGTATGTACTACATAGGTTTGTTGTGAGGATTAAGTAAGATAATACTTATAGAACACTTACTGTGCCTGGATCACAGTAAATTCTAAAATATAATAGCTATTATTATTTGGCGACTTCCTGGCAAAGGAGTGGGGACTAGAACCCCCATAGTTTTTCCTAAACCCTTTTAAGTTGAAGGGCAACCTCCAGATCACTGTTTTTGGTAACATTGGCAGGAAAAGCTTTCAGTTCTATGAACTTGGGTTTGATGATGTTGGTTTGCATTTGGGGGTTTTAACTCAGGCTCCCTGACTACTGTTCTCCTGGAAGTTTTTTGTTTTGGTTTTGGTTTTTATTATACTTGGAACTGCTGTTAAGCAGAATCTCGAGCTAAGCCACTTTAAAGAATTAAATTTCTGATGCCATTTTCCAGATTCATATGGGCATTATCTTTGGCCATATTTATGTTACTACCTCTACCCCAGATCATTCCTGAAACATGAAGGAGTTCAAAGGGGTCCTACTTTTTCTACAGACCACAACCTCCTTGAGGACACAGAATGTTTCTTGCCTGGCAGATATCCTTGCGCTTGTCCAGGTAGAGGTTTTACTATGTATGATTCCTAAAGAGCATTAATTTAAAAAAAGCTTTTTTAAAGCTATTATGGTTATGTAGAACAAAGATGAAAGCAACAAAAGGTTGTACCACTGCAGTCATCATTGGCTTATGACAAAATTCTTCCCTTTAACTCCTTGCTACTCAGAATACAGCCCTTAGCCCGGCAGCATCAGTATCACCTGGGAGGCCATTAGAAAGGTAGGATCTCCACCTGACACCAGACCTCCTGCGTCAGAATCATGAGATTCTACATTTTAACAAGATTCTCAGGGGGAAATCTATGACCAGTAAAGTTTGAGAAACGCTGCTTTAAAACACATGCCCTCAGTTCAGCCCATGGTAAGCCATGCCTGAAGGACACAATGGCAGACCGGGTATGGTCACCAAATTAGTTCCCAGCTATTAACTTACCTGGTCCTAGATCTTGTCTCATTTCATTCTTTTCTGATAACTGCTCATTTCTCTGGCTTTCCATTTACACCAGTATGGTAACCAACTCACATTTAAGTTCTGGGATGCTCAACCCATCTGCTTTGATTCCCATAAGCAGCATGCCCTCCCCTTTCTGGAGTGGTTTTACTGAGATTGCTAGTCTTGAACCACCTTTATCTGTCTATTCTCATGGGCTATTCTCATTTGGCAGTCCCTCATAGCTTTCTGGCCCAGGCCTTAGTCAGAAAAGCCTTTTAAAAGATGTCTCATAAGAATTATTTGTGTGTGTGTGTGTGTAGGTGTGTAGTTCAAATGCAACCAGATATAGTGAGCCCCCACCCAAAAATAAAACTATTAGTGAGACAATTTGTAAATGTAGTTGTAACTGTTTTAAGAAATGATGCTATCCTGTATGGACTAGACTTTCTTCTTCAATTTTTATTCAAGATGACTTATATGATTGATGCTTTTATGCTGAATTAACACTTGATTCTGCTTTTTTTAAATCGAGCCACTGAAGGAAGGATATGATTTTAGAGATTTTTATCTTTGGGGGAGATGGGAGCTTTTGAATTTCTTCTACATTGAAATTTTTTGTGTGTGTGCACAGTGAGATACTAAAGGAAATAAATTCAGTGCCAAAAAAAAAAGGAGCATAATGACCCTGGATGTTTTTATCAAATTTTTGGAAATATTCTTCCTCTCTTTTGTAAGGGTTCATACTGAAATAATACCCTTGTCAAAATGTCTAAGCACTCCAATAATAGGTGATGAAGAAATGGTGACAGAGAGAAAATGGGTGTTTTTTAGCTCACTAATATAGCATCCAGGCAAAGATTTCCACTCTTACCTGCTCCATGGGAGTAAATACTACAGCGGTCCCTGAACTTTTTGGTACCAGGGGCTGTTTTCATGGAAGACAATTTTTCCATGGACCAGGGAAGTGGGGGATGGTTTCGGGATGATTCAAGTGCATTACATTTATTGTGTACTTTATTTCTATTATTATTACATTATAATATATAATGAAATAATTATACAATTCACCATAGGTTGGAGACCCCTGCAAAGTTTAGAACCACGGTTTTAATGAGAGTAAAAATGTGAATAATGTTGCCCACTTTCCTTGAAGGAGAATTTAAACTTAATTTTATTAAATATGAGATTTCACCTATTTTTAACCTTCTCTTTGGTTACCAAGGTTGTTGTTTGAACACTGACAGGGGAAAAAAACCTACTAATGATTATTCTATGTTAACATGTGCTAATGAGCTAACAAATATTTTCTTCACTCAGTGAAACTTAGAAGAGTGTGTGTGTGTATGTGTGTGGTTCATATTAATGATGGTTTGTATCTCAGTCATTTAATTAGAACTAAGTGATGTCAAATGGTTTAGTGCTCTCATCAAAACTTACTGATTTCTTGTCCCTTTCCCCCAGTGCAATGATACATGATTATACTAGGATTAAATAAGATAATGAGATAATGAGAGAAAAATACTTGAAACTCTACATTGCCATACAATGCTGTTCTAGTCTGTGAAATTAAATGCACAATCTGATGAAGAAATTTAAACAAATGCCTTATTAGCTGACGATGGCTTAAAATATAAACAGTGTGGGTTAAAGTTGCTTTTTGACTGCCACTTGCAATGTACAATAGTATCCTAAAGAAGAAAATAATGTAGAGTTTTCTTTGTCCCAAGGCACTGTGTATAGAGGTTGCTTTTTATTCAGGGCAGCCTGTCTTAGTCTTGACCCCTGGACAGTTGCATGGCTGCACCATGTCTGAACTGTCTCCTGGTGTTCAATGTGACGCTACCTGAAACCAAAACCAGTAGCAGGGGACCGATGAGAAGGCCTGCATTTTCCCATAAACCTGACCTCCAGGACACTTCATTAACAAAGCCATTTCATATTTTTATTTAAAAATCTCGCTACATTTGACCTCTAGAGTTTTCTATTACTAGAATGTAAAAGTAAGTTACGGTTTAGAATTGTGCTGTCCAGTATGGTAGCCTCTAGCCAGCGATGGCTAGAGCATTTGAAATGCTAGAGCATTCGAAACGTAGCTAGTCCAAATCGAGATGTGTTGTTAGTGTAATATTCATACCAGATTTTGACCACTTAGAAATAAAAGAAAATTGAAAAATATTTCATTAATAGTTTTTATGTTAATTAATGTTGAAATGATATTTTGGATATATCTAGTTAAAATATTATTAAAATTAATTTCACTCTTTTAACATCTGGCTACTAAAAGATTTGTAATTGTATAGGTGGCTTGCATTATATTTCTATTGGATGGTGCTGGTTAAGAAAGTTTCTTTATATACAGTAATATATATGTATATTTTATATGTAGAAATATATGGTAATATAGTATTTGTCAGGATTCACCAGAGAAGCGGAACCAATAGGAAATTTTCTATATCTATGTAAAATTGTATACCTATCATATACATATATATTTATAATAATATTTATATTACATAAATTTAAAACATATTTTTAAATTGTATAGATTTATAAAATATTGTGTATATATATATAACAAAGGATTTATTGTAAGGAGCTAGTTCGTGCAATTATGGAGGCTGGCAAGTCTCAAAATCTGCAGGGCAAGTAGGCAAGCTGGAGACTCAGGAAAGTTCATGGTGTAGTTCTAGTCTGAATCTCCAGGCTTAAGAACCAGGAAAGCTTTTGATGTTAGTTCAAGTCTGAGGGCAGGAGAAGGCCTGTGTCTCAGCTCAACAGTCAGGCAGAGACAGAGAGTGAATTCTCTCTTTCTCTGTCTTTTTGTTCTGTTCACTCCGTCAGTGGATTGACTGATGCCCGCCCACATTGTGTACTGATTCAAATGCTACCTCACAGACATGCCCACAAATAATGCTTAACAAAATGTCTGGGCACCCCATTGCACAGTCAAATTGACACATAAAATTAACCATTATATATATATATAGCAGAGAGGGCAAAAATGGTAAGGAAGTGAAAGAATCTATGGATCAAAAGATAATTATGCTGTTCTAACTCAGGCCAGCAGGACTTATACCACCATATAGTTCTTTTCCTTTCTACTTTTCCATGAGATCAGCGAGGATATGAGTCATGGCTGCAACATGGCAGAACCTTTCTGGTAGAACCAGAGTCCTTGGAAAGAAACTATACTGTTCCTTCCATAAGCATAGGTTTGAAATTCCCTTTAGCCAGAGAGAAGACACAGGCAACAAATGGAAAGTATATGCAAGAATTTCTGATGCAGAGTTGTCTCGAAGTCTCCAAACACGCCAAACTCACCAGCAAATGTTAGGAGGCAAACCTCTTATCTCGGAATTAAGAGACTGAGAGGGAGCTGGTGGACTTCAGCAGAGCTTGAGAAGGCAGAGCTAGGTGCCTGCGTGAGCTGCTTTCCTGTGACTTGATCTTCGTGAACTGACTGGCAAAGCTGCTTTCTTTTCTCACGCTCATAGCTTTTTGTTTTTTGGTCTGTGGTTTCCAGACTCTGTATCTTCTCTACTTTTGGATACCTTTTCCTGTCTCCCACCTTTTCATATTCTTTATGTGTTTTTCAGGATTACTGACTGGGTTTCTGTAGTCACACCTGTAAGTCCTTTTAGTCCTCTTGCATAGTCTCCTGGGCGGGATTACATGCATAAATGTGAATATTGCTTCTCAAGAGAAACTTTCCTCGACACCCCCCACTTCACCTCCAATCTAAAGTGAATCCTGAGTACAATCTCATTTCACCTTTTCCTTTTTTATCATACCTCTTATCACAATTTGTACTGATATATTCATGTGATTATTTGTAATGTCATCTCTCCCACTGAGCTATAACCTCCATGAAGATGGGACCTTGGCTTTTTGGTTTTCTGGGTGTTCCAAAAAGTGCCTGGTACATATTAAGCAATAAGTAAATATTTGTTGAATGAATGAGTATATGAATCAATGGATTGGTTTAATGTAACTAGGAATTCTCTTAATGTCTCTTGATTTATCATGACATAAGATCCACCTGTTTTTCCTTTTATTTTTAGTTAGCACATAATAATGGTGCATATTTATGGGATATAGAGTGATATTTTGATACATGTATACAATGTGTAATGATCAAATGGTGTTATTAGCATGCTTATCACCTTGAACATTTATCATTATGTTGTGAACATTCAAAATCCTCTCTGCAAGCTTTTTGAAAATATACACTAAATTATTGTTAACCATATTTACCCCACAATGCTGTGGAACCCTAAAACTTATTCCTCCTATCTAGCTGTGACTTTGTATCTGTTAACCAACTAACTTTTCCTTATCCTCCTCCCTCCTATCCTTCCTAACCTCTAATAACCACAGTTCTACTTCCTACTGCTAGGAGCTCAATTTTATTTTTGCTCCCACATATGAGTGAGACCATGCAGTATTTATCTTTCTGTGCCTGACTCATTTGACTTATCATATTATAGTGTCCTCCAGGCTCATCCTTGTCCCACGAATGACAGGATTTCATTCTTTTGTATGGCTGAATAGTGTTCCATTGTGTATATACACTATAATCCCATCATGGCAATCATTTTCTATTTGGAGATAATTTTTAAAAAACAAGAAAGGTGCAGCACTGGCTGAGTGATCCTGCTGTTTCTAGGTCATCAATTAGGTTGGCTTGTTCTAAAAACCATATTTATTTACTTTATTCCTTGTTTTTGCTCTTTTTTGCTTGGAGCCCACCTTAAGAAGCATGTTTTTGTCTAGCATTATTAATTCCCAACCTCCTCCAGAAGTCTCATCTCATTCAGGATTTCAGTCTTTTTTTTTTCCGAGACAGAGTCTCATTCTGTTGCTCGGGCTAGAGTGCCATGGCGTCAGCCTAGCTCACAGCAACCCCAAACTCCTGGGCTCAAGCAATCCTCCTGCCTAAGCCTTCTGAGTAGCTGGGACTACAGGCACACACCACCATGCCTGGCTTATTTTTTTCTGTTTTTTAAATAGAGACAGAGTCTTGCTTTTGCTCAGGCTTGTCTCGAACTCCTAACCTCAAGCGATACTCTCGCCTCAGTCTCCCAGAGTGCTAGGATTACAGGTGTGAGACAGGATTTCAGTCTTTCTGATGGTTACTTTTACTGTTGTAGTATTCTTTGTGTTCATTATGGGTTGTATTATCTACCATCTATCTTTCATTCCTTTTTTGTATTTGATAATTATTATAAATTTATTTAAAAAAATATAAATACCTCATCTCTCTTGGAAGCCTTATTCTATTTAGAGTCCTTTGCCATGGGACCATACCTTTTTTTCTGTGTGGGGAGGATGTTTTGTAGTTTTTATGTGCAAGGCCAATGTCTAATTATATAATGTTGCTCCTGATTTGTTTTTTAATAAAAAGTGATTTCATAAGTGTATCGGTTTTCTATTGCTACTGTAACAAGTTACCACAAAGTTGGTGACTGAAAATAGCACACACTTAATGAAAATAGCACACACTTACTCTCTTGTAGTTCTGGAGATTGGGAATCTGAAAGTCAGTTACACTGTCAAAACCAAGGTGTCAGCAATGCTGTGCTCCCTCTGGATGCTCTACGGGAGAATCCAGTTCTTTGCCTCTTCCAGCTTCCAGTGGCAGCTTGTATTCCTTGGCTCATGGCCCTTCCAAAGCCAAAAGTATAGCATTTTGCTTCAGTTGTCACATTGCTACGTTGCTGCTTTCTTCTGTGTCATTTTTTTTCTGCCACTCTCTTATAAGGACACTTTCCATCTGGATAAACCAAGATAGTCTCCCTATTCTAAGATCCTTAACTTAATTATAATACATCTTTAAAGTCCCCTTTGCCATATAAGGTAACATTCACAGGTTAAAGGAATTTGAACCTAGGTATCTTGGGACCATTATTTAACCTACCACAATGAGAAAAACAAAAAACTGAGTTTTGACTTTTATATAATGAAGAAGTTTAAATAGGCAAAAGAATCATTATAAAACATAGATAAATAGACCAAAATAAGTGGTTTGTATATTTCAGAATATTAATAGTGGTTGTCTGTGGTTGGTAAGCTTTATTTGCCCTTGTTCTCCTCTGTATTTTCTAAAATTTCTACAATGAATATGTATTTTATTTATAATAAGAAAAACATGAATAATATTTACTATTTAAAACAGAGTCAGATCAATCAAAAAAATCAATTTCTCTTTAATTAAAATATGACCCAGAACTAAGAATAAACTTAATCTATATGTGTTGGGGAGGGCATAGAGGGTATTATATAGTACCTCTTTTGATTTTAAGTATAATTATACCACTTATCAAGCATAGTTATTTTTTTCTTTTGTATGTTTGACTAGAAGAACACTTTGGAGGAGAGAATTATCTTCAATCATTTTTATTTTTATTTCTTAAGGTTTTATAAGAAGATAATTTCAATATTAGCAAATAATTTTTCCTTTCCAATATCCATAGTTCTTTTTTTCCTTTTTCTTTACTTATTGCATTGGCAAGAAGTTCTAGAATAATTTTGAATAATAGTGGTAATTCTAGGAAGACTTATTGTACTCTTTTATTTAATGAGGATATTTCCAGTATTTCATTATAATATCTAAAGTAAATGAGGGCTGTCCAGAAAGTATCCAGCCATAATTTTCATAATTTTTCGTATTACATGGCTGGGTATTTTCCCAACAGCCCTTGTACATTAGTAATATATTGTTCATCATGTTAAAAATGAATTTTTTAAATTTATAATGAGTTTTTTAGACGTGGAATCTTACTAATGACTTTTCATCATTAAGCTAATTTTAAGGGTTCCCCCCCTCTTGACATACTGGTAGAATAAATAACCTTAGTAGATTTCCCAGGTTACATTTTACCTGGACATGGATTATCGTTCTTTTTCTATGATACCATATTTTGTTTTAAAGTATGTTTTTAAACATTTTCATCTGTGTTTATAAATAATTTTGTTCTGCAGGCTTTTTGTGTGTATGTGTAATTACTTTTGTTAATATTTATTTATTTACTTTATTCTCAAACATTGAAATAGAGAGAAATATCTGCTTTTTGAAGGTCTGAAAGAATTTTTCCATCACACCATATGTGCCTATCATTTTTAGAGAGCAATGTTTTGAACACTTCCATTCATGTCATGGTTTTTCATCCATTCAAATTTCCTATTTCTTCTTGGATCAATTTAAATAATTTGCTCTTTCTTAAAATTGTTCCATTTCTTTCACATTTTTAATCTTTTAGTTTAGAGAAAATTTTTCATTGCAAATGTCAATCTCTCCCTTTTCTCCCATTTCATAGGGGCAAGACGGTTCCACTCCTTTGGCTCCTCTGTATTCATCTGCTATTGGAGGAAGCAAAACCTCTCCCAGTTTTAGCTGCTGCCCTTAAATTGGCCCATTGCATTTTCCAGTGAAATCTTCTGGCTCCTTCAGAGTGCTCCTGTTCTCAGATGCATCTTGTTGTGTCTTTCTGCTTTCTCTTGCGCAGTTGCCAATGATACGCAGATCTTGTCTCTTGTTCATTTGTCTCACCCATTTGTGTTTAGGGACTCAGGAAGATAACTTGTCACCTAATTTTATTGTAAATGTTGCCTGTGGATTTTGGTTTTGCTGTCTAGTTACTCTGCTTTTATGTGGAGATTGGGGAATATCTAAAAACCATCCCACCACTATTATCTCCATCTTCCCAGAATCCTGTCTTATGTTAGAAATCTGGCCATTTAATCTTTTTTATGTCTCTACCTTTATTATGCTATTTTATGTTGTTTTATTCCTTTCTCTTATTTTTAAAAGTTATTCTATTATTATTTTTCTAAGTTTTAAATAAAAGATTCATTTATTATCTCATCTTTCTTCTTTAATATTGTGGACTCTTTTGGAGAATAGTTTGGATATTTCATATACATTTTTATGTATATTTTTTCATTTTTATTTTAAAAACTAGTTGCAATTATAATTTATATTTCCCATTTAACAATTGTTTAGTAGAGTGATTTTTTTTTTTAATTTTAAGGGGCTGGACTTTTCTTTCAAATATTTGTTATTATAATTTTGTTAAATTATATTTAGGGATACAGCTTATAAAATTTTGGTTCTGGGACTTTGAAATTTTCTCTACATCTTTATGATAAATTATTGTAAGTAATCTATAAGTGTCGGAAAAGAAAGTATATTTTCTGTTTATATTAAGTTATGCAATTTTATAAATTTGTACATTAAATCATTTGCATTAGGTTATTAAATATGAAATGTCTGATTTCCTTAAATACTAAGTTTGACAGTTGATACCTCTGTTTTACTTTGTTAGAAGTAACCCACGGTGCCATTCAGAAAACAGACACTGCAAATTGTCTCAGCAAGGCAAAATCTTTGCTTCTGATCAGAAGGGCGCGTAACGGCAGCAGACAATTTTAGCATTGTAAACAGTGGCCTGAGCGCTGTGATTGAGGGACTCTATAAAGCTGCTGTAGGGGTACCTAGTGGGGACCTTAACCTGCTTTTGGTGGGTCAAACAGGGTATTCCTAATACTTATAACTTTTAACTAGAAGACAGATGATATCACACTTTTTTAGTCTTTTTTACTTAACAGAGAAATCCTCCAGATTTCTTCCAACTTCTTTGTTCTCAAGTAAGAGAGAAATGGAGAAAGGCCTTGGAACATTTTATGAGGATCCACTATTTCACAGGCATTGTGCCAAGTGCTTTACATTAGTCATATCTTTTAAATCTCGTAACAACCTTATTTAAGAGGTACTTTCTGCCCATTTCACAGATGAAAAAAACTGACGATCAGAAAGGTTAAGTAATTTGCTTCTGGTCGTATGTCTTGAAAATGTTTTCTATCCAAGCCTGCCCAGCCTCAGAGTCCTTGACCTTTTCACCATAGGATGCTGAGACTGAGAGTTTGAGTCTTGGAAGGTTCCTAGTTTGGGAAGATAGCACCCCCTAGTTTGCTGCATCAATTATGGTACAGGAGGTAACTCTTGTCCTCCTGGGAAGTTTGTGTGTGTGAAGCGGGGATGGTAACAAGCTTCTCCTATTTTCTACTGCTTGTGTCCCACTGAGTTTGTTACAAGGAATATAGATTGTCGCCTTTTTTAAAAACTGGGAATTTCCCATCATGCTAAGAACTAGAGGAAGAGTTTCATTCCTCTTGTCACCACTTTTCAGGCTACTGACATTGGTTTTAAGTCCCTGCCTCTTTGGAGTAATTTTCTTATTTGTTTCAGTCTCGGGTGCATGGAAGAAATATTTCTTTGAGGCCCTTCACTGTGACTTCTGAGGGGGAGACCATTTGTGGTGTGCACCGCTGCTCTCTACCTCCAGTAGGAATAGAAACAGGGCCACGACAGAACTCTTCCCTCCTAGCTGCACAATGAGCTGGCTGACTTCTCTTCCCTGCCCCCCTGGAAATTTCCCTGTGTATTGCCACAGAAAATAGCCTGTTGGTTCATTTCTTTGTCTTGCAGAAGAGCTGATTTTAACCCCGCATAGCTACTCCCCTTTCTTTGCTGTTATTCCTGTTAACCTGATGGTTTGCAGTAATTAATTCTAATACGTCTAACAGGGATTGTGCCTTTCCTTCTTTGGTAAACATTACCCTGGGCGTAAGCATTTAATCTCTCTCTCTTTCTCCTCACCTACATGGCAGGGGAGGCTTGTTGATCAGAAGTGAGAATTTTCACTTCCTTTTACCAAGGACCTTGTGGTGATGTGGTCCCTGGGGCAGTCCCTAAGGAGCAGGCTGCCGGGGTGGTCACGCCTTGGCATGTTGGGGTCGATTCATTGCCGCCCTTGGAGGAGTGAATAGAAATGGCTGCACTCTTAGTGCAGCTTGAGGACCAGGTGGACATCTAACAAAGGCAACAGAGGGTCCCAGGTGCTGCTGTGGAGGCTGAGCGGGGCACATAAAAGGAGGGCCAGGTCTGCCTGGGATGGCCAGGAAGGCAGCACCTCTGGGACACATAAGTCTTACTCCAATCTGATGTCATGTCACTAGCATGTCTCCATCCACATAGGGCAAATGTCTTGTCTTTGTGCCTCAGTTTAAGTACACAGACCCTTTTGAATCCATTTTCTCATTTGAATGATTATAGTAGCCATTTTCCAGACAATGAGGCAGACACTGAGATGTCAGGTAACGCGGCGATGGTCTGCACAGCCAGAAAACGGCAGAGACGGGATTGACGTGCCAGGGTTCTGACTGCCAGCTGTACCTTTTGGGCCACTTGAAGGACCACACTCTTTTAATCTGGGGGCTCTCTCTGCCCTGAGGATTCTTTCATTCATTCCCATCTCCTGTGTCCCAGGCACCACGCTTGGTTCTGAGGACACAGCCGGACTTTGGGCGTGTGGTCGAGGCCTTGTAAGGGTTGACACTCCCAGACAACTGCACAATACAGAGGACTCTGTGCTGTGAGGACAGCGTGCTTGCGCTGGGGGGCTGCACAGGTGAGGAGCGAAGGGGGGCAGCTGCCAGCCGGGTGATACAGGGCTGAGTCCTTTCCCTGGACTCCCCTAATCACTGCGCAGAAGCACAGTTCCTTCTGGGGGGCAGGTCTCCCCTCACTTCAACCCTTCCTCAAATCCAGCCCATCCCACTGGGCAGAGGCCACTCTGCGCATAGCCACTCTGCTCAGGCCCCCGACGGCCGCCCCCTTGTGTCTCTGTTCTGCTGGAATGTGCCCTGTTCCCAAAGACGATCCGAGACTTTAGGATCTGACCCTGGGCAAGGTACTGAACCACTTTGGGCCTCTGTATCCTACCTGGAAGGTGGCGAAGTGTTACTGCCACCTCATGTGACTAAATGATATAAAACGCATCAAAGGCTTAGCTCAGGGGCTAGCACAGAGATACCCCACAGGCAAGAGAAAACATTAATATGTGGTCCTGAGAACCACTTAGGCAGCTTGTTAAACATGTGGGTTTCCAGGCCCATTCTTAAAGATTCTGACTTAGTTATAATAGTCAATAATTATCGGGGTCTTACTATGTTCCAGGAGGACATCTAAGTACCTTTCATGCGTTATCTCCTTTTCTCTCGTCATATACTTACATACATATATACATAGCATCCCACACTTCTGCCACGTAGCACTTACACCGTTATTTGGGTAATTATTTGTTTGACATCTGATTTCCCCATTTGATAGTTCCATGAGGACATGGCCTATGTCTGCCTTGCAGAATTCTGTACTCTTAGCTTGGTGTTGGCTCAAAGAATATTGAATGAATGAGTCATCAGGAGGTCTCAGAACTTGGCCAAAAGGGACTGAGGGCCAGCTGGGAGACATGTGATGTGATGCTGCTATGCGGCTTGTTTCCAGGGATCTTCAGTGAGTTCCTCAAAAAGAGTTGGGCAGAACCCTAGCAGCCAGGGCAGGGGAAAACCTGGGAGCTAGGAAGCTATTCCCTTCCAAGAATGTGTTTTTGTAAGTTGGTTTCAGAACAACAGAGTCTATCCCAAGAAAGGGAAACTTCTTTCTTGGTAGAAGTACAAGGTACGCTCCTGGTACTTCTTATACTGTGGTGGCCAGGGCTGGAAGGAAACTTAGATGTGTCCAATGCCCGCAGAGATGGAGCCTGAAACTCAGAGAGGCGCAGCAGCTGATCCCCAGGCACACAGCGAGCCGTGGACCGCACCAGATCTCCCGGCTTCCAGACCGATTCTCCTTTCATTACAACATGCTGCACTTTGATTTCGGGCCACTGTTGGAGGTGAAAAGAAATCATTAGAAAATGAATGTTTCCTGAAATATCACCTGCAATTTATTGCACTCAGAATTTCACACTGACAAATAACCTCTTTCTCATTAACATGCAGGCTTCCTACAATTAGCACTCTCATTTGCACTATGTAAACAGCTTCTAACTGTGCCTTTTACCTCTTTGTTCAAACAAAGATTTCTGTTAGCAAAGAAACAAGAAGGAAATTAGTAGCAGGTGAGAGCTTATTTTTAATTATATTGAGATTGACTGTTGTTCTCCAAATCTTCTCTAATTCCCCCAAGATATTTATTTGCAGACCCAAGTTTTCCATCTATTAAAGCAGCAGTCATTTCTGATCTTTATTTACTAAATGAAAACACAAATGGCAGCAGTAGATTTCTGGCTTGGTGCCAAGGGAGGCAGTGTGGGGTGGGGGATGGTGCGGGATTAAGCCTGGATCTGAGAAGCCTAGCAATCAAAGTGAAGTAGTAAGCACAGAAGACGTTGAAGAGCAACAGTCTAGGCATGTGATGAGCCTAGAGTCCCCAAATCAAGGCTCTCTCATGATAACTCCCAACTTCCACCACCTGAAGTGAAGTTTAGGTTCTTTGGAGGAAGGCTTTTAGTTTATCTCCAATGATGAGGAGCTTTGTGTCTGCCAGTGAGGAAGGGACTGGCTTGTAGCATCTTTTGGTCAGAACATTTCAAAGATTATCTATTGCAATTTCTCACCAAGGGCAAGAATCCCTTTTCAAACATCTGACAAGTGATATTCCAGCAGCTCACTATGTCACTTGTTAACGTCCTCCTTTCTGAAATTTATCTTCCCCTGAATTGACATGTTGTCTCCAACAACTTTTCACATATCGGGAGATCCACATTGTAGGAAACTAGTCCTTCTTTTACATGACAATCTTATGTCATTATACACATCTAATAGAGTGTCATGTCCCCTGAGCATGCTCCAGTCTATATGTGCCAAGTTCCATTAGCTATTTTTAATAGGACGTGGTTTCCAGGCCCTTATTACTCTGGTTGGCTTCTTTTGGACACACTGTAGGTCTGAAAGCCCTGCTGCAATGAGCTGTCAAGGATTGAATACAATGCATCAAGCATTTTCTGATCAGTACAAAATCAAGGTAAACCTAAACACCATCTTCTTCCCAGCTGGGGACCTCACTCTGCCCACTGTTCTCTTATAAGTTTTCCTCTATTTGAGAAACACACTAGACTACTCTAGATTTCTTTTTTAAATCTGCCACCTTTCCCTAGGAACAGGAAATCTCTCTTAGATAATGGATTGGTTATCACATTTGAATATATTTTATTTAGCATTTCTGAGCTATTTCCATTAGTTGTTAAATAATTTGCATTTTACAAAACATTTCATTTTACAAAGCGCTTTCACAATAACTGTAAGAGAAAGGTAAGGTTAATCCCATTTCACAAATGAAGAAACTAGACCCATGGAGGTAATGACGTATCCAGTGCCATACAGAGTTGGGATTCAAACCCTGGTTCTCTGGCTGAAGGTCCGGGCCTGTTTTTACTACACTACAGCTGGCTCTCCTTAGCAGATAATTGGGTTGAGAGCGAAAAATTTAATTTCTGGATCAACTGAACAAGGCCTGGGTTCCTCCACGCTGTCAAGTTTACCATCCCTTCTGGGTCCTTCATTTTCTGTCATTTGTCCAAGAAGGCCAGTTGATGGGAGACCCATCATCGCTATGAAGCTGTAAAATGCAGGATTCACTCACATTTATAAGCTGAACAGAGAAGATGACTTTCTGAAATTTAAGGTGGAGCTTGAATTTGAATTATTTACATTGCACTTATTTGTAATTTATGCTCTGACTACTTCTAGTGCTTTTAATTAGAAGTTACATTTAAAAAAAATGCTTAATGAAAGGACTCACTAATAGAAAGGGAAAGAACTATACCTAGAAATCTAAGCTGAGAAGAGTTACTATCATCTTTGGGTTTCCTGGTGTCCAAGGCAAGAATAGAAACATAATGGGTTACCCAACTCTCCTTTTCTTATAAAAGGAAGCAAACAATTAGTGAGAAGTGACACCGACACCAGCTGGGATCTATCACTTTCATCATTATGTAACCATGCTGAACAGCATAATGATCCGTGACTTCAATTACAATTTCTAAATTGTTGGAGATTCCACTCAGGAGGTCTGGGGTGTGTTCTGAGAATCTGCAGTTTAAAACTGCTCCCCAGATGCTTCTAGTGGTCAACCATATTAGAGAACTACTGCTTTAAAACAGCACCTGGGGATGCTTGTTAAAAATGCAGATTTCTGGCTCTTCCCCAGAGATCTATGTGCCCGGGATTCGTAGTCTGGCTGGGAGTTTGATCAGAGCAGTAGCTTGTTAGCTAATAATTGGAGCTCTCAGGCGAGGTCTAGCAGGCAGCAGATGTTCTTTATAAGGGCAAGGATGCAGCAGCAGCAACAGCAATGATGTTTTCATCTGACAGAGATTTGCACTAGTAATCTCCCCAAGACAGAGTGGATCACTCCTCCTTTTCATAGGCCAGTCAGGGTTATCAATAGTCATGGCCCAGATTTCTCTTATTTAGGTTACAGTTTTGGTTCTGATAAGTTCCTCAAGGCATTTGCAGCCCTGGGGGTTGACACCACAAGGCAAAAGAGAAACACTTTTGTCCAGGAAGATTTTGAAGGAGGCTCTTGTCCATCATCTAGCTATTGACAGAAGAAGCTGAACATGGCTTTGGTGCAGTGTTTGATTCTAGGTAATACTGTAGTTATACAGTCCCTCTGTACAACTCGACGCCCCTCTGCATAACTCGATAAATTCGCCTTTAAAGAGTTATTTAATATTGTGCATCTGAATGCTGAAAAGTGTCTGCACATTAGAATTAATGTCAGTCTTAGACATGATAAATATGATTCTACTAGCTCCTCTGAGAAGCTTCGCTAGGGTACCATTTTATTGTCTGCTGTCTCAAAGGCTTAAATCTCTTTTTCTGCCTTCAGTTCATAGGATGAAAACATGTGAAATCACTGGGATTTATATAGGCAGATTTGGCAGCTCTTTCATTTTTTTTACTTGGACTGTCAGATATAAATCAACGTTATAGCACTCTTTCCAAGAATGTGTTAGAATGTGCATGTGTTTGGGGAGCAGACATGGTATTTCTATTATAATTTTGTTTGTTAGGTGTGATCTGAATTGTTTGGCTTTGTTTTATAACATTCACAATTTGTGGTTATTTAATTGGTTCTCCTCCGTTATCCCCACCAGTGACTGTCAGGTTTGTTTTTTGCCTCCATGTCTTTACTCCTGCCCAGAATCGCTCCCCACCCCCACCCATCTTTTAAGACCTAACTTCTGGTACCACTTGCTTGAAAAAGCCTTTTCTGATATTTCTCCATGTCAATCTTTCCTTAAACTTCTTAAAAATTTGCTGCCAGGACCTTATACTTAACACTTTATTAATATATTTTCTAGTTATTAACATCCGTACCATTCAGTCTAGCACATTAGTTTAAACTGCTCTGTTGGCCAACAGTTTCCCATGTGTATCTTATTTTCCCAATCAGATTTGGAGCTCATGGTGGACACAGTCCCCACTTTGTGTATCGTTTTGACATCACTTCCTCCCGATGGGGTGTGCCCAGGGCTTGGCACATGTAGATGTTCAGGGTGTGACCGTTTCACTTTCTCATCACTGCAGTTAGTGAAACTGCTATTTGCAAAATCACTTTAAGGACCTGCAAGGATCATTTGATTAAGCACTCCATGAAGGCAAGAAACATGTCCTGGTTATTGCTGCATGTCCAGTGCCTTGAACAGTTGTTGGATTAATTTGTTGAGTGACTTCTTTATTAATATCTAAACCTAATCTTATCTGCATTCATCTCATAGGAATTGTATCAGTAGAAATGGAAAGCAAGGTATTTATCTCTGGCCAGGGAGACGATTCTGGAGTTTGAGATGAGTTGAGGTCTATTATTTTGTTTCCACTTTCTAAGCCCATTCCACCTGCCCATTCCATCTCAACGTGAACACAACAAGAGAGACCAAAGGGAAAGCTCTGATTCTATGCCTTTGTGGGGACACTATCTTCTTTCTTAAAGAAAACTCCAGTAAGTCATTTGGTTTTTTAGATATCTGCCATGGTTCAGACTTGCTTGTACCTCGAAAGAATCTGAAATCCTTTTATGTCCTCCCAGTACCTAGAGCCTAACATGAAAAATCACAGCCTACAAAGATTTGATTTTCCAGACAAGGTGAAGTCAAATCCCTGTTGAGAGTATCCTAGATATGGAGGAAGGAGCCTAAAGCAATGAGAACAGAGAAAGAAAAGCTACTATGTAAACATCTTGCCCTTCAACTTTGGGTGGGAACAGGGGAGGAATAGGAACAAACAGACTTAAAAACCTTTCACTCTTGAGTTTTCGTATTAGACATGCAGGTTTGTTACAAGGAAATATGGAAATATGGGAATGTCCCTTCATCAACCATTCAGGCACCAGCTTCCATGTCTTCAGTGCACATTTCCCACCCAGTCATAAGAAGCAGTTCAAGAGAATTGCTAAGTTCTGTTGTTCCTCCTTCCTCTGTTGATGCGGCTCTTTTGCTTTCCAACAAAGAGCATTTACTGGGTCAGCTAGCCAAGACTACCTCGGTAAGGAGCTACCTTTTGGGTCGTAGGTCTCTATGGGTCCAGCTCATGTGAGGGCTCTCGTCTTTATTCCAATCAACTGTGACAAGGGCAGAAGTATTGGTTTCCCATTAAGTGCATTGGGAGGGAATAGCAAGAAAAAGCAGGAACATTGTTGAGATTGCTTTCTTTGGAAGGAGTTTGGCAGAGGCTTGAGGCTTTATGGATTGTCCTTCCATCTACATAGTCCAAGACCTACTAGAAGTTTGGGGGCAAAAATGGCAGGCCTGAGGCTAGCAGGAGGCAGAGGAGCAATGGCCTGTGTACAGGGAAGACTTAGGCAGGGCTTCTTGCAACTGGCCTCAGAGTTATTCAGGAGAAGAATAGGTTTCAGATAGGATGACCAGAAACTGGGGGCATATATTCTCTTTATTGGTAAGCAGTCCAATTCCTCCTTTCCCACTGTTTAGGCATGATTCATAGATGATTGCATTCCAGATCAAAGGGCTAGAGTTTACTAGAATGTTATATTTCTGTCCTCTGTTGATGTGTCACTGACCTACTCCCTATGAGGATTTAAACCAGTTGACAATAGTGACAAGGATGAGTAGACAGCTCATGACCTGTAGATACTGTTAAAAGTCCTCTTTGTCTTCAAATATATGAAGGCCATCTTGGAGAAGAGGAGTTAGATTTACCTTCATAATACTTAAGAAGGCATAACGAGAACCGATGGGAAGAAGATGCAGGGAGGCAGATTTGGACTTAATAAAAGGAATTACCTAGAATTAAATCTGTTCAAAGATGACCTCATTGACTCAAGAAACAGTTAGTTCCTCGTTTCTAGAAGTGTTTGGGCAAAGACTAGTGGCCACTCATTAGGGACATGGAGAGGAAATTCTCTTTAAAAAGTAACACTATAAAAGATTGAAGTGTTCAACTTTGTCTTTGGTTTCTACTGCAAAGGCTTAATAAATGATGATGACAAGAGAAGGAATAGACCTTTCTCCTTTCAGGGCCTCAGTTTCCTTCCTTTCACAATGAAAAGGCTGGCCAGAGACCACTGAAGGTCAGGTGGGCTCTGGCATTCTGTGCTATTGCTAACAATCCAGGCAATTTACCATTCCAGTTGTGTCCTCATGTTGCTAAGAGCATATCCAGGTGGTGTGTCAGGTTCTTTGAGTACCTTAATTCGTGTCCTTAGGGAGAGGAAAAGGAGAAAGTTCAGCCTTGGTTCCCATAACTTCACATGCCATGTATCAAAGGCCTCAGAGATTTCCTTGGCTGTCTGCCAATTTTCTTGGCCGTTTCACATCCCAGCCTTGTCTGTGTGCACCGGAGGCCTCGGTGAATCCCCAGGAGACATAGTTGCCCAGCACAAGGAAGCTAAAGGCTTTCAAGACACAATTGATGACTAGTTATTTTCTAATAGTGCTGGGATTTCAACCCTGATCATTTGTATATGTTCCAAAATCAGAACTTATAGGAACTCCCTTTCCTAGTGCTAGGATCAAGAGGTAGAAATGGATAAAAGAGAAAGCCTACTTACTCTCTCATCTTAAAATTTCAGAGCTGGTGGACAACTCAAGCACACATATGCTTATTAAATTTTTTTTTTAAGTTTCTGTAGTAGGGATACCAAAAAAGCCAACTACAGAAATGGAAGATGAGGGAAAGATACATTCCTCATTCATTCATTCATTCGTTTTATCAATATTTGGGTGCTGACCATGTGCAAGTCATTGCCATAAGCACTGCATTAGTCTACTAGGGCTGCCATAACAAAATACCATGGTAAGTATATAGGTTCCCATTTTTTATCTTTTATGCTGTATTTTTACTGTATCTTTTCCATATTTAAATATGTTTAGATACACAAATACTTACCATTGTGTTCCAATTGTCTATGGTATTCAGTACAGTAACATGCTGTACAGGTTTGTAACCCAGGAGCAATAGGCTGTACCATATAGCCTAGGTGGGTAGTAGGCTGTACCATTTAGGTTTAAGTACACTCTATGATATTTGCACAATGATGAAATCACCTAATGATGCATTTCTCTTAATAGATCCCCGTCGTTAAGCAATGCATGATTATGTATATATAGATATACTCTATATACATGTACATATACACATATATATTTTGTACATATATATTGTACATACATATTGCACACAGAAAAAATACTTGAAGGAAATGCACCAAAATATTAACAGAGGCCCTTTACTAATCGATTATTTATTCAGCACCTATAATATACCAGGCCTTGTGCTACTCATTAGATATGGTGAGAAAAATGGACCTAGTGGATGCCCTCATAGTTACAGTTCAGGGACTAAGCTATGCTAAGAATTTAAAGACACTGGGGAAGCAATCTGAGTACAGACTCCTAGTCTTTATAGTTGACTGAGTCCTTGCCTCCAATCATCATGTTACTGTTCTGTAGGAATAAAGTAACATGCCCCAAATTACCACCTAGAAAGCAGCAGAGCCAGGACTCTAGACTTTATAAACAGTGTATACTTAGGCTACACTAAATCTATTAAAAATATTTTTCTTTCTTAAATTATAAGGTAACCTTAGCTTACCGTAACATTTTTACTCTATAAACTTTTAAATTTCTTTAAACTTTTTGAGTCTTTTGTAATAACACTTACCTAAAAACACAAACACATTGTATGGCTATAAAAATATTTTCTTTCTTTATGTCCTTCTATAAGCTTTTTTCTATTAATATTTTTAATTTTTGATTTTTTACTCTCTGAACTTTTTTGTTAACAACGAAGACACATACACACACATTAGCCTAGGCCTACACAGTGTCGGGATCATTGAGACATCACTAGGTGATAGGAATTTTTTAGCTCCATTATAATCTTATGGGACTACCATTCTATATGTGATGCATCATTGACCAAAACGTTCTTATGTGGCACATGACTGTATATTCATATACGATATATTAAATTTTTTGGAATACATTATATTAATTTTTTTCTTCTCTGTTTCTTTTTTTTTTTCATTTAAACTGATTACATCCTAAACATTTTCACAAGACAGTAGAAATTCTTAAGAAAAGAAGCTGTTGTTTTGGAATTAGAGCTAGTACTCTGGAAATTGTGCACAATATCCCACCCCACAGGGGTGGGGAACCTGTGGCCTTTCGATTTCAAGATTGTTCTTTTTTAAGCACCAAAGGAGGCAAGAAAAGCTTCATCTTTTTCTGCTGCACCGCTTTTAATAAAAGGATTTGTTTTGTAAAATTTGGATTCAGTCAAAAGGCTGCACTTACGGACCTAGATAAGAGGCCATATGTGTCCTTAAGTTGTGGCTAAGGGGATGCCATGCCTGGGAATGACACCCTTCACCTGTGTGGTTGCAGAAAGCAGGTTGTAACTACTGCTTTATTGGCTAAAACAGCTTACAAAGACCAGGATGGCTTACTCAATCCTGAAGATGTCTTAGGAAGCCAGAGACTAGGATATTAAATAATTCCTACTAGATTCCTACTAGACGACTAAATAATTCTTACTTCCTAAAATGTCTCCTGATTCACTTCACTAAAGGGTTTACAGGCAACAGAAACTCAACATGTCTAAAAGTTTCTTCCCCTATGTTATTAAAATCATTTAAGAGCATCACCATTGTCTTAATCACTCCAGTGATAAACTTTGGGGTTTTCTTTGGCTTATCCCTCCACATTGCATTCTCCATTAACCATGACCCCTTCCTTGCTCAGACCTTCATTATTCCTCGGGGGATTATTGCAGTGTCCTCCCAATAGAGTTCATTTTTTTCTGCTTCACCCACTTCTGATTCATTCTCTATATTCTAGTGAGTTTTTTCCTCCCCAATGCAGATTTAAATATATTGCTTTTAAATTTTCTATTCAAAATCCTTTTGAAGGTTTTCCTTGCCATTGACCAGGGTTCTCTGTCTTTACTATGGCATTCAGAGCACTGGACTCCAACTGAGATTTCCAGTCTCTTTTTCTGGTATAAAATATTTTTATAGTAAATTTTTAGAAAGAGTATTGTCTTCATCACAGACAGATAGGGGCCAAATCCTGGCTCTGCCCCTTTTAGCTGGCCACTTCGGATATGGTTCTTTACCCCAAAGCAGCAACATGATGGTTGAGAGCAAGGACTCAGGAGCCCCTCTACCTGGCTTCACCTCTTACTGGTGGCAAGACCCTGGATCAATGACTTAAACACTCTAGACCTCAGGTTTCTCATCTTGAAAATGGGCTTTTCACCTATGTAGTTGAATTGTTATAAGAAGTAAATGAATGAATCCAATGTAGAGTTCTTATAACAGTGCCTAATACTTAGTAAGTGTGAGCTAGGTGTTTGCTGTTATTATATGAGACCTTGTTTCCACATCTGTAAAATGGGGATAGTATTACCTTACTTATTGCACAGGGGTATTTTGTAATTACATAAAATGATGTAAGATTACCCAGGTGAAAGCACCTGGAATAACCTCTGGTACAGAGTAGATATTCAATTCTCTTCATGTTCCAGACCTTATCCTAGACTCAATTTCAGCCTCTTTGGTGCTTCTGTAGCCTTTTATATATAGCATTAATATAGCTCTGATCACTCAATATTATAATTATAAATATATTCTGTCTCTCTCTATATATAGGATATATATGTGTATATCCATATGTATATTGTTTGTATGTGTATATCAAACTGTTAGCTTCTTCTTGAGGGAGGAAGCTGTGTATTATTACTTTTCAGATCACTAACTCCTGCCCCAGTCCCAGGTGCCAATGGGTGAGGCAGTACAGGTAGTGATTATGAATGCAGACTCCTGAGACAGACGAGCTGGGTCTAAATCTCAGCCCTGCTTTTGGATTTTGGGCAGAAACTTACCCTCTCTGCTAATGCTACCCTCCACATAGGGTTGGTTAAGGAGCGGTCAAGGTAATCAAGCATAAAGCACAATGACTTGATCATAATAAGAGCTCAATACATGTCATCTGATAATTTATAGACATTTGTTAACCTTGATTATGATCTTAGGAATGCATAAGTTTCAATACGCTGATCCTTTTTTAAAAAAATTTTTTGTCTTTTATTCCTTTAACAGGGGTCCTCAAAGTTTTTAAACAGGGGGCCAGTTCATTGTCCCTCAGACCGTTGGAGGGCCGGACTATAGTTAAAAAAAAAACCATGAACAAATTCCTATGCACACTGCACATATCTTATTTTGAAGTAAAAAAACAAATGGGCAAAAACACCGCATGTGGCCTGCGGGCCGTAGTTTGAGGACGCCTGCTTTAGAATATGATATGCATGGATGCAATCTATGAATTTACTGTTTAAGTTTCAGTTACTGGCCTTTACTTCTTCCAGAAAGTTGAGCTAAAAAGTAAGGACAGAAACGGGAAGCTCTATAACAAAGGGTAGCGTGAGAGGAATCTTCCCTATTTTCACTAATAAATAAGACAGAACATCCCTGTGATAAGGGAACAACCTTTTCTATCACGTCTTCATTGAAACTGAAGAAATGAAAGGAGCAGTGACGGAGAAGGGTGATGTCACCCTTTCATCTGCCATCCCTGAAATACCACTTCCTCTTGGTGGGGTCATGGGAACCAGCACGGCAATGCAGCTTGGTCCCTCATGGAGGGGCTGTCTGCTCTTCAGACACTCACTTGCAATGAAAAAGCGTCATTGCCAAACCCGGCTACCTACTGCTAGTGAGAAATAGACATAACACGGAGAAACACATAAGACTTCGGCAGAAGGGCTATTATTTTGCAGACAAATTATCTAAGAAGCCTAGTATTTTATGCTGCTAACTGCCGTCACTATCACACACAGACATTTCACTTCAATTCTACAAAAAATAAATTTTGTGTGTCAGATTTATGCTAGGCATTGTTCTAGATGCTGTGGGAAGTCACTGTGGGGCAAATGCACAGCTTTCTCTGATCTAGAGAAAATTTATAATCTAGTGGCGAGGTAGAAGTATTATAAAGCCACTGATACTCTATAAAATAATGCACAATAAACCAGTGAAAAGTAAGGAAAGAGCCATGGGACTCGAGGAGGAAGGGAATTAATGTTTGTTAAGAAGCTGCTAGGTATAAATCCAGAAGAAACAAATCACTACCGTGTTTCCCCAAAAATAAGACTGTAAGGCTGGTGGCAGGCCCCCCCTTCCCCTCCCTAGAACAAAAAGAAAAGGCTCATGAGACCAGACCCGCCAAGGACAAACTACCAGACCCCGCTGAGAAAAACCATACCCAGATGTCCACCTGGATAAGAACATCTCAGCTCCTGGATTCCGCAAATACCGCCAGGCCCTCCTATTTCTCAATGACCACCAAAGGTCGCCCCAGCTCTTCCTGCCACAAGTCCCTAGCACGGCCCAAACGGTATAAAAGGCCGCACCCTCTTCAAACGGAGGAGACTTCTGGGTCCCCCCTCTCTTGGGGCTCCAGAACTTTGTCTGGGAGCACTAAATAAAGCCACGTGGTTTGGCCCCCACTTTTTCTCTCTGTCTTTTCTTTTCACCACCACCAAAAAACCTTATAAAGACCTACCCATAAAATAAGCCCTAGCAGGATTTCTAAGCATTTGCCCAACATAAGCCCTACCCCGAAAATAAGACCTAGTGATGGGCGTGGCTACGCAGCGTATCTGTACAACCCACACGTTTTGTCACGAAGCGGTAAAGAAGACGAGCAGCCCTTCTCATCTGCCCCATGAGAGCTCTATTGCTTGACATGAGAGATTGGGGCCAATGGTTCTAAAGGAAATAGAGTCACAAGAAATTCAGGATGGACTTCAGGGTTTGGAGAGTTATGATGTTCCAGAAGAAGATGACTTAACTGTATTTGAATAAATGTAGATTGTTGTACCGTACTTAAAAAAAAATAACACAACCCCTGAAAATAAGCCCTAGGGTGTCTTCTTGAGGAAAAATAAATATAAGACCCTGTCTTATTTTTGGGGAAACACTGCATGTTGAAGAGATACCTGCACTCTCATGTTCGCTTTAGCGTTATTCACAATGGCCAAAATATGAAATCAAACTAAGTGTCCACCAATGGATGAATGAATACAGAAAAGTGGTATATGCACACAGTAGGATACTATTTGGCCTTACAAAAGAAAGAAATCTTGCCATTTGCAGTAACATGGAAGAAGCTGGAGGACATTATCTTAAATGAGTAAGCCAGGCACTGAAAGATAAATCCTGTATGATCTCATGTATACATGGAATCTAAAAAAGTTGAACTCACAGAAACAGAGTAAAATGGTAGTTATCAGAGGTTGGAGAACAGGAGGATTGAGGAGCTATTGGTCAAAGGTCACACAATTTTAGTTAGAAGGATTAAGTTCAAGAGATCTATTGTTACTATAGTTAATACTGTAATAGTATATTGAATACTTGAAAATTGCTAAGAGAGTTGATTTTAAGTGTTCTCACCACAGAAAAATGACAAGTATGTGAGGTAATGCATATGTTAATTAGCTTCATTTAGCTGTTCCACAACATACACATATATTGAAACATCATGTTATATACTTCAATATATACAACTTTTACTTGTCAATTAAAATTAAAAAAAAAACGGAAGCAACTCTGTGGTAATGCTATATTGGGAATTTTACCCATTTTATTATTTCTTCCACAGAAAAATCAAATGAGGTTAGTATTTCTCAATTAGTTAAGTTGAATCTCAGAGAGTTTAAGTCATTTGCCTATGTCACATGTGAGCAGCAGTCAAGGTGGCATTCAGATGCAAGGCTATTTGATGCCAGAGTCTTGGCAGTTTCTCTTTCACTAGAGGTACTAGGAGGCAGCTCTTGATGGGGGCTTGGGAAAATTTCAACAGTTGGAACAAAGGGGAGTAGAGAGAATGTGAAGAGAAGGCTTTTTGCCCTGAGGAAAGGATGGTGTGTTATGAGAGAGCTTGACCCCTGTCCCATCCACATATTCCACTCTGCCATCAGACAAATCCTGCACACTTTCTATAAGATGGGCCCTGTGCTCGTTGTTTAGAGATATAGGTGCATAACACAAAAATCCATGACCTCACACATATAAGAGAAAATATACCCTGGTACACGTGCAAGCAATATATACTATACTCAATGTGTAATGTGGCATTGATGTGTTATGAATCATGGTTATTTTATCTAAAAGGGAATGATTGAGAATGTGAAAAACTATCATGAAAGGGCACTGGATTAGAATTCAGAAGCTCTGAGCCTAGTCTTGACTCTACTACTTCCTGACTTTGGGCAAGTCACATCTGTTCTCTGCACTCCAGCTTCTTCCTAGGAGGAGTGAATGTTTACTTTACATGATTGTGAACATCTTCCTTCCAGCTCAAAGCAGAACCTGAGGAGCTTTGATAAGTCGATTCTGTTCTAACAAGTTCTTTCTTCTCTCTTGAGTATTCTCCCTCACATCTCTCCTAGGACAGCCAATGCTGAATCCTGGGAGCATTTATTGCAAACCTTCAGCCTGCCTAAGAGTGAGGGAGCAGGTGAGGAGGGGCAGGGGAGCCAAGCGTAAGCACAGGCTCTGAACAGGAAGGTGGAGTTGAACACCTGCTCAAGGCAGTAAACATTCTTCTCAGCCATCAGCTGACTGTGGCTGGGGAACCGCAGACTGGAAGAGCTCTACTAAGCTGTGAGCTGGAAGTGACACTATGGGCCTGTATTATTCACCCAGCTACCAACTGTGTACACAAAATATGACTGGTAAATTCTGGATAATTGGCCACTCCTGGGTAAAATTTAAAAATCACCATGTCATTGTGCTTCAGCACAGTAGAGACAACAAAAGGTAAAAAATTGATTCATTTGGTGCTAAATTTGAGCATTTAGGTCATTTATTACCACTGAATCCCTATTTTTTTCCTTTCTGTGCTCACAATAAATGTCAACTTGCTCTTGAACTGCTAAGTACACAAATTAAATAATCTCTTCCCAGATACTCTTTTGGAAGGCTGGTGACCTGGGAATCCTTGTGCTTTGACAGAATTTAAAAGCCTTGAGTCCCAGTCTTACCTCTGACACTAACTCTCCATGTCTTTTTAGACAAGCCACTAGCCTCCTTATGCCTGAGTTTGCTCATTGGTAAGATGAGGAAGTTGGACAAGATCTGTGGTTTCATTTGTTAGCCTTATTTACCCTTTTCTTTCCATCAACCCTACATTTTGAAACATCTTCACTCTCAAAAAATTACATTTGTTAAGTAGTAATTAATCCATTTTTCCCAGTGTTGTCATTTATCGTAGATGCATATAATTTCTAGTCAGAAGTTCTGATCACAATAAGGTACCCAGTGTGACCATACTTAGATGATATCATTCTAGACATAAGAGAAGAGAAATGTGACATTTTACCTCACTTGGGCAGACTTACCTCTGGAAAACTTGTGATTTCTGGAAAGACGTTGAAAGATTGAGAAGGGCTGGAGGAACCAAATTGCCATAAGCACAGGCAGACCTGGGTTTAGATCCTCATTTTATCATTGGGTGGCTGTGTGACTTTGGGAAAATTACTTAAGTTCTCTGTATCTCATTATTTTCATTTATAAAATGGAGACAATCGTGGAATTGTATTTACCCTGCCCATCTCACAAAGTTTTTTTTCCTAAGAGTTAAATTAAATAATACACTTGGAAATTTGTTCCAAACTGCAACACCTGAAACAAATACAAGTTGTTATTCCTAGTATTATAAATATTCTGATTCCATACATTATTAGAATGTTCGATTGCAACTGACAGCTTCTCAGACTTAGAGCCCACCACCCCTCCTGATAGAGGTGTGAAATGATTTGCTCCATCTATGCCATCTCCTTCTTTCCCATATTCACAAAAGCAATTATTTTATTAAATATTGTGCTAAAATACACATAAAACTTGCTATCTTAACTAACCATTTAAAGTATACAGTTCAGTGCCATTAGTATATTCACAGTATTAGTCAACCATCACCACCATCTGGTTGCAGAATACTTTCATCACCCTTAAAGAAAACCCCCTACTCATTAAGTAGTTGCTGTCCATTCCACTGTCGCCTCCCCTTACAGCCACGGGCAACCACTAATGTACTTTGTGTCTCTGTGGATTAGCCTATTCTAAATATTGCCTATAAATGGGATCGTACAATATGTGGCCTTTTGTGTCTGCCTTCTTTCCCTTAGCATAATGTTTCCAAACCTTCATCCATGTTGCAGCATGTATCAGTACTTCATTCCTTTTTCTGACTGAACAGTATCCCTTGTCTGGATAGACCACACAAAGTGGATTTGTAGATTATTGCCTCCTTTTGAAACTCTGAGGACACCCAAATATGCTCTTCTCCCCACACGACTGCATATAATTTCAAGGCATTGATAGATACCTCCAAGCCCGTTATTGTACCCTAGACTGCAATCTCTTGCTCAAATAAGAGACCTTTTTCTGAATTCATTGATTCATTCTGACCATTCATTCATAATACTAATTTTGTGCAAGGCACTATTCTATGCTCTGGGGCTGGGGGGGGGGGGAATAAAAGTGATAAAAAGCAGACACTCATGAAGCTTTCTCTCTAGTAGTGAGAGAAAGGAAGCAAATAAATGATGTGAGACATAAGGTGAAAAATGCTTCATTCCAGAAAACACTTTAGCAAAGAGCTCTAGATAATGTTCATTTTTCCATTTTATGAAATGAGAATTCAGGTGGACATGTGGATTTTTCTCAAGTTTTCCTCTCCAAAAGTCTAAAGTGTACTATGTTTCATAGTCATTTAGAACACAGGCTTAGGAGTCAGATCCTATCCCTGCCACAAAATATCCATGGGTTTTTCAGAAAGTGAGTTACCTCTTTTTATAGCTTTTTCATCTGTAAAATGGTAGTAATAATCCTATCTATTTTATCCTTTTACAACCCTATTTAATGAAATAAAGTATGTAAAACACCTAAGAAACTTCCTGAAATACAGGTTTTGCTCAATAAGTGTAGGATCATTTTGTTTGTTTACAGAACACTTGCTAATTGCTACTTTCTCCTGAAACAAAATCCTTTTGCATGTTGCTTAACCTTAACCATGGGGAAAAAGGAAGTGCTCTGTCACATGTGTTATTTTAGCCAGAAAAAGAAGGAAGTGGGACGGTGTGTTACAGGGCTGGGAGATAAAGAGCTGAGCCTTTTCAGCCCCACAGATACAAACCAGTTGATGTCTCACCTTTCTGTCTCTGTTTTAAGAATCATTCTAGACTTCCTGGGATTTGAATTCTTGGTGTCTTGTTTTGGCCTTAAGACAAAATCACCCTTACCCAGCTGCATCCCTCTGTTCTTTCAGGTCTCATCTTCAGAGAATCCTTCCCTGGCCTTGTTTCCACCTCTTCCTCCCCAATCCTGTCACTCAACCCTCCTTACCCTTCTTTCTTTTTCTTCATTGCACTTAACGCAACGTTTGATCCTTAGTGCATAAAACAGTGCTAGGCGCTAGCAGACACTCAAGAAAATATTTATTGGACAGGCAAATACCATGTTTCCCCAAATATAAGACAGGATGTTATATTTATTTTTCCTCAAGAAGACACCCTAGGGATTATTTTCAGGGGATGTATTATTTTTTTAAGTATGGTACAACAATCTACATTTATTTAAATATAGTTAAGTTGTCTTCTTCTGGAACATCATCATAACTCTCCAAACCCCGAATTCCATCCTATTCCTCTGGATAGTAGCTGTCATGATGGGGCAGATGAGAAGGGCTGCTCGTCTTCTTTACCGCTCCGTGACGAAATGTGTGGGTTGTGCAGATACGCTGTGTAGCCACGCTCATCACTAGGTCTTATTTTCGGGGTAGGGCTTATATTGAGCAAATGCTTAGAAATCCTGCTAGGACTTATTTTATGGGTAGGTCTTATTTTTGGGGAAACACAGTATATTGAAAAAATCTCAGAATTCATGAATTTTTTACTTCCTGCCCACTTGATGTTCCGTGTGAGTCAATGACTTACTTTGACCAATGAACTGTGTGAGGGAAGGTGATGATATATCACTCTTGGGTAGAAGCTAAAAGAGCAAGCTCATGTTATTGCCTTCTCTCCCCTTCTGTTGGGCAACTAGCAATGTGGGAGACTGTGGCTGCTTTGTCATCTTGGGTCCCAGAGTGGCTACAATGAATGGAGCTTCCCCCGATTTCATGTGATGGGTATGTTTATGAGCATGAAATAAACTTTGTTATTTTAAGCCTCAGAGCCTTGTGGGTTATTTGTTACTGCAGCATAACCTAGACTCTCCTGATTGATACAAGTGCCAATCTTATAATTTAGTTCTCTTACTCTCTTTTTCCAAAAGACAGATCTGGTATCACTTAACTTCAAATAAAAAGCCCATTATTAGAAAAAAAAATGGATGTGGTATTGTAGTAGTATCTTAGGACATATCTAATTTATTCATAACAAGTCTACAGGACAACCACTGGTCAGCTCTGACTTCATACACTCCACTTTAGCACTGGAGAATGAGATTATATTTCAAAAGTCATTTCCTTCAGGGAGCAGTGGTCTCTCTATATGAGACTTCCCTATACCACCAAACCCACCCCATCTCCAGACCCTATGCCATTTGTTTTTTGTTAGTCTCCGCTGCAATGACAAAATCTTCACAGTCTCTGACCAACTTTACCTCTTTCATGTTCATAGGATAAACAATTATTTTAATGCCCAATTAAAATTGTATTAACTGTTTGAAATTTTGGTATAGTAGAGAAAAAAACCAAAATATTTTGTATAAGGGGACTTTGGTTCAAGTATCCACTTACCCAGTTCCATGATCTTGGCTAAGTTGCTTAACTTTTCTGAGCCAAAAGATCCTAGTTATAAAATTGGGATGACAGGGTGAGTCTTACCAAAATTCTTGCAGCCAGATGTGTTTTGGAATTCAGAATTTTTTGGATTTTAGGAAGGTAATATGTTACATAAGATGTGCAGATTAAAATAAGTCCAGCAGGATTTGAGAAGCCTACCAAAAGGAAACACATTATTATTTCTGCAGCAAAATGTATCGATATTCAAGTAAATGGGAATAAATACTATGAAGAGGTTTTGTCATTATATGAGTTCTCCCAGAACTTTTGGTTTTTAGAGTGTTTAAAAAATTATGGACAAGATATCGTGGACCTGTACCTATTTTTCAGGTTGTTATAAGAGATAAATGAAATAATGTGTATAAAAAGACATTGTGTATGACATCACCATAAAAATGAGAATCATTATATCTGTACATCACAGAATTGGTAGCTCATTGAATAACATTCAACATAACCTTCAACAATAACAATAGTATCAGTGAGCATCTACTATGTTCTAGTCATTGTTCTAGGTGCTGGTCATCAATGAATCAAGGATCTATTTCTTCTTCTCAACCTCTTTCCCAAATGATATATGTGCTTCTATGCAATCCTTTTGTTTTAGTCCATTTGGGCTGCTATAACAAAATACCTTAGACTGGGCAATTTGTAAGCAACAGAAATTTATTATTCAGAGGTCTAGAGGCTGGGAAGTCTAAAATTAAGATGCCAGCAGATTTGGTGCCTGGTGAGGGCTTACAGGTGGTGCCTTCTGGCTGCATCCTTACATGGAGGAAGGGGTGAGCAATCTCCCTCAAGCCTCTTTTATAAGGGCACTTATCGCATTCATGAGGGCTTCGTCCTCATGACCTAATCGCTTCCCAAAGGCCCCACCTCCTAATACTATTGCTTTGGGAATTAGATTTCAACAGTGAATTTTGAAGGGGACGCAAATGTTGGGACCATGATACCTTTCCCACATGTGTGCACATAGTCAGTCTTTTGATAGTTTCTTATGCATATTAAGATACTTCATTATTTGGGGCTGTAAAAAATATCTCAGATAAATTAAATTTTCTACTTTTCAGAACAAGTTAGTCCTAGAAGGTCTTCCGGTGAGTCACGTTGTGAGCAGGATATCTGGCACTGAGGCATAATTAACATTCGGGTTGCCCCCAGTTTCTATGGAGATGAGTCTAGCCCCTCAGGGGAGCAGTGATGGATGTGTAATCTCCAAGATAAGTAACTGACAGGTAAGAAATTTTTCTTTCTCATATGCATTAATTATTCACATTCATTATTCATCAAACACTGCAAATTTCTATTTAGAAATTGGACCAAATAGTTAGAGAAATGCTCTCTGGTCCACTTCCTGTAACAAAGTTCTTCCAGGGACTGCTGAGCATCTGAGTAGGTCTGCTGTCTGGTCTAGTTTAATGGCAAGTGTTTGTTTAATGTCACCGGATGATGGAATAAATGTTAAACACCTTGTGGACTAGATTAGCACAGAATTTTGGGGGCTTCAACCTTCCCAGTCATTGATATTTTCTTATTATTGTTTCTTCCCTCTAGAATGTAAGCTTAGTAAGAACTCAGGACGTGCCTGTCTTGCTCACGACTGTATTCCCAGCCCCTGTAACAGACACTTGATAAACATTTTTTAATGAAAGAATTAATGAATGGGGTTTGGGCCTGGGAACGGCAGAGCCCATCAGAGGGGATGCATTTAATATGAACTATTGTGTATGATCCAGCCCTGGTTTTTTCAGAGGCTTGCTGTCCACACACTCCTGGCTGAGAGAGAACATACAGTGAGGCACAGAGAGGGTAGTTGGGGTAAGACCCTTAGCCCATTCCATGATAAACCTCTTGGCACATTCTTTAAATCATTTCTTATTGCAAACATTGCCCTTCAATCAGTTTATCAAAACCTAGACCTGCCTTTTGCCTGAAGTAGATCCCAGAACCCTGGTTAGTCAGGAACTACTGACTGCCTCGCCAGGCCAGGCTGTGAAATGACACACGGTATCTAGTCCCAGTACCCAGCCTTGGCCCATGGTCAATTCTCTGAGAATTAACTTGAAAAGAAAAAAAAAAAAAGAAGAATTCACTGAATGCCTATTTGTCCGAGGACCAATTTGCCAAAAATATGCTTTCTAGGATCTACTTAAAGAGTGGGTAACCATTATGTTCTGGGTGATGGTTTCAAAATCCTTTGAGGAGTTTTCCAAAAGTTTCTTTTTGCTCCATATTAGTCTTAGTTTCATCAGAGCCATTTCTCCATGGCAGGTCAATGTTTCGTGTTTTGTAAGTTTTTTCAATCTGTGGCTTTTCGGCATGAGGATTCTCTTTTTGTATTTAAGTCAGGTGTTGCGCATGTCTCAAATGTCAAGGACATTGTAACAGAGAATATGTCTCTTGTCCAACACATTCTAAATCCAGTTTACTGCCTAAATACTTGTTAATTGGTTCAAACAAATGGATATTTTGTTTGGGTTTTGAGAAAACCCCAAAGTGTTTCAGGATCTGAATTATTAAATACGTAAGAAATTGACGTTCAGTCCCCCTGGGCTAATATTGCTAAGTGGCTGAAGAGAAATAGTTGCAAGAAAGCTAAAAACTAATTGTACTTCTTAATAGCACATCCTTTCATTCATTAATTAATTCAACATGTTGAGTCCCTTTTCTGTGCCAGGCTGTATTCTAAGAACTCACTATATGAGTTCCTAGAAAAATAAGGCATGGTTCCTAATGTAGGTAGAGACCAGTCTCTTATTTTGGACTTTCCTCATAAGATGGAAGGTCCATTATCTTGAATTCATTGACTTTTTTTTTTCAATATTTATTCCTTTTTTTTTTTTTTTTTTGAGACAGAGTCTCACTTCTGTTGCCTGGGCTAGAGTGCCGTGGCATCAGCTTAGCTCACAGCAACCTCAGATTCCTGGGTTCAAGTGATCCTCCTGCCTCAGCCTCCCAAGTAGCTGGGACTACAGGCATGTGCCACCATGCCCAGCTAATTATGTGTGTGTATGTGTATATATATATATACACACACATTTTTTTTAGTTAGCCAATTAATTTCTTTCTATTTATAGTAGAGACGGGGTCTTGCTCTTGCTCAGGCTGGTCTCAAACTCCTGACCTTGAGCGATCCACCCCCCTCAGCCTCCCAGAGTGCTAGGATTACAGGTGTGAGCCACCGTGCCTGGCTGGTATTTATTCTTTTAGCCCATTCTACCTTCTACTTTAACAAGTATAATCCACGTGTCTTAACCATACTGATTATGACCTTCAGTGCCTGTTTTAATTCTCATGAATATGTTCTTTCTCATCGCATAAGTGCTCACTGTATCATTAGAGAATTCTGTTTTAACGTCTCAGCCTCTTTCTGCATTTTCTTGTCCTGGCATTCCTATTCCTTCAGAGGCCATATGATTCTGAAGACCAGTATTCAAGTCCTGCTCTCTCACTTACCATTTGTGAATGTAGCAAGTCATCTGACCTGTGGACACTCAGCCTCTGCATCTGTTAAGGGGGCTCACGAAGTCTCGCTCACAGTGTTATTGCAAGTACGGTGGAGCTGAGAGGACTGTGTGGACGATAAAGCACTAATGTGAGAGATTATAATAGATTAATTAGTTCTCTACAGGTTCCAATGCAGTAAATAAGACAAGTAGCATGGGAACACAAAGGAGAAAGCAGTTAAGGAAATCAACAAGATTTTGCAAAGCAGCTACGGTGAACCTGGCTTGAGATTAGAGTATTCTAGGTGAAGAGCATCCAGGCAGAAGAAACGGCATAGACAAAGACTCAGAGGCACCAGAGAGCCCTGTGTATGTGTCAAACGATGAACAAGAGTTGTTATAGATTAGGTAGGAAGTCATTAGTGTTGATAAATTAGGCATAGGCCAATTCTTGAATGGTTTTGTAAACCATACTAAAGAGTTCAAGATTAATTTAAGGAGCTACTGAAATGTATCATTCATTTTATACATAATTTTTTTGTGTGTGAACCAATGTGTGCAGAGCACTGTTGTAAGCACTTGTAATACATCGGAAGAATAACAGAAAGAACATCCATGCACCCACCACCCAACTGAAGCAACAAGAAGTTGCCAATCTTTCCAAAAGTCTCTGCATTCCCTCTCCTCAATGGAATTCTTCTCCTTGTTCTCCAAGAGTAACCCAAAGTCTAAGATTTATGTTTGGCATTTTCTTGTTTTTCATTCCAGTTTTACTCATATGTAAGGAAACAGGCTCAAGAAATATGTGCTGAGTAGATAAATAAAAATATATGCCCCTGTGTGGGTGGTCTCCGGAGTTGTTCTTGCAGATATCACTTCTACTTCTGTTATTATATTAATGTTCTCAGTCTTCCTTCCTCAGTTTTCTTGATTTGTATATGCTGGTGCATGTCTGTATGAAATTGTTCTATTTACTATCAAAGTAACTTTATAAAAATTACTGTCAGAACCCCTTTTCTTTAACATAGCAACTATTTATAATTTCTATCTGTTCTTTCCATCTTTATCCACGTGTAAGTGGAATAACTATAATTGTAGACATCTTGCAATTTGTGCTTCAGTTTTCCACTTGGTACTATTTTATAGGTTTTGTATTTCTAGATAGTTTTGTGTTAATTACTTTTATAATTGTACAATATTCTATCAAGCAAACATACTATAATTTGTTTTATCATAATTAAATTGCTGGTTATTCACGCTGCTTCCCATTTTAAATGTTACAAGTAACATTGCTATAACAACCTTTTTACTTATAAGATTTTTTTTTGTTTTGAATTATTTCCTTAGGATATATTTTCATGAATGAGATTATTCAGTCAAAGGCATGATGAATTTTGTGGTTCTTGTTACCTGAAGGGCTTGCTTTATATAAAAAAATTATTTATTTTATGATTATAAAAGTAATTCATGCTCATTACAGAACATATGGGAGATACAGACATGTAGGAGAAAACAAAAAATCTCCCATAATCTTTCCCCACAAAGATAGCCATCATTAACTTTTAAAGAAATTACCTTAAATTTTTAATCTATCATTAACATTTTGATATATTTCTTTCAACTTTTATCAAATTGGTATCATATATTGTTTTGTAGCCTGCTTTTTAAATTTGATCTTCAGCTTTTCCCATGTCATTAAATATTTTTCAAACAAGCGATATTTTTTAATGGCCACATAATACTGTGTTGTGTGGATGGCCATCAGTCTCTTATTACTGGGCTTTTTATTATTGCGATAAATTATGTTGTAAGTGAACATTCTTATGTAAACCTTCATGAGAATTCTGGTTGTTTTCTTAGCACAAATGTTTGTAAGTAAAACACTGAATGAAGGATACAAACATTGTCAGTTTTTGATCCACACAGAAATCATGCTTCTTGACTTAAATATTCTTTTGCCTCCTATATTTGTGTGCTATTGCTGCTATCACAAATTACCACAAATCTAGTGGCTTAAACAATACATACATTGTTATCATATAGTTCTGGAGGTCAGAAGTCCAAAATGGATCTAGCTGGCTTAAAATCAAAGTGTCAGCAAGGTTGTGTTCCTTCCAAAGGCTCTAGGAAGAATCCATGTCATTCCTTTTCTAGCTTCTAGAAGCTGCCCTCTTTCTTTGGCTCACGGCTCCCTTCCTCTGTTTTCAAAGCCAGAGATGTTGGGCTAAGTTCTCCTCACATTGTCATCTCTCTGGCTCTGTCTCTCTCTTCACCTACCTCTTCCACTTTTAAGGACCTTTGTGATTACATTGGACATCCAGTGTTTATCACACGCCCGGACACAACACAGGTACAAGGTAAACATTAGACCGATGATGTGGTAGCATCATCAGTACAAATGGACATTGGGCTGTGAGTTCTGTTGCTGTTACTCTTGGGCTTGGGCAGGTCACTCAGTTCCATTCTATTTCATTCAACTGGTATTTATAGCGTCCGTTTGACATGTCAGGCCCTAGGAAACATGCTGATGACACAAAGAAGAGTAATACAAAATCCCTACTCTCAAATAACCTTCAAAATGTACTATTCGTAAACCTTAGGCTTTCATCTATAAAATAGTAACAGTAACTGTGTGAATCCCACTGGGTTGTTGGGAAGGTAAGATCAGATAAAGCATATGCAAGCACATTGTAAAGAGCAATTCAAATGTGAGGAGTTCTTGCTATTTTAAATGTTTAACAGTTGTTTTCCTGAAAAGACAAGGCAGCTTAAGAAGACGATGCATCTTGATAAACTTTTCTTCCATCTTCTGTAAGTATAATTTGTGGTGTGATAACCACACTATTGTGTTAGAACCTCTGCATGTTTTCCTAGATGTTTGCTGAGGGGTCTGGGGTGTAATTATACCTCTATCTTTTTAGAGGGTGATACAATTTCCAAGCCTGTCTAAAGGATTTCTAGTCCTGTGAACTGGCCAATACAATTTCTTGAATCGCCGCCCAGTACGGACCCAATTTATATTTGGAATTTCATGCCATCTTGAAGGAATATCACCCAGTGCCAGGGTCTTCTCTGAGCTAATTGGGCTTTGGCAGTGATGTCATTCCACGGTGGGCGTTTGTGGAGACTATGGCAGCGACAACTCCAATGTCGTTTTCGGCAGTGTGTTCCCATGTATGCGAGGAGGCTGCTGCCTCCCTTCACACTCAGTCCTCCTGCTGAAGTTTCTCTTCTGGTCCCTTTCTGCAGACAGGAGATCAGTAGGCTATTTATACCCCATGGCTAGAAGCATTCCTCTTCTTCCATGCTATATACAACTATTTATTAACGTGGCTTAAAAAAAATTGGGCAAAGACATCATCAAACTTATCAAACTTAGCATCCTAAAGTATCTTCCAGGGTTAAGATTATAGTCTTTGGGATCAAGCAAACCTGTTTTGAGCATCTGCCCAGCCTTGCCATCTGTACGTGTAGACAAATTTGTTCACCTATCCAACCCTTGGTTTCCTCATCTGTAAAACGAGAGTAATATATTTTGCCCCACTGGGTTCTGAATTAAACCCAGATTTATGGCTGTCTGCCTATGTTTGCCAACTTTGCTGACCTCAGATTTCCTTTCTATCCTGCCAACTAATCCACATGTCCCAAGAGCATTGGGGAATAATGAAGAATTTTCTGGTGATTTCCTAGGGGAGATGGAGAAGAAGGTTTCATTACATGTCCTCTAGTGGAACTTTCGCAATCCCCAGGATTCCACCAAACACTGACCTTGGCCTCTCTTCTGGTGCTTATGAACAATTCAGACCTGCTCCAGCCTTGTACACTAGGGCAGAGGCCACAGTCATGTTGCTACTCAGTAGTTCAAAAGCCCTGCCGTTAAGTGAGCATCCAACTGTCTATCAGAAGAATTTTAGCACTCATCCTGCTGTGACTTCACTATGTCTTCTGGGGTCCCATCTCTCACTTCAAATGGTCTATTAAAATATTGCTCGCAGTCATATTCTTTTTTCTTCCTGAGAGGTGTTCCAAGGGGGAATATAAAAACAACTTCCCCCATTTTCCTACATTTGTTTTAAGTTATATCATATATGCAAAACACTTAGCACAATGCCTGCACCAAGTAGTACTTACTCAACAGACAAGGGTTCATTTTTAAAGACAAAGTGAAAGTAATGTAGCGAGATACATAGCTTTGATATAACTGGAACAACTGCGCCACTTAGGAATGGATGTCTTTGTCCCTTAATTATTAACATTCTATTAGAAAAGATATTAGCAGCCCTGAACCAGAGACGCCCAAGGTGTGAAAGCCATCAAGGGTGTGCCATTCAGGGCTCAAACTTCCATCTGGAGACCTGGGCTCATATCTCTGCACAGATAGCTCAGTAAGCCATCACCAGCCTCTAAATTGCAAAGGTAAGGACTCTAATGTAATTTTATTACAGAAAATAAATACTTAACCATTATTCTATCTTCTCCAACAAGCAAGTTCCATTGACCCAACTCCCCCCACCCCCAGTGCCCCTTGGTCTCTTGGTGTCCCTCAGTGAGAAGACACTGATATTCTTAGCTGGGCTAGTTAAGAAGTGTCTCTTTCTGAGTCATAGTAAGTCTGTTCAGACTTCCTCTTACCACTGAGCAGCTCATCAGCTATTCTGCTGGCCTGGTGACTTTTTTCTCCATTTAACTACAGAGAATGTGTTCTGGGCCAGCCACTCAGCCAAGGGCTGGGGAATCAGAGGGGAGAAAACATAGTTCTCAGAAGAACCCAACTACCAGTTTTACAGAGAAGTCAGCTGTACAACACTCGATGAGCTGAGTGTTCAAAGTGGGGCAGATGGGAGGGATTGATTTTGCTTAGGGAGCAGGGAGCCAATGGAGGTTTCAAGAGCTCTGACATTTAATGTGGGCCTTGAGGAATAAGTAGGGATTTTGCTAGGCCACAGAGCAGATGATAGCAACCATTCCAGACTCTTTGGGTGTGCCAGCGGAATCAAAGTGAGAATTCTAAAAGGGAAAGGAAATTCAAGGAGACAGAATTAGGGCCTTTTATTCTATCGTACCTTTCCATTTGGAGACCCAGGTCTGTGAGCTCAAGTACTGGAGGGCTTTGTCTTTTCCTCTGATCGGGAACACCACTCCCTTATAAATGACGATTATTTTCCTTCTTATACAGCAAGGTTAAATGCTGTGTCCAAGTTCGCATACTTAGTAGGTAACAAACAGAACCTAAATCTGTGCCTGTCAGAAGGCCTAACCCCTCGTATCTGGTCAATAATCAATTTTGTTACATGAACAATGATTGAATAAATGAATAAGTGGATGAACAAACCCAGACCTCCTGATTCCTGTATAGTATGATTTCTGCTCCTTGGCACTTGTTGTTTGGTCAGACTATTAATACTAATAATCACTGGCTGTTATTACTGTCCATAGCAGTGTTCCAAGGGATATGCCTCAGACCTTTGTGAATCCCTAAATTCATGAAATCCTCTATAACATAAATTTCTCCCTAATATGGAAATTTTACACAGTGCAGAAACTTTACCAAACAGCTTTCAAAATTGCTTTCTATTCTTTCTGTTTCCATCCTTAATTCCTTTCCATTTCTGCTGCCCATAGTTAGTTAGCAGGGGCCTGGCATAACTGTACTTTAAGCAACACCCCTCCTGTGCTTTCCATGGGGCCTTAGTATGGCCTACAGGCCAGAGGTGCTTCCCCAGCCCAGGGTGAGAGGCTCCAACCTGCCGTCTCATCTTCATCTTTCATTTATTCTCACATTCATTCAACAAATATTCACTGAGCATCTCTAAAGGAGCAAACCCTGAGCTGGGTACTGAAGATACAGAGGACAGACGCACAGTCTCACCTTGGGGAGCTCACCTGTAGTGGAAGGAACAGTAATGCATGAAAGTCATACAGAGGTTATGTAAGGGTCGTTTTGATAAGTGCCACAAAAGGGCAGTATAGGAGGGTGGGGTTGTTTAGCAGGAGAATCTAATTTATTTAGGAGATTCGAGACCTGCTTCCCTGAGGGGAGTAGGCAATGGCTCAGTAAGGGGGTCTTGGGGGGAGGACATTCCTGGCAGATGGCAGAGCACCAGTATAGGCTCTGAGGCAGGACGGAATGTGGCTTTCCCAAGGAGATTTGGAAGCACTCCGGTGGCTGGAATGGCGTGGCTCAGCAGCAGCCTCCCAGCTGCTTCCTAAGAGCAGAATCCACAGTCCTTACTCTGGTGAACAAGACCTGGTGTCATCTAGAGCCCTGCTGTAGCTCGGGTCTCATTTCCTCCCTGCTTTTCCACTCCCTCCCTGCTAGCTTCAATTCACTGTTCCTCAAAAATGACAAACATAGTTAATTTTCGGGGCACTTACTTTTTTTTCTCCTTCTACCTATGACACCTTCCTACCAGATTGCTTCATAGCTCACTCCCTCATTCCATTTGGATTTGCGCTAAAATGTTACCTTATTGAAGAGACCTTCTCTGATAACTCTACGTACAATAGTGACCCTCCCCACTCTGTCTCATTACTCTGTATATTGGTCTTCATCGCACTTGCCATTGCTTGACAGATCATTTTTATTTTATTTAACAAACTGTCTCCCTCCATTACCTTGGGAGGGGTGTGAATGAGGGTACGTAGTTGACTGCTGTATCCTTAGCACCTGGAACAGTGCCTGACTCTCAGTAGGCACTCAACAAATGTGTGCTTACTACCAGTTGAAGAGGAAGGGGGATACAAGACCAGATTGAAGAGAAAGGCGAGAGCCAGAGCCTGGATGCTGCATAGCCATGGCATCATTCTCTGAACCCTATATCCTTTCCCAATAGACCACGTACTTTCATGCCTCCAGGCTGTGATCTTGCTTGTCCCTCTGCCTGCAATGCTGTTCCCTGCCCCTTCCATCTCCATCTCTGTCAGTGTGTGTCCCATTGGCATAGCCCATTGCTTGAACTTTCATGCAACATTTGTTTACTTTCCTTTGGGTTCTGGTGAGTGGGGGCCATGTTTGACTTTCACCCCCAAAGAGACAGCTTCTAACAGGTAGGATCATGTTGGATTCATGCCAGGCCCCTGCCCCAGCACGGAGCCTGACACAGGGTAGCACTCAGGAAAGTCTTTGTTTAATTGGCTGGCAAAGAGGTGACAATCCAGGAACACTAATAATCTAAGTTGGATCTGGTAGTTGAGTCAAAGTCACCATTGGATTTGAGGGAACATACAGTTAAGAGCATGAACTCAGAGCCTGCTTGCCTAGGTTTTGAATCTAACTCTGTCACTAGTGATTTATATAACCTCTAAAGGCCTTGGTTTCCTTATCTATAAAATGGGCATAATAATAGTAATTCTCTCATAAGATTGTTATGAGATTTACATTCATTACTATATGCAGGTACTTGGAAAAGTGCAAGGACCATATTATAATAAATACTATATACACATATTATTTTTAAAATATATTAAAAATCTAGGATGTTGTCTAAAGGCAGGAGACCTCAAAGTCCAGGAAAGGCCTGAACCTGGGAGAGGGGCAGCATCTGGAGATGTACTTGGGAACTTGGGCAGGACAACTGGAGGGAAGGAGATCCTGAGAGCCAAAGCCCAATCCCAGCCAGGGCTCCAGCTGTCGTTTTACAGAGGGGAGATGAAGTCCAGGAGGTGAAGTGTCTTCCTCCAGCTCCCACCGTGACAGAGGAGTGCAGACAACTCAAGTCTCTGGCCCCTAGTGTAACGTGCCCCCTGCTAATTTCCTCACAATTTATCATTGGGAGCCAGTAATTTGCTTCCTGGATGATGGTTTAGTATTTATTTTCTTGTTTATTTCCCTTGTTTCTCAGAGGAGTTGAGGTAGTTTAAAGGAAGCATGTGGAATAGAAAGGTCAACCATGGATTAAAAGCAAAATCAAGACTAGGAAATGTATACATTAAAATAAGAGGCCAGAATGATGGTGGGGTAGGGAGAGGCGAGGGCGCTGATGACAAACAGAACACAAGGGTCTGCATGATTATTATTTCCGTATGCAAATTAAGTTATGAGGTCCCTGATGGCCAAAGTGAAAAGTGACACATGGTCAGTTATACAGAAGAGTAAATCAAAGTGTTTTCCTAGTTCTTAGCCTTGAAAAAAGTTTCTAATTTGTGACAGACTCCTCATGACAATGCTGAAAGCAAAGCTTTTCTTCTGGTTATCTCCATTCTCATGCCCTGGGGCCATCTTGGCTGATGGATTGTCCAGGTTTCTTTCTCTGAAGTTGTAACTTCTAGATTTGCTTAAACAAATCTTAGATCCTCATTCTAATTCTGTTGTGATTATGGGATTCCCCCATCAACAAAGAACTAAATTTGTGATTCAAGCTCTTAGAATTTCATGGTTTCAAAAGACCTCAAAGGTCACCAAATCCAAACATTCCTATCCCACTCACTTTCTGATGTTTGAATCTTCCCTGCAACAATTCCATCAAGTGGCTGTTCAGCTTTTGCTTGAATATCTCCAGCAACAGGGAGCTCACTATTTTCCAAGGCACCTCATTTCATGTGTCCATGAAGTTTCTTATTCTAATCAGTTAACATCTGAATCCTGGCCATACCTATCGAAAGAGGCATTTCGTCACTGAGGAAAGAAATCAAGTCAAATTGGCCAGCAGGAAGAAACTCTTTGGGAATCCTTAGCTTCATTAGAAGTAGACTTTTGTTCAAATGAAGTGTTAAAATTAAAGCAGCATATATCTGAGTGGGGCCAATTGGCATTAACTCATCACAGCATATGGTGTGCTTCCTTTTATATGCATGTTTAGCAGCTAGTGGGTACCAAACCTCACACAGCTCTCAATTGCTAGCACTAATGAAGGATCTGTTTGCCTTTGGGGATAAAGATGGTATCACTGATTCACAGTTGTTTTTCCAGGAGTGAAGAACAGATTTTACTTCCTTGTCCACACTCTTGTCTGGTCCTTTCCCGTCCCCACTACCACTACCCTAATTCAGGCCTTATTGTCTCTTGCCGGGACTGTCCATCTACCTCTAATCGGCCTCCCTGCCTTCAATTCTGGCCTTTTTGGGTCCAAGATCACACCACCCGAGGATCTCTGTAAAGCACAGATTTGCCGTATCACATCCAGTTCAAAATCCTTTAGTGGTTCCTGTTAGCTCCAGTGTGGAACACAAGCTTCTTAGCACATAAGACAGGCAGAGCAGGCTCAGAGGGTCACTCGTGGCCATGGAATAAGCAAAGCTAACTGTCCCTCATTCAGGGACAGTTGAGCCCCCAAAGGACCTTCTGGAATAATAGCTCACATTCATGTAACTACAAATTTCGCAGTTCATTCACTGACAAAAATTAATTTAATCTCCACTTAGAAGAAGAAGCAGAGATTCTCTCACTACTACTATTACCACTACAACTATTACTAAAAACAATATCGGATACTTTGATAGCACTTAGTACATGCCAGGCTCTTTCTGTGCTGTTTATGTCCTGTACTTTATTTAATCCTCACAGCAAAGCAATGCACTTGCACAACCCAGAGTGCAGGAGCCTGCTTAGATTTTGTACTCTGGTGGCTCGTTCACCTCCCCTCAGTCCCGGCCTGGCAAGACCCGTGTGTCAGTGCAGTGTGGTTGAGGCTGTGGGGACAGTGGGTGGGAGAGCTTAGATGGAGTCTGGTCTGAGCAGAGCTCCAGTCACACGGCTGGCGGTGGGATCAGAGGGCCAGCACAGAGCTGTGCCGTCAGCCCCGGGGAGATGGGGTCCGTCTCCATCATGGCAGCACGATGGAGAAGACAACTGCAGCACTACAGATCCGGGCTTCGGTCTGCGTGTGTCGCCGGTGGGGAGCCATAGGCAGTGTTTTGTTTCTGGGCCTCAGTTTCCTTCTCTGCATAGTCAGATGATACTCAGATTATGCAGAGAAGGAAACCTCTCCGCCTCCTCTGCCTCCTCCGCCTCTGTGTGATGGTGCACTAAAGGTGTCTGATGAGCAGTAAAGCGAGGTACCCCTGCAGCATGAGGGCATCCGCGGGGACACGAGGAGCCTGGGGTCAAGGCCATCTTCACTGCCGACTTGCTCAGGGACTTGGCACACAACTTCCCTTCTCTGGGGGAAGACTTCATATCTGATTAAGGTGGATGAGACGACTCAGCTTGACAAAGGCAGCTGTGCTTTATGTCCCCAGTTAGGAGAACTTGTTGGTGTGAGTTGGCTCCTGACAGCTCCTGTCCTGCTATCCCAGCTGCAGGCAGCCACAGCCGGAAGCAGCATGGCCTTCAGATCCAAGCCCCAGCTCTCTCCTCTCGATGAAAACCTCTTTTAGCTCAGTCGCAATGACATGTCTTCTTCTTCCACGTAAACCTAGGGCTGTGCTCAAGCCTGCCTATCCCATCACCCACACTTCCCCTGGGTCATAAAACACCCCACTTCCTCAAGACTTGGAGGCCCACCTTAGGAGGCGTAAGATTCGTGTTGATAACTAGCTAGGAGGCTAATTGAAAATATTTGGGGGTTTGCGTGTTAGCTCTGTCAAATCGAGTAAAAAATCATTCTTATCTACCATAACCAGCAGTTATACAAATCTGCCAATGGCTTTAATTAAGGGACTTCCTTACTTCTCAGAACATTTATCATAAATGAGGAACAGGAACGTTCAGGGGCCTATTTTATTTTTGCCAGCAGCCATAGCCCCATCTGAATAATGCCATATGGGGAGAGAATATTCTGGAAGGCAGAGAGGAATTTGGTTCATTGTGGGCAGATATTTGAGTTCGGTATTTGTGCAGCACTGTATATTTACCAGGTATCAGTTTAGATGTGGTACCCATGCCCCCAAGAGTGGATGAAACTTCATGCTTCTCCTATCATCACTTGAGATTTCAAGACTCATCTTGACCCTGTGTGGTAGGCAGAATGGATGCTCTCTACAGAACAATTTTATATCCATTACCCTTTTTGATCTTCCCAACAGCTCTGTGATGGTGGTTATTATCCCCGCGTTAGAGATGAAAAAACTTACACTTCTTTGCTATAAAACAAGGTTGACCAGAATTTTTGCAAAGGGCCACATAGTAAATATTTTTGGCTTTGGGGGCTAGAAGGTCTCTGTCATGACTGTTAAACTCTGCCATTTTAGAACGAAAGCAGAGATGGATACGACAAATGCATGGGAATGGCCGTGTTCCAGTAAAACTTTATTTATAAAAGCAAGTGGCGGGTCATAGTTTTCTGATCTCTGGTATAAAGCACCGAAAATGTTGGGGGGGGGGAAATACCTTTGATAAGTAGAAAACCTTAATGAGGGGATTTGTTATAGACTCAACAAATGTTACTGAGTGTCCACTCTGTGTCTGGAGATACACAGATAAATCAAGGAGCTCGTGGTCTGGTGGAGGAAACAGCTGTATGAATTCACATCACTGTAATGCAAAGCTCAGAGTGCTCAGATCTATGAGAGGAGGCAGACGAGACTCAGAATTTGGAGCATCTAGGGTATCATGACACCTTCCTGGAGGAGGTTACGTCTCAGCTGGGCTTTGAAGGACAACTAGAAGCACAATGGAGCCTGCACTGGGGTTGGGGGAGGCACACTTGTTGGAGGGGCAGTGTGATCAAGTCTCCCCTCCTCATTCTCTCTCCCAAGCAGTGGAGACCAGGCTGAGTCCGTGGCCAAGTGAAAGCCCTTGTTGGATTGATGTGGTTCTGGGCTGAGGACGGGCTGTGGAGAGAACAGATCCAAACCGGGTTGTGCAAGAGCCAGTAGGAGTAAAACAGCGGTTATGGGCAGCAGAAAAAGAGAAATTGGGGTAAAAGAGGTCCCACGGCGCTGAGTCACAGAAAGGGGGGCGTCCCAGGGCTGTGGCTTTGTGGAGCCCTGGCTTGCAAGTCATAATGCTGTGGCTGCAATCCCCCTTGGGATAGGTTTTCCCCACACCAGTTACAAAAAGGGTGATCAGACTTTGGGGTAGTGCCTGTTCTGCTTCGAGATCACAAGACATGGTCATCCTCACAATAAAGGCGAAGAAGTTAGCCCTCTTACCCCTATTTCACAGGTAGGGAAACTGAGACTCAGAATAACATACCACTGTGCCCAAGAATCTCCAGTTAGGTGTGTGTGACCTCCAAGCTGGTGCTTTTCCCACTATTCTATACTTCTCCACAGGACGTGTGCCAGGGTTAGAGATAGAGGAATAGGAGAATACAGGTCAGAGTCCTAACCAGCAAAAGCCATGAGGGTGGATGTAAGGCTCTACCTGGTTGGAAGCCCTGGGTTCCCACAGAATGTGCTTTATTCTTGCCGAGTTGGCTGGAGGGACAGGGAGCGATTCTGCTTCAGGCCATCTTAAACTCTGGAGCATATCCCCGCCCATGTGGCCGACAGCTGGTGGGCTTGGAAGTACTTCAGGGCTCTTCCCCTTTGCCTCCAGCTTTTACTCTCAGCCTGATCTCTCTGGCTTCTAACTCCAGCCTGCCTCTTTGGATGAATGACTTGTGGGGGCCGTTTTTCAGGGTTTGACTCTCGGAGCATCCACCGCCAGGCCCCAGCGTCTATCACGGAGAGCCACATGCCCGGGCCTTACACTCATGACCAGCCTCCAGTGTCTATTTTTAACTCCATCTCCAACTGGGGTTACACACACAGTCTTGGGGAGGCACTGCCAAGCCTGGGCAAAGACTCTCATCACACGACTGAAAATTGTGTCTCTTTATGGGACTAGAGCTCCGATGGTATTATTAATGAATTGAAACTTTTTAAAAAAAGGGTTCTGTGATTGTCTTTGAAGAGTAAACAACCATACATTGCATTGTGCATGTGGCTTACAAGCCATAATTTTAAAAAAGCAAATAATTAACATATACCACGATTTCTTTGGCCACATTTTGGCTTCTTTTTCTTTAAAATACTAAAAGCATCAAACATGGAAATGTCCAGGATTTTCCTGAGTTCTGAGAAGCCCAGCTGCCCCAACATCCAGTTTTCTGGGAACAGGAGTCGGACAGAGAATTCTACCACTTGTCCTCTCTGTGCAGAGCTCAGTTTAACAGAACAGCTCTCTGCTCAGTGTCCTGAGTTAGACCCCCTCTCCAGTCGGTGCTCTGCCCACACTGCCTCTGCCTTCATCTGTCTTCTTCGTCTTTCTCTTGGACTGTTATTTAAACATTCTGGAACGTGATCCTTCTGTTCCCAGTTTCTTCCCATCCACTCCATTTTCCACACTGCTCTTAGAGTGATTGCTATAAAAAGCAAATCTAATCATGCCCTTCCTGGCTGAAAAACCTCGGTGCCTTGGTTTTACTCCCAGCTTGGTTATGGTGGGGTCTTTGATGCTGCCATCACCTAAGGTGACTTCTCTTGTATAGGAAGGCCCACGGGACAGCACCTGTCCAGGTCCAGAGAGTAGAAGCAACAAGGCCAATTTCCTCCAAGTGTTCCCCTCCCCCATGCTGACCAGCATCCTTCACTAGACCCATCAGGTGGACTGTGGGGTCATTCTGTGCTTTCTAGGAGGTTCTTGACCAGATCTGGCAAGGGACATAGATTATCAAGATACAAAACGTGGAATAGTACTTGTTCTTTAACGCCACATAAGAAAAGGCCTTAGATTTAAAGAAGGCCTTAGACACCTTAGACATTAGGGCTCCCTAAAGATGGGGGCAGAGAAGGGGAAGCAACATACACCAGTGGCGTCCAGCGTGATGGTCAGTCCTGCTTACCCTCAACCCTCAGGGCCATTGGGAAAGAGGCAACTCGCTGTTGTAGAACAGACACTGAATGAAGAAACCTGGGTTTCCAGGCTGAGCTCCACCCTAACTCCGCATGACCTTACCTTCTCTGGTTCTCTCTTTCTTCCTTCATAAAAGGAGTTGGTAGATTAGAATCGTAAGAACTCAGTGATCCTAGGAGTAGCTGTCAACAAAGACCATTTGGTTTTGGGGGGGATTGACTAGAACATTTGTACAAGGCTGTCTCACCACATGGATTTACAAGACTGCAGCAGAGGAAACCTCTACTGTCTACACATTTTTGAGAATCACTGGAGAATTAACAAACTCTTCATGAATTCAAGGACGATGCCAGACTCTGTGAAAGGGACTATGGCAGAGAGATAGTCCTGGCTGTCACGGGGCTCATGATCTAATGTAGGGGCATATGCTTTCAAGGGTGACTGTAATGCAGGTTAGACAACAATGCATGCTGCAATAGAGCAAGTTCAGGGGAATCCAAGAGGACTTCAGGGAGGAGGTGAGATTGTAGCTGGGTCTTGAGGGTGAGTAGGAAGTAGGTAGGCAGCAATTCAGGCAGAGGGAACAGTCCTAACAGAATACTTGGAGATTTAAGGGGAATGGACTGATATGAGTGATGCTAAGAAATGAGCCCAGAGAGGCCTGAATCAATTACAGTGCATTTCATTGCTGTTAACCAAAATCAGTTCAGAGTTGATCAAATATTAAGAGGATTTATTGGGTTAGGAAACTGGAAAGTCTAAAGATAAGGAAGATTTCAGAATTGGTTTATATCAGTGGCCCAGTAATGTTCTTGAAATCTGTCTTCTTTCTGCATGTTTCCTCTGCCTTCGGCAGGGTCAGCAGCATTCTAGGCTGGTGTCCCTCCAGCCAAAAAGCAGTTGTAACTAATGGCTGCCAGGGCTACATTCTTCACTGGGGACAAGGCTTCAGTCCAGGAATAGAGAGTGAAGATTGCTTCTGGAAGCTCTCTTAAAAGATTAAGGTAGTTTATTTCACAGAAATTTTTCAAGCAAATGTCTTCTTTCATTTTGCTAACCAGAATTAGGTAGTATGCTTATCTGTGGTCAGAGGTGGGGACTGTGCTCATTGCCTCAGGCCAAGTCACAAGCACTAACCATAGGCTGGGACTACAGTCAGCTTCCTCCAAAACCAGTGAACTGCTAGGTTAACAAAAATCAAGGTAGTTATCAAGAGAAGGGGAAATAGATGGTGGGAGGTGAGACAGATACTGTTGATCCCACACAGACTGCTGTGCAGTAAGGATTCTACACATAGCAGACGACCCTCCAGCAGGCGGATGCAGTGAGTAGCAGTGTGGACAGGTCGGCTCTTCCAGCAGAGATGGTGCTGGAGGCATCTGCTGCTTCTGGGGCAACTGTGGCAGAGTTTCTGGCTCCAGTTGTGCTGGGACTGTCCCATGGAATGGTTGGAAGTTTCTCCTGACAGTGTTGCTCCTGTATTTGTTGTTTCTGGCTATCGTAACCTCCAAGTATAGCTCCTGAGCCCTCCTGCAGATGCTGCAAGATACCTAATATCATTTCATAAGCCCCATCTGCTTACATAAGTTAAAGTGGATTCTGGTTTTTGCAACTAAGGACCCTGACAATTACTGACTGCCTTAATAGAGTTAGGCAATCATGGAAAGTTTGGAGGAAAGTTACTTTCCTGGTATGGAGTGTGGCCTTTATCCTTTTATGTGAAGGAGAACCATTGATGGGTTTTAAATGGAAAAATGGTCACAATGGGACAAAATCTTATTCTCTTTCTCAATCCACCGTTCCAATGGCTTCTGTCCGGGTCACCAGTGCTTCCATTTTCCCAAATCCACTGATCACTTCCTTTGTCCCCACCCCCCTTTTTAAAAAAACTCAATTGCTTAGCAACATTTGGTGTAGTTACTCTCTCCCTCCCGGATCACTTTCTTCTGGCTCATTAAGCGACACCATCCTCGTTCTCCTCCCACCCAGGGGCTACTCTCTCCTATTATCCTTTGCGGGTTCCTCCTCCATGCTCACCCTCTGGATGCTGGAGTGTTCCACAGCTCGTCTCTTCCCCCTTTATCCTTTTCCCTGGGAGTTCCATGGCTTCAAATAACAGGTGTGTAAGTCAATGACTCTTAAATTTGTATCTTTAGCTCAAAACTTCTGTTTACCTCTGGATTTGTGCATCCAGTCATCTACTTGACATTTTCCCTTGAGTGTCTAATGGACACTTTACATGGAACATTCGCAAAGCAAAACCCTTGCTTTTCTCTGTTTTCCTCACAGCCCCCACTCCAAATAGTACCACCCTCTACTCAGTTGCTCAAGCCAAAAACCCAGAGTCATCCTCAATTATTTTTTCCTAACTCCCCATGCCAACTCTCCCAGAGTGCACTGCCAGCTCTGCCTCTGATCTATGTCTGGAGCCTACCTGTTTATCTCCTTTTCTACCATGGCCACTCCAACTTCTGCCTCAGCTTCAGCTCCTGCTACTCTCCCTCTTGCTCACTACCTTCCAACCTCCTGCACCTTCTTTATGTTATTCGAACAGCCAAGTTTATTTCTATCCCCTGAATCTCCTCTTTCCGTTGTCTAGAATGCTCAGTTCTTGGCACAGCCAATTTCTTTCTTGCCTCTAAGGTGTTGGTTCAAATGACACTTACCATCTAAAATGTTGCTCCACCCAAGTCACTGTACACCTTACATCCACTACTACCCTGTTTTGATTTCTTTCTCTTGCTACTTATTTATCTGAAAATGTATTTGTTGGTTTGTTTAATGTCTTCTTCCCACTCTAGACAGAAGCAGGTACTTCCCTGCCTTGATCATTGTGGCCAGGTACCTAGAAAAGTACTTGGCACCTAAATAGCGACTGAATATATATTTGTAGAATGAATGAGTGTATGTTTTAGAAAAATTGCTTTGGTGGCAATATGGAAAACAGACTTGAAGGGAAGAAATCTGTGCTTTTGAAAGTTCTTTCTGGCTAGAGCTGCAGTATGAATTGGACTCAGAAACCTCGTAGTCTTTTGGAACACCAAACCTTGTAGAATGTTTGGTGAGGTCAAGAATTCAGGATGAGGATAGCCTAGAAATGACTTAGGAGAGTCCTTCATTGATTCCAACAGGTGGGCTTCTTTTTCTGTGCAGTTGCCTTTAAGTTGAGTAGTTAAAATGTGTCCAAAATGGATTTCTGTATTTGGACTGCTGACACCACAAGTGTGTGAAAGTGAAATTAGATACTCTTCCCGTGGCAGCTCCTGGCCCCCAAGTTGTGGACGATTGCAGGGAGGACAGAGATGTTTTCTGAGGGCACCATCTGGCAGGGAACAAGCAAGGGGAATCAGCCTGCGGTGGGGTGCACTTCGCTCCCCAAGTCAGAGGTCCTTTTGGCTGGCCTTGTGGTGGATAATGTGGGGACAGTTCTTCTCTTTCCATCTCTTCATTCTTGCACAAAAGAGCACACAGATCTTCACAGAAAAGAGGTTAGCCCGGCTCCGTAACTTGAGGATTCTTCTTTCTCTCTTTATCCTAGAGCCTGAGTTCTCTTCCATTCTTTTCAAAGCACAGTGGAAACAGAAAGGATGCTTAGAAAAGTGCATAAAAAGGAAACAGAATAGAAATCTCCTACACCTGCCAAATTCTTCCCCTGAATTCCATGTTATGCAGAATTTTTATTCAGCAAAAATATATCTTTTTCAGGATAAATAAAAATCAATTGCAATGGCAATTATCCCCCTCTGCTTTTTCTTTTTTTGGAAGACTTTATGGGGTGATTTGAAATCTTAGGGCTTCCTTTCATTGTGCAGACTGAGAAATTGTAAACCTTGTAATCGGGAGAGCTGGGTGATCTGAAAGAGTAGGCAAAGCAGACTCGACGAGCTGGCACCGTGTCCACGGATCCGCATGGAAGCCGAGCCTTGCCAATCTGCATGGACATTCCCCTCTCTAAAGGCATAAGATGTTCCAGTTGGCAGTACAACATAGTAGAGAAGTGTGGAATTAGAAGTCAGGAAATCTGGACTGTGGTTCTCACTAGTCGGGTGACCTTGGAAAAGCTATTTAGGTTTTCTGAGCCTTATCTTTCCTACCATAAAATGGGAGTAATAATACATCTTTCCCCTATGTACAATGCTGTTTGAGAATTAAATGTGTATGTGAGAGTGCTTAGGAGATTATGAAGACCTCTGCATATCTTAGTCACTATTTTCTAGTTTGTCAAATCAAAGTCTTAATCTAGAATGAATAAATCTATTCACAGTGAATGTTCATTCATTAGACAGACTGATTGATAATGACTTAGGATTCTGGACTCAGACCAGGAGACAGAAATAAACCCACTCTTGATAATGTTTTAGAGCCTCTCCAATTTAATATGACTTAATCTGCATGTTTAGTATAGAACTTGAGTATTAGATAGGGCTAAAAAATGTGGCTATTGATATTTAGTGAGAAAAGCTGGTTTTATCCACTCAACATTTACTCAATACATTTTTTGGGTGCATGTAAAGTGTTTATAACAGCACTTGGCACATGTCAAATGCTCAATAAATTCCCACTACTATTATTGTTGTTGCTATTTGCCAGTTTCTGGTCCGAGCTTTGGGTTAACAAATATGCAAAGCCATGGTCTCTGGCTTCTAGGAACTCTGAGCCTAGTTGGGGAGGCAGATTTGTGAGCTGACAACTACACGAAAATAAATCAAGTGGGAGCAGTCAGAGACTGGCATGAGTCAGCCTATCTACACTTTTGAGTTCTGCCCCATTATTTATCAGCTAGGTGAACTTGGGCTAGTGACTTAACCTTTGTTTTCCTCATCTGTAAGATAGGAGAATAATAGCATGGATTTTAAGGGATTGCTGGCTGAGTGAAATTAGATAATTATTCATTCATTCATTTATCAAATATTTCTTGGTTGTTGTGGTTGGCAGAATAATGTCCCTCCCAGAGATGCCCATGTCCTAATTCTTAGAATCTGTGAATATGTTAGGTTACATGACAAAGGGGAAATTAAGGCTGTAGATGGTATTAAGGTTGCTAATTAGCTGACCTGAAAATAGGGAGGTTATCCCGGATTATCTGAGTGGGCCCCATGTAATCACAAAAGTCTAAAAATGAAAGAGGAAGGCAGGAGAGGGATCAGAGCTAGAAAGAGATTTGAAGATGCTGCCTTGCTAGTTTTGAAGATGGAGAAAAAGGGCCATGAACCAAAGAATGCAGGTAGCCTCTGCTGGAACAGGCAAAGAAAGAGATTTCCCCCTCCAGCATCAGAAGGAGTGAAGCTCTAGCTACACCTTGATTTTATCCCAGTGAGATCCATTTTGAATTTCTGATCTCCAGAGCTGTAGGAAAATCAATTTGTGTTGTTTAAGCCACTAATTTGTGGTGGTTTATTACAGCAGCAACAGGAAACTAACTAAGTGTCTACCATGTGCCACCAGACTTTGTTCTAGGTGCTGGGGCTAAGCAGTGGGACACCCAAACACACCTACACACGCTTTGCTCTTTTGGAGCTTAAATTTCAGGACAATAAATAAATGGATAAATAAATATGTGCCAGAGGCTGATAAATGCTATAAAGAAAAAATTAAAGAGGGCAAGGCAACCTTGGGTGAGACAGCTCCTTCCCAGGGGCCACTGCCAAAGAGGATGCCACTATGAGCCTTCAGCAGCCCAAACTCCCAGCAGCGAGGAGACTGAATCCCTTGGTCCGAAAGGGGATCTGATTAGTGCATCATGGCCTTGGCGGCAGGAGGTTATTACAATGATCTGGCCAAGAGGCAGCATTAATTTGTACTAAGGTGGTTGCAGGGGAGATGGTGTGAAATGATCAGACTCAGGATATATTTCTAAAGTAGAGCTCCTAGGATGATTGTAAAAGGGATTTGATAGAATGGTTGTGATGGAAAGAGAGGCGTCAAGGCTGACTCCAAACAACTGGAATGGGGTTGTCACTTTCTGAAACAGGGAGTACTTGATCATGGGCAAGTTGTGGAGAGAGAAATCCAGAGTTTAGTTTGAAATATGTTAAACCTGAGATGCTTTAGCGTCTCCCATTGTGGACATGTTGAATTCAGAGGAGAGACCAGAGCTGGAGCTGCAACTCTGGGATAGAACCGTGGAACGGACTGACATCACTTTAGAGAGTGGATGTAGGCAAAGAAGAGATCCAAGATGGAGTCCTGGGGCACTGTATCAGCTAAAAATTGGAAAGATGCGACAAGGCTCCTGCAAAAGCACCTGACCTTGCCTGTGGTTAAGTATCCAGTATAGGGTAGCTAGACATGGAAGTTTTACAAAGGGCAGAGGGACTCAGGCTAGAAAGCACTGACAGTGCCTGGGAGGCCACTCGCTGGGCCTCACTCTTCCTAATTTTCTAACTGACCCACATTCACCCATGTCCTTTCTGGGCCTCAGTTTCCTCCTCCGCAAACTAAGGGCTTCTTTCATTTCTAACACTGTGTTAACTATAATTATAAAATGGGGTGGTTAGAAATCACGTATCATTGTATTCATGTTGATTTAAAATCTTTTTAATTTGATTTTTTTACTGTGGCAAAGTATATGTGACATAAAATTTACCATTTTAACCATTTTAAATGTACAGTTCAGTAGCATTAAATACATTCACATTTTTGTACAACTATCATCACCATCCATCTCCAGGACTTTTTCAGCATCCCAGACTGAAACTCTGTGCCCACTAAGCAACAACTCCTTGTTCCCCCCTTCTCCACTGTTCTACTTGCTGTTGCTGTGAATTTGACTACTTTCAGTATCTCCTACAATATTTCAGTATTTGTCCTTTTGTGTCTGGCTTATTTCACTTAGCAGAATATCTTCAAGGTTCATCCATGTTGTAGTATGTGTCAGAATTTCATGCCTTCTTGAGGCTGAGTAATTTCAGCCATGTGGATTTGAAATCACAAGACTCGTGCCCAAACCCCAACTCTTCTACTTCTGAGCTCATATGACCTTGGGCGTGCCCTCTGCTTCTCATTTCCTCATCCTTAAATAGTGAAAATAGTACCTACCTCACAGACGTGTTGGACAGAGAATTTGATATAATGGATGTGAAACCTCTTTAGAAAGATTATGATGCTATGGCTATTTTTAACTATAAGAGCCCACAAGGTTGGCTGCCAGGCGTTGATTCTTTTCTCTTGGCCACCCTAATGACATCTTTCCAAGCAATTCCTTGGCCTGGCTGCATAGTTGATCCAATTCACTTATCACAGCAGTCAAATAAATGGACTTGGTTGTTTCCCTGTCAGCTTCTCTGTGTGTTACATCAGTGCAGCCTGAGATAAGGAGCCTCTGTCTCTGACCCAGACATTCTGGACCTGGGTGCCTTCGTTTGTATGCCAGGGAAAGTACAATCCCTGAGGGCTGGGGGGAAAACCCTTCTCCCCTTGGCTTTTGGCCTCATTCTAAAGAAACATCCAGCTCCCTGTTCCTGGGCCTGACTCATTGAGGTCATTGCACTCTGGAGAGGGTGGGAGGATGGATTGGGGGAAAGGACATGAGGCAGCATGGCCTGGGAATCTGGGGGCCTGAGGGCCAGCTGGATATCCTGCAGACTTGCTGTGTGAGTGTGAGCAAGGAACATCCCCTCTCTGGGTTGGTTACCTTCCTCTGTCATAAGGGGTGGGATCTGATGGCCTCTAAGGCCATTTCTGGCTCTGGCCTTCTATGAATTATTTGTGAATTACCATCCCACTTTCTGTAAAGGACTCTCTCGATCTTTCCTTCACTCCCACTCTTCTTGTACTTTACTTTTCCCGAGAGTTACTTGCTTTAGGTTCAGAGTTAAATTGGATCCTTACCCCTAGCTCTGAGCCTATATTTTCCCTCCCTATTCACTTTGATTCCTTTCCAATCCAATTTTCTGCCGTCTATAGTGACTGACTCTAGAAACATCTGCTTTCCTGAAGCATGCTGAAAGATTAATGGCAGGTTATAGCTTCAATTCTCATTTATTTTGCATTTTAGGAGAAGAGCAATACTTCAACCTCAGAAGAATGGCCTTCTTGCAATAGTGTATAGACTAAGAGTGGGGAGATAAACTCTAAAAGTAGACAAGGGGCCAGATAATGTAGGTTTCCAAAGAGAGGCTGAAGAGTTTGGACTTTATCCAATGGCAGTAGAGAACCACTGATTTTTTATTTTATTTTAGCATATTATGGGGGTACAAATGTTAAGGTTATGTATATTGCCCATGCCCCCCTCCCCATTCGAGTCAGAGCTTCAAGCGTGACCATCCCCCAAACGTTGCACATCTCACTCATTATGTTTGTATACACCCATCCCCTCCTCCCCCCTCCCACCTGCCCGACACCCGATAAATGTTATTCCTGTATGTCCACTTAGGTGTTGATCCGTTAATACCAATTTGCTGGTGAGTACATGTGGTGCTTGCTTTTCCATTCTTGAGATACTTCACTTAGTAGAATGGGTTCCAGCTGTATCCAGGAAAATACAAGAGGTGCTATATCACCATTGTTTCTTAAAGCTGTATCTGAGTTGTATCTTCAAGAGATCATTCAGGCAGCTTTTGAAGATTGGATTAAAGTGGGAAGAAAGCAGAGGCAGGCAGGAGAATGAATCCAGGATCTAGGTGAGAGAGACCAAGAAAAACGGCAGTAGCACGCTGTCTGGGGAATGGTCACACTTGTAGCTGTGGCTCAGGCAGTGCAAAGCAATGAATATAAACGAAGCATTTGCACTCCCATAATATTCTGAAATTTAAAAAAAGTGGCAGTAGGGATGAAAAGGAAGAGACTGATCTGAGAGGTTTTAGAATAATCAACTGCACGTGGGCCCCAGTGAGTCTGGAGATGAGAGAGAGGAATGAGTTGAGAGTGACATTTACATCTCCAGCTTGTAAGGTTGATGCACGATTTTGCCTTGTAGCTAATCCATGAAACACAGGCTCTGCCATTCTTCCCTGGCTCACTGTGCTGCAGCCATGCCCAAATTTGCTCTGCCTCAGGGCTTTTGCACTTGTGGATTTCCGTGCTCAATTTTAGCTCAGTGTCACCTCTTTTAAGAGGCTTCTTTGACCACCCAGTCTAAAGTAGTTCCTGTGCCCAGTTCATCTCCGGCCTCAGGTCTTTATTCACAGAAATGGTCTCTAGCTGAAATGAAAATGAGCTCATTCATCTATTTGCTTCCCTCCACTGCAATTTAAATTTCTCGTGGGTAGTGGTCATGTCTTTCTTGTTCATTATGGTATCCCTGGCACCTAAAACAGGGCTTGACTCACAGCAAACCCTCAGTAATTAAAGTTGGATGGAAAGGAAGGGAGGGAGGGAGAGAGAAGGAGGAAAAAAGAAAAGGAAGTCAGGAAATGAGGGAAGGAGAGAAGGAGGGAGGGAAGGAAGGAAGGGAGGGAGGGAGGGAGGAAGGGAGGGAGAGAACAAAGGAAGAAGAAAGACGGGAAACAGATGTGTAGATTACTTCCAAAGATGGCTGCACCACTATCTCCCATCTTGCATGACTTTTGCAATGAGTCTTGTGACTCCTCTCATCGGGTCCAGTCTGTCTTCACACTCTCACAATGCTTCTTCTTGGAACAGTCCTGAGGCCATCAAGCCAGGAAAGCCCACACCACATGGGCAAAAAATTTTCTCTCAATCCATAGGCTGCCTTTTTATTTTGTTGGTTATTTCCTTTGCTGTGTGGGAGATTTTAAGTTTGATATAGTCCTACTTTATTTTTGCTTTTGTTGCCTGAGCTCTTGGTGTAATATCCAAAAAAATCATTACCAAGACCAATATTAAGGAGATTTCCCCCCATGTTTTCCTCTAGGAGTTTTATAGTTTCAGATCTTACATTTAGGTCTTTAATCCATTTTGAGTTGATCTTTGTGCATGGTATAAGATATCCTTTTGCACATGGATATCCAGTTATCCTAACACCTTTTACTGAAGAGATAGTCTTTTCCCCATTGTGTCTTCTAGGTGGCCTTATCTAAAATTAGTTGACTGCATGTGCTTGGGTTTATTTCTGGGCCCTCTATTCTGTTCCATTGGTCTATATGTCTGTTTTTATGCCAGCACTATACTGTTTTTATTACTATAGTTTTGTTATATAATTCGAAATCAGGAAATGTGATGCCTCCAACTTTGTTTTTCACAAGATTTTTTTTTGGCTACTCAGGGTCTTTTGTGGTTCCTTAGGAATTTTAGAATTGTCTTTTTTTTATTTCTGTAAAAAATGCCATTGTACTATTGATAGACATAGTATTGAATTTGTATATCACTTAAACAGTATGAATATTTTAACAATATTAATTCTTATAATCCACAAACTGGAATATTTTCACATTTCTTTGTGCCTTTCTAAATTTCTTTCTTAAATGTTTTATAATTTTCAGTATACAGATTTTTCACTTCCCTGGTCAAATTTATTCCTAAGTATTTTATTCTTTTTGATGCTATCATAAGTGGAATTGTTTTCTTAATTTATTTTTTAGATAAACCATTATTTGTGTAAGAAAATGTAACCAATTTTTGTATGTTGGTTTGGTATCCTGATATAATACTTTACTGAGTTCATTTATTAGTTCTAACAGGGTTTTTTTGGTGAAGTCTTTAGAGTTTTCTACATATAAAATCATGTCTTTTGCAAACAGGGATAATTTTACTTATTCCTTTCTGATTTGGATGCCTTTATTTTTTTTCTTCTCTGAATGCTATTGCTAATACTTCAAGTATCACGTTGAATAGAGTACTATTAGAATAGAGTAGCACAGCCATCCTTGTCTGGAGTACTATTCTGTTAAGAGTACTAACAGAATAGACCTAGAGTGGGCATCCTTGCCTTATACCAGATCTTATAGGAAAGGCTTTCAGTTTTTCCACATTGATTATGATGTTAGCTATGAGCTTTTCATAAATGGCCTCTATTATGTTGAAGACATTTCCTTCTATACCTATTTTGTTGAGAATTTTTATCATAAAAGGATTCTGAGCTTTGTCAAATGCTTTTTCAGCATCTATTTATATCCTCATGTAGTTTTTATCTTTCATTCTGTTGGTGTGGTATATTGCATTGATGATGTTAAGCCAATCTTGCATCCCAGGGATAAATCCCACTTAGTCATGATGTATAATCTTCTTAATGTATTATTGAATTCAGCTTGCTAGTATTTTTTTGGAGGATTTTTACATATATAGTCATCAGATATATTGGCCTGTAGTTTTCTTTTCTTGTGCTGTCTTTGTCTGGCTTTGGAATCTGGGTAATGCTGGCCTCCTAAAATGAGTTTGAAAGTATTTCCTTTACTTTTGTTTTTCAGAAGAGTTTAAGAGGGGATTGGTATTAATTCTTCTTTGAACATTTGGTAGAATTCAGCCATGAAGCCATCTGGTCCTGAGCTTCTCTATGTTGGGAGGTTTCTGATAACTACTTCAATCTCTTTATTTGTTATTGGTCTGTTATGACTTTCTATTTCTTCTTGATCCATTCTTAGTAGGTTGTGTACTTCTAATAATTTATCCATTTCCTCTAGGTAATCCAATTTGTTGACGTGTAATTGTTTATACTAGTCCATTGAATGTCTCTACCATCATTTCTACTTTTATTTATTTGAGTCTTCTCTTTTTCATTCTTAGTTAGCCCAGCTAAGATTTTGTCAACTTTGTTTATTTCCTCAAAAAGTTACCTCTTAGTTTTGTTGATTTTTTTCCTGTTGTTTCTCTATTTATTTCTTCTGTGATATTTATTATTTTCTTTCTTCTGTTAACTTTGCATTTAGTTTGTTCTTCTTTCTCTAGTTCCTTAAGGCTGTGGTCCTGAACCTACGGCTGCAGACTGGTACTGATCTGTGGCCTCTTAGGAAGGGGGCCACACAACAGCATGTGAGTGGCTGGCTAGCGAGCAAAGCTTCATCTGTATCGACAGCTGCTCTCCACCGCTTGCATCACTACCTTAGCTCCGCCTCCTGTCAGATCAGTAGCATCATTATTTGCAGGAAAAGCTCAGGGCTCCCACTGATTCTGCATTACAATGAGTTGTATAATTGTGTTTTATTATACAACTTTTTTGTATTGCTATATTTTTACTCCTTTCTCTTTTTCTTTTCTGTAATTTCTATAGGTATTATTTTTGAAGTTACCAAGAGACTGATATAAAATATCTTATAGTGATAGCAATCTATTTTAAATCGATAAGAACTTAACTTCCCTTGCATGCAAGAATTCTCTGATTTTACCTCTTCTCCCCACACATTACATGCTATTGATGTCACAATTTACAACTATTTATATTATGTATCCTTTAACACCACTTATTACTTTTGTCTTTTACCTTTTATGGTAGAATTATAATTGATTTACCCACCACTGTTATAGTAATAAAATATTGCTTTTCTCTGTATATTTACTTTTGCAAATAAGTTTTATATTTTCTTATGTTTGTATGCTGCTGTTTAGTGTCTTTTTTTTTTTGACTTGAAGAACTCTCTTTAGCATTTCTTGTAAGGCAGGTCTAGTGGTGATAAACTTCCTCAGCTTTGTCTGAGAAAGTCTTTATCATTCATTTTTTGAAGACATTTTCTGGTTATAGTATTCTTGGTTGGTTTTTGTTTTTCTTTTTGTTTCTTATTTTTTGTCTTTCAGTACTTTGACTATATCATTCACTTCTTTCTGGCCTGCAAGGTTTCTAATAAAAATATGCTAATAGTCTTATTACAGTTGCCTTGTATGTGACAAGTCACTATTTTTCTTGCTGCTTTCAAATTTTTCTTTTTGTTTTTAACTTTTGACAATTTGATTATAATGTGTCTTGGTATGCATCTCTTTGGAGTCTTCTTATTTGGTGTCCTTTGGGCTTTCTGGATCTAGATTTCTATTTCCTTCTCCAAGACTTGGGAATTTTTCAGCCATTATTTCTTTCAGTAAGGTCTCTGTAGCTGTGTCTCTCTCTTCTCCTTTTGAAGCTTTGACAATGAGTATATTATTTCCTTAGTGGTGTCTCAAAAGTCCCTTAAGCTGTTTTCACTCTTTATTATAATTATTATTTTGCTCCTCAGATTGGATGACTTCCAATGACCCATCTTTGAATTTACTGTTCTTTCTTCCTCTTGATCTAGTTTGCTGTTGAATTTCCTCCATTGACTTTTTCAGTTAAGTTATTGTATTATTTAGTTCTATTTAGCTCTGTTTTTTGTTTGGAACTTTTTAATATTTTCTATCTTTTTGTTGAAATTATAAGTTTGTTCATGCATTGGTCTCCTGACCTCTATTTTTAATTCTCTGTTGGGTAAATCACATATCTCCATTTCATTAGGGATGGTTTCTGGAGATTTATCTTATCCTTTAATTTGGAACATATTTCCTTATTTCTTCACATTTCTTCACTCTGTTTAATTTCTCTATGTTAAATAAGACAACTGCTTCTCCTAGTTTTCTCAAACTGGCCTCCTGTTGAAGATGGGCCTCACTAGTCAGCTCAGTCAGAGATTCTAGGTGCCTCTCAAATCTTTGCACTTGTCCAAACCATTGTCTTTGTTCTTAGTGGCCCCCATGAGATTAGGATGTGCCATGTCCTACCTTGTGCTATCAATAGCACAAGACAGATGGGATATAAACCAGTCCTTTGAAATGCAGCTAGAAACGTTGGGATGTTAGATATGTGTTATAATTTTTTCTGTCCCCAGGGATAAGCTGAGAGCTGGACTTTATCTCCCACTCACTCTGCACCAAGCTGGGGAGAGGATCTGTGGCAAATGCCTGTACTTTCATTGAGACCACCTTTCTGAGCTAGAGCCACTGGAAGTACACTCGTTGAAAAACCACTTCTTTGTTCCTTGTGGTCTATGGAGAGTTAAGAATGCGGAGACCATCAAGTTATTAAGGAGGCATTCTCTTAGGTGGGAGCTATAAAAGTTGGCACACTTAATGTATACATAAGCTCCTTCCAGGGAGAATCTGCAGACCTGGATTTATCTCTGAAGTGAGCCAGGGAAGAAGGCACAGGAAGTGCTCACACTACCATTTAGGGTCTCTCTCAGAAGTCTATTGTTTATCTGCCCCATCAGCTCTCAGATTCAGGATAATTAGAAGCTCAACTTTCAGGCAGCAGCTGGAAAAGTGTATGAACAAACTCTTTCAAGAGAGAAACTTGGAGCTGGGCATATTAGTCCATTCTCTCTGCACTGGGCTTATAGTCTATAGCCAATGGAAGTGTTCACATGCTCATTTAAGACCACCCCTTTGTTCTCTGTGATCTATGGAGAATCATGAATGAAGAGCCCTGTCAACTTACAGAGCTAAGTGATTAAGTGATAACCCCTTGGGTGGGGGCTATAAAAATTTGGGTGTTATATGTGTGGTCCAAATATTTCATTCCTCAGGCATAAGCTGGTAACTGGAGATTCCTTCTCAATTTTCAAGTATGGTACCTGGGGTGGAGTTTGTTCTGAGTGTATCTCAGTGTTTCCTACTCATTTTGATGTGAATATTTTCTCAGATTCTTGGTGAGTAGGAGTCTCTCAATTAGTTTTTGGCTTTCTTTCAGAGGTAATTGATCTCTGTGTGGATGTTTATCTGGTGCATACATGGGAGAAGGGAAAGTCAAGAGCCTCCTATTCTGCAATTTTGGTGATGTCACTCCCATCCAATGTGATTTGAGAAGTGTTCAGGACCATGCTGCCCAAAGCTTCTGCCCCACTGCATTCTGCCTCCCTTGTCATGGTCCTGTCCATGGCTGGACTTTGAAATGTTGCCCCAGTTCTTGGGCTCTGGGCTTGGAAGAATCACAAACCTTGGCCCACACAACAGAGAGAGATGACAGACACTCAACAAGTATGTGTGAAGAATTTATTTTAAGGAAAGTTTAAAGGTGCAAAGCAAAAGTACATTTCCTAAGGGGAAATGGGTCTGTCTCTGTGAGTGGAGAAGACACTCTGTGTTTCTTCTTTTATATGCTAGAAGTATATGTTGATGTAAAGGTCAGTTATACTTACTTATGATTATATGTCACAGGTTTTTGGGGTCTGCATTTTTCTAGGTATGGACATAACTTAAAGATTATGTTCCAGACATTCCTTTCTCCTATACGTGTGATGGGAAAAGATATTTTTCTATTTTCTGATTGGTGGTCACTATTCCATGGTTTAAGTAACCCATTCTTTAAGACTGAAATAACTGTTTTCCCTGGTTATTTTTCTGTAACTATTTCCTTCTTGTTGCTTTTCTTTAACTATTTCCTCCTCCTTGTTTTTCTGCTCCTATCATTCCATCACCTCTTGTTTTTTCTTTAACTGTTTTCTGTTTCTTGTTTTTCTGCCTCTATCATTCCATTACCTCTTATTTTTATCTCCCTAACACCCAGACTCTACATGTCTGCCCTTACTGTTTTACTCCTTTGGCCTAGAGTTAGATAGTAGATGCAGAAGCATCAATTCTAGGTGACTGTAGTATTGACTACCATGTATCTAGTGCTTTTCAACTTAGAAAGTAATTTTTCCATCATTATCTCATTGAATCCTCATAGCAAATCTATGGCATACATTCTGATTTTTGTGTGTGTGAAAATGGAGAAACAGAAGATTAAACTGAAACTCATGCAGTAAGTTTCAGTGAAGTGAAGAACAGATCCAGCAGGCTCTCTAAACTCCTGGGTCAGCATGCTTTCAGCACCATCACACTCATCCCAGTAGAACAGCCTATGAGCTTCCTGTAAACTATTTAAATAAGAAAGAGAATGACCTTTGTTTTTAGCTATTCATTGTCTGTCACAGGAGAGATGAGATATCATCTTTGGGCAAGGTCTTCGCTCCCTTGTAATTTAAGTAAATCGTTTATGCTAATTTCTTCTCCCTCCTGGTGTTAGTCCTGGCTCCTGGGAAGGGGAAGGAAATGCTTTCACAATTTATACACAACTTTGACTTCAACCACATCATTTACTCCATTTTGTCTCCTATAAAATCTAAAAAAGTAGCTGTAAAGTTTCTCTGTTTCTCTTTTTTGTATGTGTGATAATGTCTTTATTTTGCCTTCACATTTTTTTTTATTATTTCAAAACATGAGGGTACAAATGATTTTGGTTTCATGGATTGCTTATGTTAACCTTGAGTCAGGGTTACAAGTGTGCCCATCACCCAGATAGTGGTCACTGTACCCATTAGGTAGGTTTTCACCCACACCTTCTCACCCCTCCCCCTACTTGATTTCCACTGAGTTTTTCTTCCCTCTGTGCACATGTGTGCTCATCAGTTAATTCCAATTTAATAGCAAGTACATGTGGTGTTTATTTTCCCATTTTTAGATACCTCACTTAGGATGATAATCTCCAGTTCCATCCAAATTGTTGCAAAAGGCCATAATTAATCCTTCATGGCTGAGTACTATTCCAGTATACATATACCACTTTGTTAATCCACTCATGAATTGATGGGCACTTGGGTTGATTTCACATCTTTGCAATTGTGTATTGTGCTGCAATAAACATTCAAGTGACTTATTTTCCTTTGGGTAAATACCCAGTAGGGGGATTGCTGGATCAAATGGTAGGTCTATTTTTAGTTCTTTGAGGAACCTCCATACTGTTTCTTATAGAGGTGGTACGAATTTGCAGTTCCAACAACAGTATATAAGTGTTGATTTCTCTCTGCATCTATTGTTTTTGGACATTTTAATAAATGCCATCCTAACTGGGGTAAGATGATATTTCATTGTGGTTTTAATTTGCATTTCCCTGATGATTAGTGACATTGAGTATTTTTCATATGTGTATCAGCCATTTGTCTATGTTCTTTTGAAAATCTTCTGTTCATGTCTTTTGCCCACTTTTTTAATGGGGTTGTTTATTTTTTTCTTGTTGCTTTGCTTGAGTTCTTTGTAGATTCTGGCTATTAGCCCTTCATCAGATGTACAGCTTGCAAATATTTCCTTGTATTCTGTAGGTTACCTATTTGCTCTGTTGATTATTTCCTTAGCTATGCAGAAGCTTTTTAATTAAATCAAGTCCCATTCATTTATTTTTGTGGTTGCTTTGATTGTCACTGAGGTCTTTTTCATAAATTCTTTGCCTAGGCCTATATCTAGAAGAGTTTTTCCAACATTTTCTTCTAGAATTCTTATGGATTCATGCCTTAAATTTAAGTCTGTTATCCATCATGAATTAATTTTTGTCAGTGATGAGAGATATGGATACTGTTTCATTCTTCTGCATGTGGCTCTCCAATTCTCTCAGCACCATTTATTGAATGGGGCTTCTTTTCCCAGTGTATATGGTTGTCTGATTTATCAACGATCAGTTGGCTGTATGCGGATGGTTTTATATCTGGGTTTTCTGTTCTGTTCCATTGACTTCTGTCTCTATTTTTGTGCCAGTGCCATGCTGTGTTGGTTACTATAGCCTTCTAGTGTAGTTTGACGTCTGGAAATGTGATGCCTTCAGATTTGTTGTTTTTGATTAAGATTGCTTTGGCTTTTGGGGCTCTTTTCTGGTTCCAAATGAAGCATAGAATTATTTTCTCTAGAACTGTGAAACATGATGTTGGTATTTTGATGGGAATTGCATTGAATTTGTAAATCACTTTGGGTAGTATGGACATTTTAATGATGTTGATTTTAATAATCCATGAGCATATGTTTTCAATTTCTTTGTGTTATTTGTGATTTCTTTCCTCAGTGTTTCATAGTTCTCTTTGCAGTGATTTTTTGCCTCCTTGGTTAGGTATATTCCTAGGTATTTTATTTTATTTGTGTCTATTGTGAATGGTATTGAGTCTTTGATTTAACTCTCAGCTTGGCTGTTGTTGGTGTACAGGAATGCTACTGATTTTTGTGCATTGATTTTGTAACCTGAGACTTTGCTGAATTTATTTATCAATTCCAGGAGTCTCTTGGAGTCTTTGGGGTTTTCTAGATATAAGATCATATTGTCAGCAAAAAGCAATAGTTTGACCTTCTCTTTCCTGCTTTAGATACCATTTATTTCTTTCCCTTGCCTGATTGCTCTGGCTAGGACTTCCAGCACATGTTGAATAGAAGTGGTGAGAAAGGGAACACTTGTTTTGTTCCAGTTCTTAGTGGGAATGCTTTCAACTTTTCCCCATTCAATATGATGTTGGCTGTGGGTTTATCATATATGGCTTTTATAATTTTGAGATATGTTCTTTCTATGCCTAATTTATTGAGGGTTTTTATCATGAAAGGGTGCAGAATTTTGTCAAATGCTTTTTCTGCTTCTATTGAGATGATCACATGGTCTTTGTTTTTGCTTCTGTTTATGTGGTGAATCACATTTATTGATTTCTATATGCTGAACCATCATTGCACCCTGGAATGAAGCCCACTTAGTCATGGTGGATTATTTTTTGATGTTCTGTTGAATTCAGTTTGCTAGTATTTTATTGACAATTTTTGCATCTATATTCATAAGGGATGTTGGTCTGTGGGTTGTTTTTTGCCCTGTCCTTTCATGGCTTTGGTATCAAGGTGATACTGGCTTCATAGAATGAGTTGGGGAGGATTCCCTCCTTTGTGATATTATGGAATAATTTCTGTGGTATGGGTACCAGCTCTTCTTTGTATGTCTGGTAAAATTCAGCTGTGAATCCATTTGTTCTGGGGCATTTTTTTGTTGTTAGAAGATTTTTTTTATAACTACTTCAATCTTGTTGTTTGTTATTGGCCTGTTCAGGAGTTCTATTTCTTCCTGATTGAGTCTTGAGAGGTTGTATGTTTCTAAGAATTTGTCCATTTCCTCTACATTTTTGAGTTTATGTGCATTGAGATTTTCATAGTGTTCACAGATGATTATTTTGACAGTGCCAAATCCTAACCACTAGACCACCAGGGAGGTTTGTTTTGTATATCTTTGGTATCAGTTGTAATATCTCCTTTTTCATTTCTGATTGAGCTTATTTGAGTTCTTTCTCTTCTGTTCCTGGTTAATCTAACAAGATGTCTAAAGATTTTGTTTATTTTTTCAAAGAAACAACTTTTTGCTTCATTGATCCTTTTTATTATATTTTTTAATTTATTTTCCATTACGTTTAGTTCTGCTCTGACCTTAGTTATTTCTTTTCTTCTGCTGTATTTGGGTTTGATTGGCTCTGCCTTTTCTAGTTCCTTGAGATGTGATATTAGATTGTAGATTTTTGATCTTTCTGTCTTATTGATGCAGGCACTTAAGGCTATGCATTTTTCCCTTAGGACTGCTTTTGCTGAATCCCATAGATTTTGATAGCTTATGTCTCCTTTGTCATTCAGTTCAAGGACTCTTTTGATTTCCATCTTAATTTTATTATTGACCCAATAATTGTTAAGGAGCAGGTTGTTTAATTTCTATGAGTGTGTATAGAATTGAGTATTGCTCTTGGAGTTGATTTCTGGTTTTATTCCACTGGGGTCTGAGAAGATACATGGTATGATTTCTATTTTTTTGAATTTGTTGAGACATGTTTTGTGGCCTATGGTATGATCAATCTTGGAAAATGTTCCATGTGCTGATGAGAAGAATATATATTCAGTAGTTTTTGGGTAAAATGTTCTGTAAATGTCTGTTAGGCCCATTTGTTCTAGCACCCCATTTAAGTGTGATGCTTCTTTCTTTATTTTCTGCTTGGATAATCTGTCCAGTTCTGTCAGTGGTGTGTTGAAGTGCCTGGCAATTCTCATGCTTCTGTTTATCTCTTTGCTTAGATCTAGTAAGGTTTGCTTTATGAATTTTGATGCTTCTGTGTTAGGTGCATACATATTTAGGATTGTTATGTCTTCTTGTTGAATTGCTCCATTTACCAGTGTATAATGACCATCTTTGTCTTTCTTTACCCTTGTTGATTTGAAGTCAATTTTTTCTGATATGAGAATGGCTATGCCAGCTTTCTTTTGGTTTTCATTTACATGGAATATTTTTTTCCATCCTTTCACCTTATGGGTTAGATGTGTTTCCTTATGGGTTAGAGGTGTCCTTATGGGTTAGACATGTTTCTGGAGACAGAAGATACTTGAGTTGTATTTTTTCAACCATTCAGTCAACCTATATCTCTTGAGTGGGGCATTAAAACCATTCACATTGATTGATAGAATTGATATGTGGGATTCTGTTTTGTTCATCCTGTTTACTTTTGTAAAACAAATCCTTATTGCTTTGTTTTACATCTTGTGCTATTGTTTTATATGAGCTCTGAGCTTTAGCTTTTGGGTGGTTTTATATTGTGGGTGTTTATTGTGCTGATCCATGTATAATGTGTTTCTGAGTTTTTCTTATAGGGCAGGTCAGGTTTTGACAAATTCCCTCAGTGTTTGCTTGTCTCAAAAAGTCTTTATTTCTCCTTCATATATGAAACTTAGTTTGGCAGGATGCAAAATTCTGGGCTGGCAGTTGTTCTGTTTAAGAAGGCTGAAGATGGGGCCCCAATCCCTTCTGGCTTTTAAGGTCTTGATTAAGAAGTCTGCAGTTAGCCTGATGGGTTTTCCTTTGTAAGTTACTTGATGTTTTCGCCTCATGGCTCCCAGGAGTTCCTCCTTCATGTTGACTTTGGCCAATCTGATGACTGAGCTTGTAAGGCCCCTCTTAGCCTTACCTCAGAACTTTCATAGCATCCTGTGTATTCCTCTGTCAAATTGCTTTAAACCATCTTCTCTTTCTATCCTTCCACTACATCGTATGCTTCTTGAGATTACATTCGACTTCTGTCCTTCTTGCCCATCCCAGTGCCAAATATCTAGAAGGTACTTGGAAAAAAGCTTTGGACTTGGAATTAAAAAACCAGAGTTCAAATCCTTTGTTTTCCATGCATTATTTCTATGACATACATAAGTCACTTTGCCTGTTTGAGCCATGTTTCCTTATCTATAATTATTCTGTTTATCTTTTAAGGAAAAACTGAAGATCAAATGAGAAAATATATAAATATTTCTTGTAAACTCCAAAGAACTATGAAAATATTTTATTATATAGAATATTCAGAAAGACACAGAGGAAAAAAGATCTATCTCAACATCATGGATCCTGTACAAACTTTAATGAGACTTCTTCATTCAAAAATCTATGCAAGCATTTTAATAGCACTGTGTGGTATGATTTGAATGTTTGTGAACCTCCAAAATTCATGCTGAAATTTAATCTCCAATGTAGTAATAATAAGATGTGGAGCTTTGGGGGAAGTGATTAGATTAAGTCACGAGGAGTCCACCCTCATAAATGGGATTAATGCCCTTATAAATGAGACTTCAGAGAGCTGTCTGGTCCTTTTTGATCTTGTGCCCTTCTGCCATGTGAGAATACCAATATGGCACCATCTATGAGCAGTGGGCCCTCACCAGACATGAATGTGCCAGTGCTTTATCTTGGTCTTCCAACCTCCAGAACTGTAATAAATAAATTTCTCTTGTTTATCAATAATGTAGTCTAAGGCCTTTTGTTAAAGCAGCATGAATGGACTGAGACAAAGATTGGTATTGCTATAACAAATACCTAAAAATGTGGAAGCTGCTTTGGAACTGGGTAGTGGCCAGAGGCTGGAAGAATTTGTAGGAGCAAGCTAACAAAAGTCTATGTTGCTATGAACAGATTGGAAAGGGAAATTCTGGGGAGGGCTAAGAAGAAGAGGAGAACTATAGAGAGAGCTTCAATCTCCTTAGAGATTACATAATGGTCATGACAAAAACATTAATAGAAGTATGGATGGTAAAAGCCATTCTGATGAGGTCTCAGACAGAAATGAGGAACAAGATATTGGAAACTGGAGGAAAGGCCATCCTAGCTATAAAGTGGCAAATAACTTGGCTGAATTGTGTTCATGTCCTAGTGCTTTGTAGAAGGTGGAACTGGTGAGCAATGAAATAGGACATTTAGCAGAAGGAATCTCTATACAAAGTGTTGAGGGTGCAACATGGCTCTTCTTGACTGCTTATAGTAAAATGTGAGAAGATAGAAATGAGTTAAAGACACAATTTGTAATCAAAAGGGAAGCATAACTTAAACATTTGGAATGTTCTCAGCCTGGCCAGATTGTAAAGAAAGAAAAAGTATGTTCAGGAGAGAATACTGAGGGTGTGGCCAAGATACGCTTTGGTAAGGAGATTTGTATGGATAGAAGGAAGCCAGATGCTATTCGTCAAGGAAATGGAAGAATGACCTCAAAGGCATTTCAAAGATCTTTAAGGCTGCCACTCCCATCACAGGCCCAGAATTCCAGGGCCTTGGGGGCAGAACAGTTTCAGGGGAGGGTGCCCATGGGACCTAAGGGATTCACTTTATGCATTCCAGTGCAGCAATTCTCAGCCACCCCAGGTGTGGCTGTAGCGGGCCCAGGTGTGTGCAATGTGCAATCACCACTCCTATGGAAGGCATAGGCAGTAAACTCTGGTGGCATCCATGTGGTGCAAACTTTGCAGGCACACAGAGTACAGGAACTATGGGGACAAGATTACTACAGGGAGTCTCCACTAGGCAATGTCTAGTGGAGCCATGGGGTGAGGCCACTTCTGAGACTCCAGACTAGTAGAGTCACCAGGTGCAACTCCAGCTGAGAGAGCTTCAGGCATGTAGCTCCAGAGCCTGAGAGCTGTGGCATGGGCTGCGCCCAGTAAGGTCATGGGGGTGGGGTCCACTACAGCCTAATCCCTGCCCCAGTGTGTCTGGAAGGTAGAACAACAAATCAAAGAAGATTATTCTCCAGCCTTAAGATTTAATGTTGTTTGCCCTGTTGGGTTTTGGACTTGCTTGGGACTTTTTACCCCTTTTTTCTTCCCTTTTGGAATTAGAATGTCTATCTTATTCTTGTCCTATTGTATTTTAGAAACACAGCTTGTTTGATTTTGCAGGCTCACAGCTGGAGGGGGAATTTATCTCAGGATGAATTATACCTTGAGTTGTACCCATATCTGATTTAGATTGTATTTAGAGGAGACTTTGGACTAAGACTTTAAAGTTGATGATGAAATGAGTTAAGACTTTTGGGGCTATTTGGATGGAATGAATGCATTTTATATGTGAGAAGGACATGAATTTTGAGGGGGTGGGGTGGAATGCTATGGTTTAAATGTTTATATCCTTTCAAAATTCTTGTTGAAACTTAATTTCCAATGCAATTGTATTAAGAGGTGGAGCCTTCTGGGAAATGACTAAGTTATGACAGCTCTGCCCTCATGAATGGGATTAAAGTCCTTATAAAAGAGGCTGTAGAGAGCTGCCTGTCCCTTTTTGCTCTTCTACCATGTGAAAACACCTCTATGGCACCATTTATGAGGAATGGGCTTCACCAGACACCAAATCTGCCAGTGCCTTGATCTTGGACTTCCCAGTCCCCAGACTGTGAGCAATAAGTTCTGTCATTTGTAAATTACCTAGTCTAAGGCATTTTGTTATAGCAGCATGAACAAACTGAGATAGTGTGATATTCTGTACAGTGTAGTGAGAGGATTATCTCTTTGTTTAACAACCTAGTCAATGCATCTATAAGCCCTAGAATTGGGCTTATAAAATAATCAGCTAATATCACTTAACAGTTGTGACAAGAACATTAATTTAGCTTTAACATTAGCAGGACATGTCTCTCCAGAGAATCTTAAAGAATGTATAGTATCACATCTTCTTGTCTCTGTTTCTCCAGACTTCTGCTATAAAACTCTTTCAATTAGTACATTTTATACACATCTCAATTCCATGTGAAAATCAGGCCATGAAGGAGGGACAATTCAGATGGGATTTCACTAACCAACCTGATTTACCTTAAGTGAATACATATCATTTATCCAATTCTTTCTCTATTACTTGGCAAAAGAGTAGGAAAAACAGTTCCACTCTGCAAGAACAACTCATGATTCAGATAAATGAGAATTAGAAATGAATGACTAAGCAATCCCTGGAAGTGATCTACTCTGATGATTTAGATTTTTATAGAAAATTAGAGCTAGAAAACTCCTCATTCTAGGTCATGGAACAAGAAGCTTCAAGGAACTAAATGCATCAAAGCAAGGATAACATAACCATTTTCCCTTCATGCAGAAGAGGGGGCAGAGTGCAGGTGTTCCCGGAACAGGGGAAGTTATTTGGGGTGGAGAGGCAAAGCCTGGGCTGTGGAGGTGAAGACCTGGCTCTGCCACCTACTGATTGGGTGACCTGTGGCAGGTTATTTCATCTTTCTGGGCCTCAGTTTCCGTCATATGTCACATGGAGGTCAATTACAAAACATATCTCATGGAGCTGTTGATATACATGTGTATGTACATGTGTGTAGTATGTGTGTATTAATATGTAAAACCAAGAGATAGGGGAGAGTGCACATATCTACATAATATCTAATAGTAGTAGATATTATTTTAATAAAGGTGAATTTGTTTGATGAGAAATGAAAGTACAGGGATATAAAGGAAGGTTGTAAAGATATGTTCAGACCAGATTGCATAGCTCTTGAATTTCAGGTTACAAAGTTTAGGTTTTGTTCAGGCAATGGGGAACCTTTGAAGGTTTTTTAATAGGAGCATGACACAATAACAGATATGCTTTTTGAAGATTGATCTGGAAGCAGTGTATGGAGTAGGCTTGCAGGGAAATATCAAGAAGTAGAAGAACCAGATAGGAAGTTAGTATTTTAGTCCAGTAAGATCTCATGAAGTCTGACCTAGGGCAGTATTAACTAAGGTTGAAGAAGAGGGATATTGTTGGGATAGAACTGGCAAGAGGTAGTTGTTGAAGATAGTTCCTGTGATTCACACCTTTGTGACTGGTAGGATGATGGTGCTCTTTATTCTAGACATGGGAAGCATAGGCAGCGAAGTGGGTTTGAGAGGGTCTATAATTTATGTTGAACCCAGGTAATTCAGATGCTAGTAAGTGATCAAGGTAGAAATGTCCAACAGGCATTTGGGTTCAATAACTCTCTAGCGGTCTGACTATGATCAATATTTTGGTATACTTTGTTAGACTATTGGCTCCTATTTCAGCAGATTCTGCCTGATTTTTAAAAAATGCAATCAGTAGGAATGTCGGATTTACCAACAGAAATACTCTTTATAGCAAACCTGTTTGGAACACATCTTTTCTATTAAGTGACTCCTTAGGAATTCCCAGCCCACTGTGCTGTGCTACCCAAGTTAATCCCATTTGTTTGCTGCTGGGAAGATGTTTGAATCCAGGAAAGTTCCTTTGCAAACTCCTCTATCTCTGTCTTCCTAGAGTGCCTGTGTTCTACTACCTACCCAAACTAGCTGGAAACACGAACAAATCTGATTCTTGTACAACTATGTTGAAAAGTCTATTACTTCATTCTCCTTATCAAAGAACTCACCCTGGCTGCAGAGTCTAAGCATCCCCAGGGAAAGCCATGCCGAGACCTGGTGTCACATTCACCTTATCTGTGTTGTACTATTCTGTCCTTCTTTAAACTCTCCTTCTGTTGTCCTCATAGTTACCCAGGTAGAGCTTAATGGTCTGTAATCCCCAAATTCCCAGTGGTGCCTCTGGGAAAGATTGGGCCCACATTTACAATTCTCTAAGTTTTGGCAATAGTACCTTTTGTAACCCCTGTCTCTGTTGACCATTTCACATGTCACAAGAGGGTCCTACTGTCCTTGCTAGTCATATCCACCTCTCAAGGATCTATTTCTTTTTTGAGAGCACCTTTAGAATATTGATCAATTTCTTTAAACTGTGTATTAGGATTCGTTGTGAGCAAACCATTGAACCAGACAATGCTGGAGGCTTCCTTAAGATGAAGGAGACATACAGTTTTTATTTTCCAATGAGATTAGGATCTAGTGGGGCAGACTGACATGTACACAAATGAAACAAATGAGGCTAGGCAGAGGTGGACCTGAGGAGGAGGAGGGTAGAAAACTAAGCATGAGTCAAATCTGTCACTTAGCAGTTATAAGACTCAATTTTTTTAAATTTCAAAATATTAAGGAGGTACAAATGTTTTACGTACATGGATAGCTTTTATAATGCACAACTTAAATTTAGTATTGAGAACAGGGTACTTTTAAGCTCTGGGTGTAGGGGGAGGTCCCCTTTTAATGCCATCTCTGAGATCTATTAAGTATGGAGTGTCCTTTTTGGCTGAAAGTTCTGATTGAAGGGACCATTTTGTTTAAATGAAAACAGAGCAAACAAACACATAAAAAAGTAACTAAAACACCATCCTTAATGGGATGTAAAGGAGATCAAGACAGCTTACTGCTTAAGTAATTATGTTTTTCATTTAAATCTAGAATTCAAGTAAGGTTCTGATAATTAGTTAATTAATTTTTATACTTCAACTGTTTTCAGACTGAGCATATCATTAATACAGCTTCTCACAAAAGACACACTTTGTGTAATGTTCCTTGTGTATAGAATATACATGAATTCGTTGTGTATGCAGTTAACATTTTCCCTCTAGATCCTTATACCAGCCTGTAAACAGGGAAGGTCTTAGCTGAAAAGATTATGAGACTTGCTCCAGTTTTTCCCTAACCAGAGGATAATTTTCTAGTGGTCAAGGGCCATCTTATGTCTCCAGGGGCCAGAAAAGAAATGCACTGTAGAGTTAGTTTGTGACAGAGCTGCAGTGAAACCTCAAAAGCTTTCTTCAGTTCTGTACTTTTTTTTAAAGAATGCAATAGCAACCAACCTTTGGATAAAGCAAGTCAGCTGGGACCACATCCAAAGGAACACCTCTGATGCTAGAGAGACTACTAAAACCCTAAAGGACTAAGAGGAGGTTTCAGCATGATCATAAATTCAGAAATTGCTAGGTTCATGCAGAAGAATGAATACTCAAGGTCCACAGGTCAAGGCCTAGCAAAGGATAAGGCCAGAATTAGGGTCAGGGGATTCATGGCTGTGAGATCCCTGATGTGTGCTTTTCCTTTGAAGGGCATCCTCAGCCTCAACTACTTTGATTTGAATGTTCCTGTGGCCCATCTCATTGCCCTGACCCTGAGAGTAGGGATTTGGGGGAACTTAAGGGAGTTTTAAGCAGTTAAAACATCTCTGAGTCCTCTAGGGAGAGATACATCTTTATCAATGTCCATATCCTTTGTTAAGCCAGGGCTTGGTCTTTTAGTGGGACCTGAGATTCAGTAACAGGGAAAATATCTACAGCAATCCTGGCAAACTATTGATATATTCTCAGGATGGCAGTGCAGATTAGGGTAGAAACCTCCTCTTGGGAAGTTTTCTTTCTCCAGGAAGAGGGTCAGGATATGTGGCATCCAATTAATTAAGTTTAAGGATTCTAATTTAATACTTAGAAGACACTGGTTCTTAGAAACATGGAATGAGACAAAGCAAAGAACCAGTGCACGAAGCCCATGCAGGGCTCATCGAGGAGCATTGGCCCTGTTAGATATTATTACAGTCTAGGGCCCAGAAAAATATAAATTCTGTCTTGGCTCAGCCTCTTCTTTTCCTTATGTATTTACAAAGAAAAGTAAAACAAAAAAAAGGCAGATTCACAAAATTCACATTTTATTGTTAGCTGGGATTGAGACCTAGTCCAATGTAAAGAACTTTGACAGGTTAGGCTGAAACACTTCTCCTTAAGGCATAGTAGAACTCAAGAGCTTCAGCCAAAGGACAATTTTAACATTTTTGTTAGCACAGGACAAACAGAAGCAGAGAAAAAGTGACTCACCTGTTTGTCTATTTGGCCTAAATTGCCCAGGCAGTAGCCTTAGGACCATTGCTGCTATTTAGAAGAAGTCCAGTTTATCAGTTTTTTACTTTATGTTTCATGCCTTCTGTGTTCTGAGTAAAAGGTCTTTGCCTGCTTCAAGGTCTCAAAGATGTTCCCTTATGTTTTCTTCTAGGAGTTTTATGGCTTTATTTTTTTATGTATTGTCCTATGATCTGTTTCAAGTTAATTTTTATGTGTCACATGAAGTAAGGGTTAAGGTTCATTTTTTCCCCATACAGCTACCCAGGAATTCCTGCCCCATATATTGAAGACTATCTTTTCCTTATTGAATTACCTTGGCACCTTTGTTGAAAATTTAGTTGAAAAAATATATGTATATATATGGGAACTCTACTATGTCGCTAGCATATAAAAATATAATTGGTATTATATATTGACCTGGTAACCTGTGACCTTGCTGAATTCACTTCTTAGTTCTAGAAGCTTTTTTGTAGATTTCTTAGGATTTTCTACCTACATATTTCTGTTTTATTCCACATGACTTTGTAAAGCAATTATACTGCCTGCTTGAACAAGTGCTTTAATTCTTGTCTTGGGAACTGACCAATACAATTACTATTTCCCCATCTTTGGGCAATTCATGGAGTATACCCTTCATGAATTTGGGGTATGTTGGTTATACAGTGAATCAGTAACTGGAGGTCTTAACAGATTTTCATGATTGAGGAGAATACGAAAGAGCCTGATGAATGTTTCTTGGTATTCCTCCTTAAAAAGAGTTAGATGGTGTAGGAGAATTGAAGCCAAAGAGAAAATCAAGGTGTAAAGGATTTAAAGGGACTGGATTAGGCAAGTTATCTAATCAGTAAAAGGACTGACTTCCTAAACCATATGTGTCTCGGCCGTGGCAGAGTCTGCTAAGATATCCCACTCTTAATGAATCATTTGTGTGGGCAAATGTTGTCATCAATATCTCCAAGGACTCCTCTGTGCTGAGGAGGACGCTGTGGAACTCATGGACACGAGTGTGGCTTTCTTCTCTGCTTCCTCAGGTCATTATTTGGAAGAAAAAATTTGGAAAAATAGGGTTATCTGGAAATTGAATGATAGTCTAAGAAAAAGATCTGAGAATGGAATTTGGATTTGGAGGTCCGGGTGTTGGAATTGGAAATGAGGAGCTCTTAGCTTGAGATAAAGTTATCCTGGCAGTTTAGAAAGAGCAAAGGCTTTGGCGTTAGATAAACCAGAGTTTAAATCTCAGCTCTGAGGAATCTCCTCCATTTTCTTCAGACCCACTTTCCACCCTTCTCTGCCTTGCTTTGTGCTCTGGGAGGCAGAGTTGCTCCCTTGCTTCTTGCTGTGTTTAGCCAATGGGAGGGAGGTCATGGTGGGCTAAAGTTTGGCCATGGATGCTCCTGACGGGTAGCCTTCTATGACTCTCTCCCCAGGTTCCAGTCGCCACTGGCCCTTCTTCCCTCTGCATGCCCAAGGATAGTAAAAGCTTTCTTCTATTTCTAACTATGGGTTGCTTTTTCATACCTTGTAGGTTTTCCTGTAACTCTACTCAAACCTTGAAATGGTCTGTTCATTAAACTTTCTTCAACCATCCCTTTTGAGGATGTCATCTGGATTCCTACTGTTAGACCAGCCCATCCACTTAATAGCTTTGGAAATTTGAGCAAGTTATTTAATCTTCCCTCAGTTTTTCCATCTATAAAGTGGAGATGAAAATATCCTCTGAAAATATAAGCAATAAACAGCACATGGTAGCTACCCTGTAAGTGATACCTGTCGTCATCATTATATGAAACTATTATCATGTGAGGACTAGCAAGATCATGGTGTCCTTGTGACTATTTAGATAAAATTGTAGAACCAGTTACTACTTATCCAGAAACATAAGACAGAGGGGAATAAGCTCAGAAAATAAAAGTCGAAAATGTGACAAGGGGTTGGAAAGACTTACTAGTATATGTGAAATAGAATAATTTTGATATTTTAATATGATAAGGGAGATATATTTTTAGGGGCCTCATGGACTTGATGGGAGGATCCTTATACCTAAATATGGCAACGGAGGTGTTCACCTTGTTAGAAAAGAACAGGCTTTCAGAGGAGGAGGTATAGTAGGGCTACATATCACAAGACAAATACTTGAATGGAAATGCATTGAGCTTAGAGCCAATCTCAAGAGAGATAAAAATATAAAATAAAAGAAGTTATTATTGACATATATGACATGCATACATACATGACATACATACATATCCTGCAGATTCTCTAGCCAGATGGAAGAAATGGATTCCTGACCCAGATCACAGGTCCAGTAAGGAAGCAAGGTACATACTGTGTTTCCCCAAAAATAAGACCTACCCATAAAATAAGCCCTATCAGGATTTCTAAGCATTTGCACAATATAAGCCCTACCCCAAAAATAAGACCTAGTGATGGGCGTGGCTACGCAGCATATCTGCACAACCCATGCATTTCGTCGCAGAGTGGTAAAGAAGATGAGCAGCCCTTCTCATCTGCCCCATCGTGACAGCTACTATCCCAGAGGTGACCAGAAAGGTGCGGGCAGCCCCACCAACAAGGTCGGCTCCCCCGTCAGTTCCCAGCCATCCTGTGTGTGCTGCAAGCTGAGGCTTTGAGGGGAAAATAACACATCCCCTGAAAATAAGCCCTAGGGTGTCTTCTTGAGGGAAAATAAATATAAGACCCTGTCTTATTTTGGGGGAAACACGGTAGATATTTGGATCGAGATTGTCCCCAGCTTCCTTTTATATCATCACTTGATGCCTGCTGCTATTCTGGCTGGTTGGTTCTTCCTTATTCCATGTTCTCATCTCTTAGAGCAGTGCATGACCAATTTTGGTGGGAAAACTCTTTTAGTTGACTCACTGCTCCCTTCTCTCCCGAGCACACATGCCTGCCTGGATGGAGGGGTCAGAGTGAGTTCAAGTATAATCCTCCCATCTGTGCTTGGAATGTCTCTCCCCAGAGACCCTCAGTCCCTGTCACTGAGTCTGACTCATCATGCAAAACCCAGCTTATTTTAAAGCAAATTATCTGCAAGAGATCCTGCGAGTCCTTTTCCAACTGACTTTCTGAGTGCCCTACCTTTCCAGTGACTCTACCATGCCACAAAATCTGAGTTCTTTCCCAGAAGGCTTCTCGATGCCTATATAATTCAAAAAGATAAAGCCGGGGTGTCAGACCCAAGCAAATCTCAGATCCCACCCAGCTTCTGATAAATCTTTTCTCTCAGCAGGTAGGTGAAGTGATGAAACTCTTTCCTACAGTTAATTATGATCAGAAAAGAGAGAAAATCTGAGAGAAAAATCTCGTGTTAGCCAGAGGGAAAGAGAAGAAATTCAGAGAGAAGATACAGCTGGTTTGAAATTCGAAAGTGGTGGATGTCTCATGAGGGCTGGGAAGGTCCTGGGGTTGGACATTTTGAGTATGAAATTGTATACAATTGTGATAAAGAAGAAACAAAGGCAGTATCGAAATAGACAGAAGCCTATGGCTTCACAGGGAGCTCTATGTGAGCTCAGAGCTTAAAGAAAGTGACCAGAAATCAGAGAATGAATATAAAGGATGATAAATATTTGAGCAAGTGACATCAGAAAAGCAAAAGCTCAGGATAAACTGTGACTTGTGGACAATGCTCAGGAGATCATCAAAAGACACACAATTCTGTTTGGAGCAAGCTGAAGCATAAAAAAGGCAAAAGCAAATGCCTTGGGTAAATGCTCTCAAAGCCGTTCAAAAACTCTTGGCCTCCCATTTGCTCTGCCAAGGAGAATGACGTTGTGCATGGAAAGGGTAGAACAGACAGGAGCATAGAAAAGATCACTGAAGGCCAAACCAGTGAAGAGACTGAGAGTGAGCACAAAGCTTCACACCTCCTGGCCCAGGAACACTGTATCCCAGAGAACAGCAAGACCTTGCAAATGAAATTCTGTGCCAGTTTCGGTTGTCTTGGACGAGCCGTGAAAAGGGGGACGTGTCAGAATACTGGGCTCAGCTAAACATAGTAATGATTTTCTAAAAGGGAAAAAGGTGGGTTATGTAGGGGGATTGTAAGCCTAACTGTTTGTGGAGACAAGACAGTAACTAAAGAGAGTCAAGTAAAGCTAGGAGACCCCATGAGCTTGAAAGGGTAGGCTCCCTCTAAAAGGGGCAGCTGTTACTGAGCTCCAGCTGGTCGTAGCCATGCCTAGAATTGCTAGAACTTCAACATTTTTATGTTAAATTGTGTCATTTTGAAATGTGGATAACTATTTAAATTTTTTAAAAATATTGTGCAGGCTGAATTAAGCTGGTCTGTAGAGAGATAAGGTCAACAGGCCACTAGTCTGTGTCTTCTTTGGCCTGTAGATTTGTCATCTTGTGGCTAAGAAGCTAGGACAGTCTACTAAACAGTCACCTGGTGGGCACTTTAAAGGAACCAATGGTCCTTGGGAGCTGCATGTGTTCACTGAGGACCAAGAAGCCACATGTGAACTTCCTATCCTTCTTCGATTGGCAGAGGGCTGCAGTAGACTTGGGTGCACAGATTCAGAAAGGCTGTGCCAAGAGTAGCCATGTTTTCCTTTAAGGCCAGATAGAGAAGCTCAAGTGGAATGTCAGTAGTTCTAGGAAGAGTCTTAGCTAACTGAAAAACTGGATTAATAAATCAATACTGACCAGTAGGGGGGGTCTCTATTCTCTTGTCTCTGGCCAATTAAACTTTTAGAGCTTAGAAATGAGCTCAAGAATTGGCTTATGGTTTGATGTCTACAGGATGTAGTGAGAATAACAACTCCTTTGCCATTTCTATATTGTAGTTGATGTAGGCAGGGGTTGGCAAACTGTAGCCCATGGGCCAAATTTGCATGCCACTAGTTTGTGCAACTAAAGTTTTATTGGAACACAGCCACATCCATTCATTTATACATTGTCCCTGGCTGCATTCTATAGACAACAGCAGAGTCGAGGATTGCGACAGAGACAATAAAGTCCAAAATATTTACTATGTAGCTCCTTACAGAAACAGTTTGCTGATTTTCTGATGCCCCTAAACATCATATTAGTCATCTTAGAGGCCTTATTACACTGTTGATTAAGATTGGACTTGTCAATATTGGTCAATAAAAGCCCAAAGTCTATATCATATGAGCTGCTGTCAAGCCACAGCTCCTTGAATCCTAGATTAAAAAATTAATTTAGGGAATCAAAAGGCAGGGTATTAAATTTATTCTTGATATAATTTAGCTTGTTGTTTTATAATTATTTTCTCCAGCATGTTGACAGTCCCTTTCGATTTTGTGTCCAACACATTTCACTTTTGAGGTAGGCCAACGTGGGCCCTCCTGGTGGGGTGGGCCCTCATGGTGTGGTAGGATTTAGAGACCTGGGGCCAGAGGGAAGCTCAGCATGATCAGAAGTAGATCTAACCTGAGGGCAAGTTCAACATAGGGTCCCAGGAGGGGAGTTAAAAGTGAAGGTCAAAGAAGTCATGTCCATCACAATGGCAGAGTCCAAAGCAGGAGGCAGAGCAAGAGGTCAGGGAGATAGTGAATGAGAAGCAGATTGGTATCAAGGGCAATGTGAAATCAAGGCAAGAGAGTCCTGGTTTTCATCTGTGAAAGGGACAGGGGTGCCCACAACTCTTTTTCTGGGTACCTCCTACTGGAGTTCAGGATGGACTAGCTGAAGATAAAAGGCTGGGCTGGGAGGACAGGACCAAGTGCCATTATATAAATATACTATCTGTAGCTTCACTTAGGACTTCTAGGTAGTATTTGATGAGAGCAAGCAGGATGTCATCAATTGCACTCTTTAAAAAAAATGTGGTGGAAAACACATAATATAAAATTTACCATCTTAACCATTTTTACATGTACAGTTTAGTAGTATATTGTAGCATAAAGTATGTTCACATTGTTGTGCAACAGATCTCCAGAACTTTTTCATCTCCCATAACTGAAACTCTATATGCATTAAACAACAATTCATCAAGTCACTTTGGTTTTACTTTTCAAAACAAAAAATTATCAAAACAGCTAAACGAACACTAGCAGATAGTTAGGAAAATGGTACTTCAAAACCAAAATCATAAAGAAAAGTAGATGCAATTTGGTGCAATTTTCATTGCTTGCTAATTAGCATCCTCTTTTCCATTTATGTCTTCAAAGGAAAAAATGTAATTCCTTCTTCCATTTGCCTACTTTAGTGTTGAAAGGTTCAGGGGCTGGGACCCAGGTTTTTGTCTCTTGGGAGAGATCCCAGTTAGTATCCTTCATAGCTGTGACTGGCATGTGGGAGAAACCTAGAAGTTGGACATTCCTCTTCTTTGATGCCATGCCCCAGATACTTATTTTTAAAGAACCAATTCCTACTTTTGCCTTCCTTCTTGCTACTAAAGAAATTCCCTAGGGTTTTAGAATTCCTTCTTCCCCAGGTTCTCTTTTTTCCTTCCATACAGCTTGACCAAAGCCCAAAGAGGAGATTACTACCACATGCATTCTACATTTTCTAGAATGATATCTGGTCATTTCCTTTGTTCTGATGAAAAAGGGTTTTCCAGTACCTAAAAATTACCTGCAATTCTGAAGTTCATTTACTAAACACTTCTCCATATATGCATGAAACTCTATTGTTGTAAATTTTGGTGGTTGGGGTTTTTTTTATATATAGATTGCTATATGAAAGTGCCAGGAGTAATTAATCTGTACATAGACCAACTTTTTTTGATGGAAATATCTTTGCACTTTCTGAACATACATAACTGTTGTAAAAAAAATTCAAAGTTTAGAGTAAAAATGAATGTCCTCCTGCACTTGCACCCCAAGAGATAATCCCTTATGTCTTAAAAAAGGAAACAACAAACATTTAGACAGAATTCAACAAGGGCTTTTGCATATTCATTCAACAGAATGCATCTTTAACATATCAATAATCTGTTATAGAATGTAACATCAGTGCCAAAGTGTGGTCAAGAGCAAAGATTCTAGGACCTGGGCTTGACTGCTGTCTCTACCACTTACTAGTGGTGTATCCTTGAACAAGTTACTTTATTTCTTTAAGCCTCAATTTCCTCATCTTCACTGTACAGATAATAATAATCTTTAATGTAGAGATAATTACTCATAGACTTATAGAATGATATGACATGAAACATTTGGAGTACCTAGCATAGTGCCTAGGATATAGCAGATGCTCAATAATTGGTAGTATCATAACTATAACTACATTAATTTTTAATTGTAGTAAGAAAAGTATAACAAAATTTAGCATTTTAACCAATTTAGGTGCACAGTTCAGTAATATTAAGAACATTCACATTATTGTGTAACCGTGTTCATCTTTTTGTGCTGCTATAACAAAATACCTTAAACTGGGTAATTTATAAATAATAGAAAGTTATTTCTTACAGTTCTGGAGGCTGGAGGTCCAAGACTGAGGGATCGGCAGATTTGGTGTTTGGTTAAGTCTTGTTCTTTGCTTCATAGATGGTGCCTCTTGCTATGTCCTCACATGATGGAAGGAGTGGAATGAGTGAAGAGTTCTCTGTACCTCCTTTTTAAGGTCACTAATCTCACTTATGAGGCCTCTGTCCTCATGACTCACCTCTTAAAATCCCCACCTATTAATACTATCACGTTGGCAGTTAAGTTTCAACAACTGAACTTTGGGGGACACATTCAGACCATAGCATTCCATTCCGCCCCCGCCCCCGGCCCCCAAATTTATGTCCTTCTCACATTCAAAATATATTCATTCTACCTGATAGCTCCCAAATCTTAACTCATTCCAGCACCAACTCAAAGGTCTGAAGTCCAGAATCTCAGCTAAATCAGATATGGGTGAGGTTCAAGGTAGTATTTCATGCTGAAGCAAACTGCTCTCTAACTATGAGCCTGTGAAATCAAACAAGTTCTGTACTTCCAAAACAAAATGGTAGGACAGGCATGAGCTATATGAGAACTGTCTGGAAAGGATCCAGCCATGTAATATGAAACATAGAGACATTTACTGAAGAAGATACAAGATACAAGAAACATTGTGCATAAGACAATGATGCCTCAGTCCCCTTCAAAGTAGACATCTTGAGACCTCACACAGTTCTCCCAGCATCTCTTAACATAGTGCATATGTGTTCAGCATTCTCAGGTGTTCTGCTTGTTGCAGGCCTTCCAGAATGTGGATCACTTTCAACAGATTCTCAACCGTCTTTGAAGCATTTGTGCCACACTTTTATTTGCACTGCACCCATTGCATTGTCCCCGAAAGCCTTCTGAATCATCCAACTAGTTCCCGTGGAGGAACGTTCAAGCTTAACACAAAATGTGATGCAGATTTGTTGCTTTACTTGCTCAGTCATCTTGAATGCGATAGCTACACAGTACCCATGCTCACTCAATGGCATCCAGCGCCCCACTGATTAGTACAGTGATGTTGCCATTGTTCACACATGTGCATTCCAGTCCACTCTCCTTGGCTGCCATGTTACATTGATGCTGTGCAAACCATTCTTGTTATTGTAACAACAGCTGGATACTTTCTGGACAGACCTCATATATTACCATTCCAAAAAGGAGAAATAAGATAGAGTAATAGGTCCCAAGTAAGTCCAAAACCCAACAAGGCAAGCAACAATAAATCTTAATCCTCCAGAATAATCTTCCTTGACTCAATGTCCTATTTCTTGATACATTGAGGTGAGGGTTGGGCCCCAAGGCTCCAGGGGGCTTTGCCCCCATGGCTACGCTGGACACAGTCCTCAGAGCAGATCCCATGTGTTGGAGTCACATGGTTCCAGTTCTCTCAGCCCGGAATTGTACACTGGTGGCTCTACCAGTCTGAGGTCTCAGAGTTGGCCCTGTACCCATGGTGCCACTGGGCATTGCCTTAGTGGGAGCTCTCTGAGGTGACCCTACTCTCAAGGTGGCCCTCTGCCTGGGCCACATGTGACCTCACCAGAATAACCTTTTATGATCTGTTCACAGCAATATAGGCTTTTTAAAGCCTGTGCACCCCAAACTCTTCCAGCCTTTGCCCGTTACCCAGTTGCAAAGATGCTTACACATTTTTAGGTATTTCTTATAGCAGCACCCACTTTCTGGCACCTATTTCTGTCTTAGCCTGTTTGGGCTGCTATAATAAAATACCTTAGACTGGATAATTTATAAATGATAGAAATTTATTTCTTGCAATTCTAGAGGCTGAGAAGTCCAAGATCAAGACACCAGCAGATTTGGTGTGAGCTGAAGGTTCACGCTCTGTTTCATAGATGGCGCCTCTTGCTGTGTCCTCACCTGGTAAAAGGGCCAGAAGGAGTGAAGAGCTCCCTCACACCTCTTTTTAAGGTTACTAATCCCACTTACGAGAGCTCTGCCCTCATGACTTAATCACTTCCTAAAGGCCCCCACCTCTTAAAATCAATGAAGTTTTAACATATGGATTTTGGTGGGACACATTCAGACCATGGCAGTAACCAGAAACACCTTTCATCATTATATTAATTATTATCATGGCTTCAATGTACTGTCCTGGAATAAGTGTAAGTTTACCTCTCTTCTGTGTGATGTTTTGTCAGAAAAGATTCCTCCCAGTCTCTCAAAATCTTTTGAAATCTGATCATATCTGTTTGTGGCTAGATTTTGAAAAACGCTTCATGTGAAGTCTTCAAGACATCAGACTGATTCCAGTGTTATGGAACGTTCAGAGCTGTAGAGGTGGGTGCTAAGCAGACCTGCACAGCTACTCTAGGGTAAAATTAACTCTCAGACACCCTCACTGACACTGCCGTGTCTTCCCCAGCTAACGTTTCTGACTGCTGCTGGTCTAGGCTCTGCTAATGGAGGTTTATAAAGGCCTTCACAATTCCTATGGTAACCCAGGAGAAAGGCGGTTGCCATGGGGACCAGTCAAGCCTATATAAACCTTCCATCTCCATTAGACAGATGAGAACGATGTAAGAATGAATCCTTTGCTAGTTCACCTTCAGAAATTGCTAATAATTATCTCTGTTTTTGGAAAAAGATTCATCATTTCTTCCAGGTGGAAACTCATTCACATTTTTAGCTTTACATAAGGATTATTCAAAGTCTTGCTCGATGATCTTTGTGACAGCTAAAGTAATCCAGAGAATGAAAAGGCTAGTGATTGAACCATTTCCAAATTTCTATAGTGTTACCAGCCACTGAATAACGTTTATCACAAGCATGTGAACTTCACATTGTTTTAAAGGAATAATATGTTTCTTTGAAATGAATTAACCCCGAGCATAAGTCTATTAATGCACTTCCACGTTATTTTACAATTAGATCTAGGAGAATCTGAGCTCCGTCAAGGCAGGGTCTGTTTTATTTACTTCCATATCCACAGTATCTAGCCCATTGTGCTGCAATATTAGGGGTTCAGTAAATGAATGAATGAATCAATCAATCAATATACACTCTCATGTTTATGATGACAGAGATAGTGTGTATTCACTATCAAGTATGTAATAAATGAAAGCTATTTCTAAAAACAGTATTGTCATCCACTCATTTATTAAATGACAATTTGTTAATGTATACCATCATTCAATAATGACACAGTTCCTGATTTTAGTTCACTCCAAAAATATTAATGGAGCTAGTCTTTAGGGATATCACACTAAATAGGACAAGGTGCCTATATTTCTGGGGCTCTGATCTGTAGGCACAGACATATGCCCATGTCAGAGTGAAATGGGATTGGTGTTGGAGTAGAAGCTCAAACACCAAAATCTGTTTACTTCTGACTGGGGCTCAGGGAGAGAGAAGATGGGGTTGGAGCTGGGCCTTGGTGGACGAGCAGGAGTTCCACAGGCACACAAGGCAAGTGAGAGGTGATTGCTTGTGGAGAGGAGGAGATGAGGCATTGAAGGCAGCAGAAAGAGCACATGTTAAAGAATATGAAGTGTTAAGGGAATTCCAAGTATCCTCCAGTGGCTGAAGCACCCATTTTTCTAGAACCGAGACAGGAGGCTGATTTGTGCTGGATTTTCATGAGCCTAACGTGCTATTCTTATCCAAATTCTCCTGGGCAAGTGGGGCATCTGGAGCCTGAGCCTGGTGTGGGGTCCAGGAGTCAGGGCTGGGTGAGGACTGTCCCCAGATGTGGGGTGTGCAGGAAGAGCATCCACAGGGTGCTTCCAGGAAGTGAAGGCAGGGCCAAGGCTCTAGCATGAGAAGCTTCGCTATTCCAAGGGTCAGGCAGCGAGGCCAGCCGAGAGCTGCCTTTACAGCTAAAAGGAGTGGCAGGGTTGGGGAAGGTGGCCAGAAGTTCAATCTCCTTTAGAGGGTGCCTGTGCCCCTACGTAGGGGTAGGCAGGCCTGGGTTGAGACAACACTAAGGAATTTAAAGACTTTTTTCAGCAGAGGTAAGACATATTCAGATCTGTGTTTTATGGACGGATGTCTAATAATACAGGCAATAAGTAGGATGGGCAGTGTAGGGAAAGCTTGGGGGCAACAGCAAGGGGTAGGCGAAGAGATAACCATGCCAGAGTAAGTGGCTGTAGCATGGAGCAGGGTGATGTGTTCTCTCCTCCTTTCCTTTCAAATATTTACTTAATGCTTGTTATGTGCTTGTGTATTGTCCTACGTTCTGGGAATGCATCTTTCTCAAGTGATGTGTAAAACGGACACCCTGAACCCTTTCCTAATCGTAAGCTGACACCCTGGGAGTGGAGGGCTGGCCATGCTGTAAGGTTTGAAGATGGAGTAAGGACGTCTGCGGACTGTGATGCACATTACTTGCCCCTCTTCCCCCAGCAAAAGGCAGAAAACTTGTTGTTTGTTTTTAACTACATTAAAATGTACCCAAATCGAAACTGCTTCATCCAAATGTCACACATTTAGGGTAGAAATAGGACTGATGAATGGAAGCTACCAAAAAGAAAATTTTATTCAATATGAATAAAAACTTCCTAACAATAAGGGTGACAAAAAGATGGGAGGGGCTTCCTAGCGTGACACTGAGTGGTTCTTAGAATATTGTGGAAAGTTCTCAATAAATTATTAACTATTGTATATCTTACAGTTATTTCATAGTTCCAAAGTAAGAAAGTATCAAGTTATGCTGGCCTCACCAAAATGATTTAGAAAGTGTTATCTCTCTATACTCAGGAAGAAAGCGTATAAGATTGGTGCTATTTCTTTCTTAAGTGTTTGGGATAATTCACCTATGAAGCCATCTGGGCCTGGAGTTTTCTCTGTGGGATGGTTTTTAATAGCATATTCAGCTTATTTAGTATAAATAGGAATATCACACCTTTAATTTCTTTTTGTGTCTGTTTTAGAAAGTTGTGCTGTAAGGATTTTTTTATTTCATCTTAGTTACAGATTTATTTGCACAGTTTTTCATAATATCCTCTTCCTATTTTCTGATTTCTGTAGGTTCTGTAGTAAAGCCTTCTTTTTCATTCCTGATCCTGCAAGTTTGTTCATCTCTCTTCTTTATTTCATGAGTTTTGCCAGGAGTTTTTCAATTATATCAGTCAATTCAAGGAAAAAAACTTTTGGTTTGGTTGATTTTCTTTATTGTATATTTATTGTGTATTTGTAATTATTTCAAAAATAATTTCTCTTCTTTATTATATTCTTCCTTCTACTTTTTGGACTTTTTTTTTTCTCCTAAGTTCTTGCAGGAGATACTAGTAGGTCATTGATGTTTAGCCCATATTATTTTCTAACATAAGTATTTATAATTATTTTTTCTCTTAGCAAATTTTTAACTTAATTTCTCCTACATTTTCATAAGCTGTATAACCATGATCATTCAATTCAAAATATGTTCTAATTTCCATTATAATTACTTCTTTCACCCAGAATGATATTGCTTAATTTCTAAACATATGGGAATTTTGGGACTCTTTTTTGTAACTGGTGTGTAGCTTAATTCCACTATGGTCAGAAAACATACTTTAAATGATTTCAATCATTTGAAATTTGTTAAGATTTGCTTTGTGGTCTAGCATATATCAATTTTAGTAACTGTTCCTTATGCTCTTGAAAAGAATATGTATTCCATCTTTGTGTGCAGTGTTCTATAGATGTCAATTAGGCTAGGTTTGTTAATTGCCTTGCTTGGGTATTCTTTGTGCTTACTGTTTTTTTTTCTCTTGCTTATTCTATTCATTATTATTAGAAGTATGTCAAAATTTTTCATACTCTTGCATACTTCTTTTATTTGTGCCTTATAAACTTTAAAACTATATTATTGGATGAATACAAATTTAGAAATTGTTATATCTTCATGGTTAATGGAACCTTTTATTGTAATCAAAAGTATCTTTATTTCTGGCAATAATTTGTATCTTAAAATTTACTTTGCCTGATATTTGTATAGCTACATTAACTTTCTTTTGGTCAATGTTTGCATGATATATATTTTCTATCCTTATACTTTTGATATTTCTATATCTCCAAGAAATGACTCATATAAGAAGCTATGACTAGCTTTTATATTTTTATTCAATTTGACAAACTTTGTATTTTAATAGTGTTTAGTATTTATATTTATATAACTGATATATTTATATGTATTTCAGTTTATATCACTATTTGAAAATTTGTTTTCTATTTGTCCCACCTAGTCTATGTTTGTTTTTTTCTTCTAGTTTCCATTCTTTTGTTTTAATGAGTTTTTTTTTATTGTCATTATTACATTCTTCCTCTCTATTACTTGTTAGTTACATATGTTTTTACTATGTCTTTGATGGCTAGCCTAACAATTAGAATGATCAAACTTGACTTATTATAATCTAGTATAAATAGAAAGTTGTGCTCTAAGGATTTATTTATCTAAGTTACAAATTTATTTGCACAAAGTTTTTCATAATATTCTCTTCCTATTGTCTAAATTAGTACTTTTATCACTTCACAGACAATGCTAGAGTTTTAGAACATGTTAATTATTCTTCCATTATTCTTTATTCTTGTATTTCATTGTTTTGGAGGAATCATTTTTCTTCTTTCGGAGGAACTTCCTTTAGTATTTCTTTTAGTGCAGGCCTGTGGGTGATAAATTCTCTTGGGATATTTTGGTCTAAAAATCTTTTTACTTTGCCTTCACTTTAAAAAAAAGACTTTTTAATTTGGAAGAATTTCAAACTTATGGAAATTTTTAACAATAGTACAAGAAATCCTAATATCCTCACTCACAATCCCCAATTGTTAGCATTTTACCACATTTGCCTCTCTCTATACTTACATATATTATTCTGAATCATTTGAGAGTAAATTGCAGGCAAGATGCCTGAGTACTCCTTATATTTCAATGTATATTTCCTAGAAACAAGGACATTCTCCTACATATCCACAGTGCAACTATCAAAATCCATACACTACATTAGAAATCTGCCAATTGTCCTAATAATGTCTTTTACAGATGTAGGATACAATTCAGGATCATGTGTTGCATTTAGTCCTTGAGTCATTTTAGTCTGGAATAGTTCTTTGGTCTTTCCTTATCTTTAGCGATGATATTTTTGAAGAGTATAGTCTCATTACTTTATGTCTCTTAATTTAGATTAATCTAATGTTTCTTAATGATTGAATTCAAGCTAGGAATATTTGTCAGGAAAACCACAGAAATGATGATGTATTCTCAGTGTGTCATATCAAGAGTCACATAATGTTTATTTGTTCCATTATTGGTGATATCAAGTTTTATTATGTGCTTAAGATGGTACTTGCAAAGTTTACTCACTCTAAGATTAAATGAATAACTATTTTGTACCTATAAATGAATATGTATTTTATATGTACTAATTAATAAGTATTTTATGGGACAATACTTTGAGACTATCTAAATATACTGTTTCCTATCAAAGTTTCACTCATTAATTTTAGCATCTGTTGATGATTTTGTCTGAATCAACTATTACTATGATAGTTACCAAATGACAATTTTCTAATTTCATCATTGATTCTGCATTTATTAATACTGTTAATATTTTAAGGTATTCTGTTAATATTTTAAGGTAGCACTTTTCCTTCTCTCCCCTTTGTGTTTTTATTACTTTGTGTCAGTATGTATTCATGGATTCTAATTTTATTCAATGGGTTATAATCTACAACTTTCCTTACTTATTTTGATGCTCAAATTTTCCTTGATTTAGCCAAGCATGAGCGTGGGTGTTTGGAAGACCTGTGGCAGGTGGCGTGAGGAAGCTCTTTCAAGGTGGCCTTATGTACTTTTGACATGTCCCAAGTTTTTTGAGCATGCACTTATGCTTTGGATCTGCAAGATGCTCCTGGTTCATCTTGTGCTTTCCTTGTCCCAACCTTGAGAACTTCTATCTTTCCGATGGACTCTGGCTCCTTTTAGAGGAGGATGGTAGTTTAGAAACCAAGATATGGGCACTAGGTATGATCATTGCTATGAATATCATGAATTCTAGGCCCTCCTGGTGGAAAGAGCTAGGAAATATATCCATGTAGACACCCGCCACTCGTGCCAATCTATATCTATCTATACTAAAGCTATGAGTTCACACTGATACATCCGATTCCAACCCAGCACCCCTTTCCATATTTGGAATTCCTTTATCTGAAAGCGAGAAATCTTGGTCCCATTACTCTCAATATATTTACTTACTCAATCCCCCCATGTATGTAACCGCTATTAGCCCCCATGGTGTTATTGTATGAAGTAGAAAAATGTGCCTCTTCTGAGTAGATTTCAGGCCCCACTCATCCCTCAGCTGATTGCTTTTGTGCAGTGAGCAACCTTCACAGCCTGTAGCAGTCCTGTCGATTTTAGAGTCTGTGTACTTGACAGTTACCCCACAATCTTTCCTTTAGTATAATTAAGATTAATGTGTGACACTGATGGAAAGGACACAAATATAAAGCAATTTGGGTCCAAGAAACCATTTCGTTTTATTTTTGCCTGACTAAAGTCTTGTGTGTGGTTTCTCTAGAGTTAATTATATTTTTAGGAATAGAGAGCTCAAGGAAAATTTGGATGTGTTACCCTGCTCTGCTAAGCCCTGGTGTTACTGCAGCTGGCACATGGCATGTCTTCGGGCTCAGAAAGTTTAGAAAAGATAAAGTCAGGGGAAAATCGCTGAAGGATAAAAAAACATAACACCAAGGTTGGGAAGATGTGACATATAAGGAAGGGAAGGAGAGAGAGTGCTAAATATATCAGTCTGATAATATATAGAAGGAAGCTGAGGGGACCCTGAATGGCCTATAAAGAATTTCAAGAGGATTATGCCATTTCTTAATTTCCTAATTTCCTGAAAAGCACTCATATAGGGAGGAAGAAATTTTTAATGGTTTCATTTTAGTGTCATTGCCTTCATGAAATCTTCCCTAATGTCTACTAGTGTATTCCATAGCTCCAGGCCCAAATCATGGCAGAAAGTTGAGTGTGAGCTAGCACTAATCTGATCCAGAGTGGAAAGGAAGGAAAGACCCATCTAGAACTAGAGAAGGAACAGGGCCAGAATAATAATGGCTAATACCCACTGGGGGCTTCCATGTGCCACACATTGTTCAACGTGCTCTCCAGGTGTTCACTCATTTTTCCTCACCACTGCCCTATGAGTAAGGTACTGTTACTATTACCTCTGTTGTAAGGATGAGGTAGCAGACTCAGAGGAGTTGAGTAACTTATGTAGGGTGACATGGTGATGGAGTGGCCATGAGATTAATCCAGAGCTAGTAAGTGAATCCAGACAGCTTGGCTCTGGAGCACTAGTCAGCATATTATGCTGCCCCTAGCAGTGTGAGAGGAAATCAAAGTCTTCCAATAGTCACCTTTCCTCTAGAAAATTCTGATTATCTAGGAGCAACGTTAGCTTTTTGAGGCTAGCCAAGCATGAGTGTGGATGTTTGGGGGATCAGAGGCAGGGGACGGGAGGGTGCTTGCAATTGCAGAAACAGGGCTAGACTGAGGCATGTGGTTGACTTTGAAAAGAAGAATTTCTAAATATGTGTTCAATATTTGTTTAGTAGGTTCTAGGAGAAACTCATCTTATAGTAATAAAAATGATGTGCCTCTTTCTTTATGTTAAAAAATAAATGATATATTGTGTTTACTCAATGAATCATAGCAGTTTAACTTATTCAGAATTGTCTAGGAATTGTGATTATCAAAATCAGATAGCTCTTGGGGAGGTATATTAAAAGGTTTAAAATTTAGATAACAAAATGAATCACACGTTCCCAGTGAGCAACACTACACTCTGTCCTGTTTGATTTTAGTATGTTAGCTAGCTGGTCTCCGAGTTGGTGGTGCATCCAATAGTTGTCCTATACACTTTGCACATGCAAAGGACTAAAATACTCACCTTGTATTAGTTAGTGCCAGCTAAGAATGTTTTTAAAATTTCTACTCCAATGTGCTATGTTGGTTTCAGCAGTTCCAATTTATATTTTGCTGGTTATTTAAAGGAGTCATATGGAAACCTGAGTTAGCTGGCACCATATTCCTATTTATTCCAGTGAATGTTTTATCATCCCTTATAGATTGGTATCCCAAGCAACTAGAACTAGAATAGGTTATAGCAGGATGTAGGGAGCCTGAACATTAATCTCCTCTATCAGACCTGTGAAAGTTTCAATCCTTTCTTTAGAAATGTTTGGTAGGCTGAGCAATCTTAGTGGCCATGGTGAGTGGTGAAGTGAACCACGGGTGGGAGTTTGAACTTGTTGACATGTTCGCTCCTGAACAAGAGGGTCTCTGACTTTGCATGGCTGCTCCACGACAAGAGCAATGAGAATCAGCAATCCCTGAGCCTAGTTCAGTCTATCCAGTGCAATGATCACTTTATGAACCCAAACCGTTGAGATGAAGAGATGAGATAGGTAGTTCCATCTTCGGGGAAGTCACAATCTATTTGGTAAATATGTGAGTGCCACAGGCAAAAGTAGGGAAAGGAAGGACTTCCCAAGCAGTTGCTATGGAAATACTGGTCTTATCTTAAGGTGCCCTGTAGAAAATTCTCATTGAGGCTTATCTTCATCCAGCCATCATCTTCATCACCATCTTCTTCATCCCCATCACGAGCACCACCACCACCATCATCATTGCAGGAATTGGCAATTATCAAGACTTCTAATGCGTCAGCTTCCACTAACCTCTGCCTGTGATCTCTTTCTTTTATTTTGTAGTATCTGGGGACTTATCTTTCTTTAGAGTCCAGATATGTATTTTTAAAATGTTTTTTTCTAGATTGCCCAACATTTATGTGTTGGAAGTGGGGAGAAGGATCAGTTAATCCCAGCTCAATCTGCCACATTGCTGGCAATCTCTCACAGAAATTCATTTGTCCGTTCAACAAATATTTTGTGACTGCCTATGATAAAACAGGCAAAAGTCCTTCCTTTCATGAAGCTTAGAGTCCTGCAGAAACCTACTCAGGACTTACTACATGCCAGGAGACTATCCTAGGTTTTATATGTATGAACTCATTGAATCTATCACAGTCACCCTGTGAAGGAGGTGGCATTATTATCTCCCTCTTACAAATGAGGAAACTGAGGCATATTGAGATGAAGTCACTTGTCCAATGTCACACTGTTAGTGAGTAGTGAGGCTGGGATGCAAACCCAGCAGTGTGGGTGCTGACTTCATGGTTTGATCACTATTCGGTACAGCCTTTCTGTATGTGAATCTATGCCTAAGATATGGTGGGCTCTCAATAATTTTTTGTTGAATGACTAAATGAAATGAATGAATGATCACACTATACTACGTCATCGACTGTTTGTAGATCACCTAGCAGATTCTGAGCTCCTTGATGATAGGAACGATGTCTTCTTTGACTTTGTATCTGTGGTGCCAAGTGTAGTAAGATGGATTGAATGAACCATCAAATGGTTCCCAGAATGTCAATGCTTCTCAACTTTGGCATACGTGAGTACCTGGGTGTCTGGAAAAAGGAAGACTCTGGGACTGCAGGTGGCATGCCCAGGTCCCACGGGTAGTCCACATACCTCCTTCTGGCTACACTTCGAAGGGACTGTCAGTGCATAACTGAGAGGCACAGGGCACCCTCGGCGAGTCACTGAGGTCTTAAAGTTTGGGAGTTTTATAGAAGCCTCATTTTAGAGAAACACCCTGAAGATCAGCAAGGAGTGATTTACTCCCCAGGAAACCCCAGGAAATTGTCTTTGATACATAAAGTAATTCAGATTTCAGACTTGATGTTCCACAGATTGTTATAAAGAGCTACATTGTGCCATCTAACCTGTCTGAGCAAAGCACGTGCAGGCTTATTCAAACACATCCTAGTTCCTGTCATAAGTCATAGTTTGAACAGCAGCATTGATTTTTGGAAATCTTAGTATAGGTATTTATACTAAAACACTTCAGACACCAGAAGTTAAGAAAGTAGAAGGCTACTATGTAATAAAATGAACACTTGGTAAAGAATCCTGTCTCTTCATTGATCCCTGACGTTCTCACCTGCTAAACGAGAAGACTGAATTAGGCAATCTCTAAAGGTTATTCCACATTGTTTGTGGGATGATATATCTATCGTTTAATACATGCCTACTCTATGCCAAGTGCTATTTTGGGAATCTACCTTTATTTTTTCTGGTAGCTAATTCTCAAAACAAAAGTGACAATATAGTCATTACATTCCTAGAGAGATGTGCTATTTTTTCGTTCATTTAATACCTATCGATAGTTTGCTGTGTGCCAGGCATTAGGCTGGACACTGGGTCCTCTGCCAGGTGCTAGGCAGTAAGTTGCCCAATGTCACAAAGCTAGAGTGGCAGGATGGGAACCAACCTCAGGTATGTTAAACTAAAGTTTAAGCTTTTCTTCTACCTCTCCTAGATTTCTTCCAAGATTCTGTGTCTATAAAGATAAGTGAGATCACTGAGTTTTCTCCTAATTCCTACACCAGTGATTCATTCCTCTGGCTATACAGCAGAATCATTCAAGACCCTACCTCAAACCAATTGGACGAACATCTCTAGGGAAGGAGAAGAGAGAAATCAATGTTTTATTTTCAAAATTCCCCAGGTGATTCAAATGTGTTGCCAGAGTAGAAAACCAAATCCTACAGAGTCTAATTTTATATAAAAAAATTTATTTCTAATTGTGGTAAAAAATGCATGACATAAAGTGACCACCTTGATCATTTTTAAGTGCACAGTTCGGTAATGTTGAGTACACTCACATTGCTATGCAACCAATCTCCAGAATTCTTTTCATTTTCCCAAACTGAAGAAGCTCTGGACCTATTAAACAACACCCCATACTCCTTCCCTCTAGCTCCTAGCAAATACCATTCTACTTTCTGTCTTTATGAATTTGTCTTTTCTAGGTACTTCATATAAGTGGAATCATATGGTATTTATCTTTTGTGACTGGCTTATTTCACTTAGCATAATGTCCTCAGATTCATCCATATTGAAGCATGTATCAGAATTTCCTTACTTTTTGTCTTAGTCCTGTTTTTCCTGCTATAACGGAATACCTGAGACTGGGTAATTTGTAATGAGCAGAAATTGGCTCACAGTTTTGGAAGTTGGGAAGCCCAGGATTGAGGGGCTAGCATCTGACAAGGGCCTTCTTGCTCCATCATCCCATGACAGGAGGCCTAAGAGCAAGAGAGAACAAGAGGGGGCTGAACTCATCCTTTTATAATAGCATGAATCCCATCCATGATGGTGGAGCCCACGTGGCCTTATCACCTCTTAAAAGTCCCACCTCTTAATTCTGTAACAATGGTGATTAAGTTTCAACAAAGAGTTTTGGAGGGAACAAACGTTGAAACCATAGCAACTTTTTAAGGTTAAATAATATTCCATTGTATGTAAAAACCACATTTTGTTTATTCATCCATTGCTGTACATTTGGGTGGCTTTCAACTTTTGGCTATTGTGAATAATGTTGCTATGAATGTGGGTATATAAATATCTTGTTGAGATCCTTTTCTCAGTTCTTTTGGGTATATAGCCAGAAGTAGAATTTCTAGATAATATGGTAATTTTTTTTTTTTTTTTTTGGCAGAGTCTTGTTCTGTTGCCCTGGCTAGAGTGCATAATAGCTCATCATAGCTCACTGCAGCTTCAAACTCCTGGGCTCAAGTGATCCTCCTGCCTCAGCCTTTCAAGTAGCTGGGACTACAGGCCACACTACCATGCCTAGCTAATTTTTCTATTTTTTTTGTAGACATAGGGTCTTGCTCTTGCTTAGGCTGGTCTTGAACTCCTGGCCTCAAGTGATCCTCCTGCCTTGGCATCCCTGAGTGCTAGGATAGAGGAGTGAGCCACTGTGCTCAGCCTGGTAATTCTATTTTTAATATTTTGAGGAACTTCCATACTGTTTTCCACAGTGGCTGCTCCATTTTACATTCCCATCCATGATGTACAAGTATTCCAATTTCTCTACCCTCTCACTAATACTTGTTATTTTTTGCATTTTTTTTCTTATGGTAGCTATCCTAATGGGTGTGAGGTTATGGGTTTTAATTTTTAAATCCATTTGTATTTATGTGTGGAAGTCTATTTTATCACATACTTTTAGTTATTTGTAGATTTTTAAATGATTCCACTTTTGCATTATTTCCTTCCCTTATTTGGAGAATCTCTCAAGATTTAGTTTTGATCACTTTTTTTTAGAACTGTGGGGAGCAGGTTAATGTTGAGGAGGTATTTGACAAGATCTCTGCTTTCAAGTTGCTTATGGTCTAGCTGGAAGCTTGCTTAGAACCTTCCTGGATTTTTGTCTCAGATGAAGTCATACCTGCTCCTATCTGGTGACTTACCAATTTGCTCAAGTCTTTGAAAAATAGAGATGGCTGAAAACACACTGTAGCCAAGTGAAAGGTAAAAAGATATTCCATGTAGAAAGAATAAATGGGGTGAATCGTGGAGCTGGGAATGGACATGGTATTTTGGAAAGAAGACTGGCCTGATTAGAACTCAAATTCATATTGGAAAATGTGGGAAAAACATCAAATCAGTCCAAGCCAGATTTGGGAGGATCTTGGAAGTCAGGTGGGACATTCAGAATTTTGGGGAGATTGTAGGGTTCTCCATCAGGGTAGTGCATGGCAGGCTGTAGGAAGTGTTTGTGTTGATGGGAGGGAGAGAAGACATGCTGTACCAAGTGAATGGTTGCCCTGGCGAGAGGATCACGAAAGACACTAGACTAAAAAAGGTGAACCTAACACTCATCTTTAAGGGAGAAACGGTAAGCGTTGGAGACAGATTGAATATGGGAACTCTGAGAGGGAGAAGAAGCTCCTTTCAGAGCTATGAGATATTCTGGGGACGAAGTGCTTATCTCTTCAAAGGAAACTGTAGTTGTGAGAAAGATGGAGAGGCCCAATATTATTGGCATTCATTAGGCTTAATGTATGAGTGCAAGGGACGAAAAAACCAAAATGTCAACAACTTAAACAAGATGAAAGTGTGTATTTCTGACACTAAAGCAAAGTCCAGAAATGAGAGTTCATATAACTGGCCAGGGTTCCCATGGTCATAATCAACCTCAGTGTGGCCAACGTCCAGCTTATCTTCCTGCTGACCTTTGCTCTTTATTTTCCTTTCACTTTCATCCAACTGCTAAAATCCAAGCTTTTTGTCTTCTTCCTTCCTCACAGCCCGCCAGGAGCAAATGCCACTGTGCATCTGCAGTGTGTCTCTATCTGCCCGTCCACCCAGCCCCTCCCGCCCCGGCCTGGCCTCAGCACTCTCCCCGCTCATCAAATGGTCTCCAGTCTCTTCTCCAACTCATCCTTCTCATGGCTGCCAACGTAGCCCTACTAAAGAGCACAGCACGCCTGAGTCACAGCCGTTGGATGATCTCCTGTAGCTTCTAGAATCGTTAGAACTCAAGCTTGACATTCAAGGCTCTAGATCAATTCACTAAAATCTTGCCACCTACAACAATTGCTTAATTTCATGTTACCTTTCTCATTTTAATCTCATCTAACTTTCAAGACACTTTAAGGGAGATGGCTTTTAGGTAAATTTCTCTTTTAGGAGAATTAATGACTAGGAGTGACTACTTTAAAAGAAGCGTTTTCACATTCAAGACCAATAGCATAGAGGTGACTGCATTTCACCTTTACAAATGTACTCTGATTTTTTCTTAAGAGATCAAGACTATTTCTCCAGCTTACCAAGGATCCATGAGTTCTTTGGATTCTCTTTCAGTCCCCACAAGTCAGAGTTAGGAAGTTAGATCTGAGCAGGGTTGACCTGAGGTTTTGTGGGATCTGTCCTGCTCTGGATGCTTTGTTTCCTGCTATGTCCAGAGGAGGAGGTGAAGGATGCATAGAGGGAATGGAGTTCATCTTCTCTGGGGACATCTGTCTGGGACTAGCTTAAGATGGATATGGATTTGAATCTCAATTCCAGTGCTCAACTGTCCTGTGGTCTTGGCGTTTTGCCTCTTATCACTGGCCTTAGTTCCTCACCCATAAAAGGGGGCTCAAACCCCCTTGTGGCAGGGTTTTAATCACAGAATTCCCACCCTCCTCATGTTGTTGTTATAAAGACCAAAGGTGCTGAACACTTTCCAACTTCACGCTGTGGGAATTTTAATGCCTCCTCTATTTGTTTTCCAGGCTGCCACAACAAATTAGGGTGTCTTAAAACAGCAGAAATGTATTCTCTCATGGTTCTGGAGGCTAGAAATCCAAAATCAAGGTGTTGGCAGACCCATACTCCCACCAAAGGCTCTAGAGAAGAATTCTTTCCTTGTGTCTTCCTAGCTTCTGGTGGCTGCTGGTGATCTCTGGCATTCCTTGGCTTGTAGATACATCACTGTGGGAGGTGGATTGGTGGAAAGGGCACAAGATACCCAAGTTCTAGTCCCAGCTCTGCGTCTGACTCCATGTGTGATTTGGGGCAGGTCCCTTCCTCTGTGTGGGTCTCAGTTTCCTCATATGTGAAATAAGGGGTGAGGTCATGAGATTCCTAGGGCCACATGCCTGTGAAGGGGCTTGGAGAAGAGGACAGCTAAGGAAAGCTTTTAAAAAAAGAGAGAGTTTAGGAAAAGTTGCCTGCCTCTCATACTGCTTATGAAAATTGTGCATTCAGTTTGGAATGATGAAATAGTTCTGGAGATGGGTGGTGGTGATGGTTGCACAACAGTGTGAATGTGCTTAATACCACCGAACTGCTCACTTAAAAATGGTTAAAATGGGAAATTTTATGTTACGTATGTTTTACCACAATAAAAAAGAAACCAACAAAAACATCATGCATAGCATGATACTCCACAATTTATAAACTTCTCTCATCTATTTTTCATGTGATCTTCAGAATAACCCTGTGAGGTAGGTGCAAGGCATGTTTGTATTTCTATTTTACAGATGGGGAAACTGAGATTAGAAGCAGGGTGCCCTGCGACAATCTCCTGACCACAGACACGGTGTTGTTTCCAACATGCCACGATGGCCGCCTCGTGGCTCAGTGCCAGCTCACTCCAAGAGTGGAGATGTGTTCCTGAGCTCTGTGTCACCTAACACAGTGCCACGCATTGTGGGCGCTGTGTGAATAGCTCTCGCTGGTGATGACTCAGACATTGGGGAAAGGAAGGAGAAACAATTGAAGAGGGGGTGTTTCAGGGAACACATGTGCCACGTACTGACCTGGGGGCGGTGGGCTCAGCAGTGAATGAAACAGACAGAGCCACTGCCTTCGCGGAGCTCAGAGTCTCATGGGAAGACTTCATCAATAACTGCATTTCCAAAGTTTAATTGAACAAGCTCTAGCATGCAATGTGCTACAGAGGGGAGGTTCCAAGTGCTTTGGGTGGGAAGGGTAGAGAGGCTCACTGACACTGCGGGGTAGTCAGGAAGGCTTCCCAGAGGAGGTGAGGCTGCAGCTGAGACCTGTCAGTGGAGTGGGGGTGGGGCTGAGGCTGGCACTAAGGGTGGACCCAAGGGTTACAGGAAAAGTGGAAAGAAGACCATAACAAAGGTTCTGTTTTACTTCCTTTCTTTTATTATTAATGTTAACTTCCTCAAGGGGTGCCTTGAAAAAAGGAGAAAATGGTTTCAGGAGCTGTTATTTTTTGCCTCCTCGCCCCTCGAAACTGGGCTGAATGGAGGAAGTTTGATGTGAAACTTTTGAAGGCTTGTGCATTAATTAATTAATTAACCCTCAAGGCACTGAACATCCAAGGCATGTATGTAAAAGCAAAGGCTCCCTGGAATGGACGCCAGGCCTTGGGTTCTATGTGTGGGGCACATCCACTTGCAGTGGTCCTCAGACATTTAGGAACTCGCCTTTCCGTCCCCTTAGACACCGTGGAGGTGTATCCGAGGGGTGTGAGCCTGAGTGGGCTGCGTTGGGTGGGGCTAAGCAGTACTCCCTGCCATTCTCTTCCCTCCCTACTCACACCCGACCTTGCTTTGCACAGCTGTGAAGACCACTCCTGAGAACTCCTTTTCCTCCTCACCCAAGCCCGTCCCAAGAAATCACAGTGTAGACAGACACTAGCAACGCACCCCATGAACTTGTACATTGTCTTGGTTCTTTTCCTTGTTAACGCCACGGCCACAGTCTCCTCACGCATAGCATGGGGGATGGTAATGCCTACTTCATAAGGCTAGTCCCTTAAATTTTCCAGATTTTGCATTTTATGGATGTAGCAACAGGACTCAAAAAATTGAGTGATTTGCGCCAAGCTACACAGCCAGTAGCAGCAATCGGGAATGGAGTGCGGGTCTTCTGTCTCTAAATCCAGTGTTCTTCCCACCATCAAAGCTTCCTACCTGTGTGTACAGTGTATCAATGGGTCTTCAGCATTCAAAATGTTAATGTGCTGGGCTGACCAGGTAGGGCCTGGCACTGTAAGAAAAAAGTTTGAGAAGCTGTGCATACGGGACACTATAGTAAAAAACATACTCAGATGTGCTAATTTTGCTATCATGACATTGGTCATAGGTTTAATTTTTTTTTTTTATTGTTTTTGTGCCAAGTCATTGGTTGGAAGTAGAATTCTCTATTAGAATTGGCCTAGGAGTGTCACATGCTTTGTGTGTTCAGTGGCACAGTCTGTGGTATGGTCAGGTCTCTACTTCCCTTTGTGCTGGGTAGCTCAAGGTCATGTGTGCCTGATCTCAGCCCCAGACTCCTGGGGTTGCTGTCCAGTAATGCTGTACATCCTGGTTTCAGAGTCAGATTATGACATGGTCTCAAGGAGTCACTGCCACACCTCTCTTATTCCCACGGCCCCAGTTCCAAATTCATCAGGTTTAGCTGCTTAGCTTTCAGCTCTCACTGTCCTCGCATGGACTGTTACATTTCATGAGCTGCTAGGCCACGCTTCTTTTAGTGAGAAAACATGGATGAGTGAGTTGGTATATTCTTTTTTTTTTTTCTTATTCAGTGTTAATTCCCTTTAAAAAATCAAAGGATAGGAGAACTTTAAGCATTTTGAAAGAGACAGTTAATCAATACACATTATTCTCCAAACATTCTAGGAAATTCAAGGAAATTATAAAGTGCCTCCTAAAGGCCTCTTCAGATATCTGTGTGCCTGCCCTTCAGAGAGAAAGTTTCCTCTTGGCACATAAAGAAGTCAAATTAGGCCCAGAAGAGACTATCCTTGTTGGAGCGTGAATGTCAAAGAAACAATCTTCAGTAAAAGAGCTTTCTCTCTCAGCATGCTCTGGAGAGAAGAATAACTTTGGTTGTTGGTAATGCCTGCGTGGCGCGTAGTGAGAGAGTTTTGGGGATCACGAGAAATGATATTTGTATGAGGTCTGAATGTCTTGCTAAGTAAGGATTTTCACTGATTCCATCTTTGGGAAAGAAAATTTTCACTTCAGAGTGTGCAGAGGATTTGGGAGCTGCAGAAGGGATGGTACTCAGCGTCTCCCAAGACAGGAAGTAAGTGCCTTCGTCAAGGCTCATGGTTCCTGCTTAGAAACAGTCCCCTTCCTTTGACATGTGGGACAAACACTCATCCATCTCCTCTGCCAACTTCAGAGTAAGGTCCTGGTTTGCTTTGGGGGCCAGGGCATTGTCTCTAGCCCAGAGAACAGCGCGTTTGGAGGATATTTACAAACACTTTCCTGGTGACCAGCCTTCACAGCTTGGAGATTTCAAGAGAATTGGCTTGGAGCAAAAGGCAGTCCCTAGGAACTGAAACTTAAAGAGTTTCATAATCATTAATCAAGCTTAAGTTCACCTTTTCTGTGGGTGAGTCCCATGATTCCAGCTCAGGCTGGGCCAATAGGCTGGAGTCTTCTTCTGGGAGACACACCACAGCTGAGCACCTCCCAGGGCCGAGAGAGGTCACATCTCTCATGGCTTCCTGGGCGTCAGAGGCTCAGCCACCAGAGGCCCCTGCAACAGTCATCATGGTCCAGGCTCAATGTCTCTGCGGATCAACTCTAGAAATTCTACAGTATCTGTTCACACTGCAAGAGCTAACTCAGAGGCCCGATTCATCTGCACCTGGGGGGTAACGCAGGAGTAAATGACCTATGCAGTTGACATGCATGAGGAAGTAGCATTGTTTATAGTATGGTTCAAATCTCAAGTTTTCCATGTACTATCTGTGTAACTTTAGGCAAATTACTTAACCTTTGTGAGCTTCAGTTTTCTCATCTGTAAAATAGAAATAATATCTTATTTCTGAAATACTATGTGATATAAAGCATATGCAGTATTTAGCCCAAAGCCTGGTATAAAGTAGGCCCTCAATAAACGATGGATTCAAAATATTCCAGCAACACAAGAGATGGAAATGGAGGTTTCTCCTTGGTATTGTCATTTACTTTGGGCAAGGCCCCACCCTCTTGGGATTATGCCAATTAGAAGATCATATCAGATCAGGGAGCTCTATGGTGAAATCAGATTCAAGAGAACTGGGCTCAAGTTCAGAGCCCCTGTGTTACTCTAGGACAGGGGTCCCCAACCTATGGTGAGTTGTATAATTATTTCATTATATATTATATTGCAATAACAGAAATAAAATGCACAATAAATATAATGCTCTTGAATCATCCTAAACCCATTCCCCCACCCCCCACCCCGGTTCATGGAAAAATTGTTTTCCATGAAAATGGTCCCTGGTGCCAAAAAAGTTGGGAACCCCCATTCTAGGAGGTTTCTGTCAGGCTCCCCAAACGCTGAAGGTCAAGGGGCCTTTTTCCCTGGCTGTGACAAATTCCACTGAAAACTGTACTCTTTATCTTTGGTATTCCTCACCTCGGGCTGACCACCTTTTGGTTGATGCGTGGTCCTCTCTAAACCCTCGATGATACCATTGACCAAGCTGGATTAAGTGTGCCTCCAACAGAAGGGCAGCTCTGGTCTCCTAATGGGCTCAAGGGTACTTCACTCAGCCTCTTAATGCATCTGAAATGCACCAGACATTAGTCTAAATGCCGGGATATGATGATAAATAAAAAAAACCCAAATGCCGGCCTTCATAGGGCTTCCATTCCAGTGGAGAGACAGATGGTAAATAAGAATGTAACATAATATAATTAATAAATGCTATGAAAAAAAGCAGTAGAGAAGATCAAAAAAGGCCTTTCCAAGGAAGAGATGTTTGAGTAGAATCTTGGGTTAAATGAAGTGAAGTGTGTAAACACGTGGGGTAAAAATGTTCCATACAAGTGGAATGACAAGCACAGATTCCCTGAGGCAAGAAGGTGGTTGGTGGGTCAGAGAACCAGAGGGACAGGTGTGGACGAGAGTGAGAGGACAGAAGGAAATGAGAGGCAGTGGGAGGCCAGATCAGCTAGGGCCTCATAGGTCATGGCAAAGTCTTTGGAATTTATTTTGAATGAGACAGGAACCCATTAGAGGTCTTTGTGGTTGATCTGACTTACGTCTTTGAACGATCATTCTGATTGCTATAGGGAGAATAGACTGTAATAGACCATATAGGGTAGAAAAAGGAAGACTGGTGAAGACTCTTGTGCAGTGTTCTAGACAAGGGACGTTTCTGGGTGGGGGAAGCGTGGCCTGGGTGGAAGAGTTAGAAGTGGCCGGACTCAGGATATGCTTTGAAGATGGAAGTGCTGGTCCTTGGGGGATGGGTTGGATGGAGATGAGAGGTGAATGGAATACAAGAGTCAAAGATGAACACCCTCTTTTTATCTGAGAACCTAGGTGAATGGACATGCCATTGACTGAGATGAGAAGAACTGGTGAAGGAACAGGCTGGAGAGGTTGAAGTCAAAAGCCAGACTCTCAGGCATCTGAGCATCCTCACTGTCGCCCTGTGAGCATCGGAGTGCTGGGAAGACTGATAGAAGGCCTTGCTTTTCCAAACTGGAGATGCAGCAAGCACGCCCAGCCTGCGATCCCAGACCTGGAGCGGTGGGGAGCACATGCAGGAGGCATTCTCTGAACACTCACTTTTGGAAAACAGGCAGAGGGAGTGTGACCAGGGCTGGGGGCAGCTAAAAGTTAGGCTGAATTCATGGCAAATAACACTTGAGCATAGGGAGCTGTTCGACACCGGATTTGGATTTGGATTTTTTGTGTGTGTAAATAAAAAAGGGAAACTTGGATTCATATAATGTTTTACAATTTCATAAGTGCCTTCAAATCCATCATCATATTTATCCCATGAGGTAGGAACCACTACCCAGCTTTGGAGATGAAGAAGTGGAAGTTCGGAGAAGTTCCATGACTTGCCCGACGTCATAGAACTAACGGGTGAGAGAATCCTCAAATCTAGTTTTGTGACCTCCAAATGATTTCCATTTTATTGCGTTGTTGTCAGTTTATTGTGGTTATTGTGGAATAGTCACATATTAATTCTGCCAGTATAAAAAAATCAAATCAGTAGTATCTAAGATGGGTGTAGAATGTCCTCTTTGTCCCCTTTTGACAGCAAATGACCTGTGTGCCAGCCCCTCCACACCCCTAGGTGTTTCTTTCCAATCTGAAGCTTCTCTGGCAGCTTCTCATGAGCTTCACCCCAACTTTTGTCTCTCTTAACAAATTCCTTTTTATCAATGGTTCATTTGCATTGAAAGAGGTTTTCTTGCCAGGCGATATTTTTGGGAACATTTTACAACTCCTGTTGCTAAAATTTTGAGAGAAGATGCTCTAAAAAGGCCCAAACCCTTTCTCTATTGGATTATTTCAAAGCATAATTGAAGGGAATAGTTTTTCAATGAGCATTTCAGTAATTCCTGCAAAGTGTCATTAACTTCTGATTGAGATCACAGCTGTGACTACATGTTGCTAGACATCTGGATGAAAAATGAAAATGGAAGGCAATGAGATGTTAATACAAGGTGAAAGGCCAGCTTTCTGATATCCCTTAGACACTGTGAGTGGTTGCCTCTGGGTCACCCAAACACTTTCTGGGTCTTCTGTCCATCATACCATCCTATGAGAGAGGAAAGAGAGCTGGATTGAAGAAAGAAGTCAGGGTATCAGTCTTGACTTTGGTGCTTTCTGGTGTGTGACCTTTGTCCAACCTCAGCTTCCTCATCTGTGAAATGTGTGTGCTAATGCCTGCACGACTTCCTAAGAAGTTTATAGGAATTAATAAAGCAAATCGTTTATAGGAATTAATAAAGCAAATAGGCAGGGGTCATATTGTATTTATCTTTGCATCTCTAGTTCCAAACACAGGTATGTAGTAGGCACTGGATACAATTTTGTCGAATAGTGTATAAATGGATATAGTATAGGCAATGCTCTAGCCCTTATTATTTATATAGCTCTATTCGTGTTTACCAATTCCCTCTGGTACTTAAACAAATTTACCATTTCTAGAATATGAGGACACGTAATCCAGAAAAAATATTTACTAAAAGCATGAAATGTACTATGCTAGGTGTAAATAATGGTTTTTTTTGTTTGTTTCCAGTTGGTCCAAATAGTGAATAACCCTGGCTTTTGTTCTATTTGGAGCACCTTTTTATAATCTATGTCATAAATATTTTCATGATTATTGCTTAGTAGTCAATGAGTTTCTTTGTTGGCATAGAATTTAAGATATTTCCCTAATAAGGACACCCAGTGTTAAAGCAATGAATTTCTATAGCTATGCAGTTCAGAGAGTTACCTAGGAGATGAAAAGCTAATCTGTCTGGAATTTCTGCCCTTGAGACCAAAGATACTATAAATTTGCTCTGGAAGAAAATAATCATGGTAAGCATCTTAATTTCTTCCATCTCGTTTCCAAGCAGATGTCGCCGTGTTTTAGCCTGGAATTCATCATCTCTCTGATACATCAACATTGACATATTACATCTTCATCTCTTATTATAGAAAATGGAAATGAAACCAGAATGCGAGCATGTTGAATGAATTGAACTCCCCAGAGATTTGGGGGAGAAGAAAACCTCCCACTTGCCTTTGACTTTTGGATTTCTTGTTTCCTTCATGTTTGGATTGCACTTTGAGAAGTCCATCTGGAAGTTCACTTTTTATATTTTGCAAATGCAAACAGAGCTTATTATCAAAAGACAAACCTCCAGAGGAAGAAAAACATTTGGCGAGGGGGGAGAGAATCACCTCAAAAAGCCAGCGACAGTATTTAAGGTTAAACTTCAGAGATTAAACTCCATTTATTTCTGGGCTTTGACTTTGCCAGTCTGCTAGTTGGGGTGAATGCATGGATATGTTTAGGCGTTCACTTCCTATCTATTAAGCTCTCCGTTTAGAGGATGAGTTTGGATAGGTGTCAACACCTGCAAATGTCATCAATCCCGTAATACCTTTGTGGCGCAGAATTATCAAAGTCGCACTGCAAAGCCCGCCTGAGACTACAGTCACCCCATGGCAGGCACCACTACACGTCTTTCCTTTTTCTAGCCTCAGGAAAACATTCTTAGGATTTCAGGATCCTATTATATGTTGAGTGAATTGCGTTCTTCTTGAATTCCTTGCAAAGTCACTCTGGTCCTTAGAGATTAGGAGTTTAAACTTGGAAGGCCATACCTCATCGAGTTCTCTTCACTTTGGCTCCCCAGCCGTTTCTGTCACGGCCAGACTTAATCCCCTTCAGACATATCAAGTCAACCATCAGTCAAGGTGGTCTTTATTTCCTTCCACAGGCTACAGAGATTAAAGCTGCCTGATTTTCTCATATATTCCCTGGCACACTGACCGCAGACTCGGCTGCTGTCCAAGATGGATGTAAATAGTGTTTACGACTTGGCCCACACTTGTTGGCCATTTGTGGGAAAAATCCATCTTATCCTAGAGTCATGAGGGCTAATGCCATCTTGACCATAATAGGCTAGATGGAATGAACAGTAGTACCCCAGAACCTCTTTGCAAATTTATGAACCAGGGAAAAGAAAGAGCAGTTTGCTTCAGTAGGTCTAGAGAAAACTGTCAGCGTTAGGCATAGAGGCCCATAAATATAGCATTGGATTTAGGGCTGGGACCCAAGTTCAAATCATAGCTGTAGTCCCTCTACACATGTGTCCTTGGATAAGTAGCTTAATCTCCCTGGGTCCATGTTCTCACCTAGAAAATGGGAATGCTGTCATCTGCCCTGCACATTCACTGGATGATTAGGATAACAGTTACAAGGGTGTCTTGGGAACAGTCAAGTGCTATTGAAGTGAGAGCTACCACCATTGTCACCGACATCACACTATAGGTTGTCTGATGACCATTTATTGCAAGTTTTAGGATAAGTCCTAACATACATTAAGAAGTTTGTTATCTGCCTCTCTGAACCTCAGATGTTTTAATTGTAAAATGAGGTGAAAATGATTCTGCATAGCTCATAGATTCAATGAGACCACAAGGGAGAGTGGGCCTGCAGTGCACAGAGTGGTGGTCTTACCTCTGGGTCTCTTGGCACTAACCTGAGACCCTGCAGAGTAGCTGCTCAATATGTATTTTTTAATCTGAGTTTCCCACAAACACCTTCCTGGAAGCTCTCTGGTTACAGGGTCAATGATCTTGGCACACCACTGCTAAAGACTTTGGAGAACTTAGCAAACAGGAGAGCAGGGAGAATGCTTCCTGTCTCCTTGCCCCAAGGTGTAGTGTTGTCCCCCTGTCTCCCAGGCAGGTCCTGGCTGGGAGGTTCTGTGATTCCATTTCAATAGGAATGTCCAGGACAGCACAGTTGAAGAAGAGAGACAAGGTAGGGAAGGGACTGGAAACAAAGTCAAATGAGGCATATTCAAGAAGACTGGGTTATTGAATCTGGAGACCAGAAGACATGGGGTTCCATGACACAGTCTTCAAACATCTGAAGGAATCAGTGTTTTCCAAACTTTTCAATGGCAACCAAAATTAGAAATAGATTTTATGTCACTACCTAGTACACATTTACATAAATCTATAAACAACTGAAACAAAACTTTGAAAAATAATTCCAGTCTCTATTACATGCTGTGAACACTGATATTTTCTACTCTACTCGGTTTGATTCGATTCAATTCTATCTTCATCTAATTTATCTTCTCCTACTCTAAGTTCATTAAATATAATGCTGGATACAATTCCAAAATTGATTTTATAAGCGACTGATGAAAAATACTGATGGAGAAGATATGCATAGTCCCAAAGGATGAAATTAGGACTTCAAGTGAAAAATGAGAGCAGACTTTAGTTCAAAACAAGAATGAAATTACTAATAATTAGATGCACCCAAATATAGAATGGGCCCATGAGTTAGTGAGACCCTCCTCCTTAGACACATTGAAGATTAGACCTAGTTTATATGCTGTGTCTGTGGATTTAGGGCCCTCCAAGTTCAGAGATTCCAAGAGTCCACAATAAACATTGAGCTAAAAATGAAAATCTGTAATACAAAAGGAAGATTTAAGTCCAAAAAACTAAAAAGAAAGCAGCAAGGAGGATGGGTGGTAGAGTCTGGGAGACTGTCTTCCCTTAGCCTCTGTGCAGTGAAAAATAAAACATTCTCTTGCTACATTTCTGTTCCCTACTGAGTGATCTCCCTTCTTTCAGTTTCTTAGAAAAAATTTTGCTGTTGTTGACAGTAGAAGATTTTAAACCTGTTGCTCCTAAGCTGCTAGGACATTCCTTTTTCAAATTTTATCGTCACTCTAAACCTTCACCACAGCTTGAGTAGCTGCTTTTTTAATATCTCACAGAGTTTGCTTTTCATTGTGCCTTGGGCTTAACACAATGTCAGGTATAGAGTCAGCACAAACAATTGCCTATTGCGCAAATGAATAAATGCACGCATGCATGAATGAATGAAGACTCCACTAACATCCTTAGAAAGCAGCATCTCTGAGTCACTGGGATAGATCTTGATGGGAAAGTAGTGTGTTTAAGAACCAGAGGGAATAGTAATGGTTGTTGAAATGTTGACCAGCAGATAATATCTAGGCATTCTAGACATTTTTAGGGATAAGAACTTCTTTGAGAACCTCATGAAAGTTAAGGATTCTATCCCCAGAAAAACAAACATGTATATTTATACAAAATTATGCATGAAATTTCATGAGTGCAGTTACCCACTCTCTGCCCTAAGGTTAAGCTTAGCAATTGGATCTGACTCAAATAGACATTTTTTTGTATTTGCTTAAGTAAGTAGGATTTTCGAGACAGTGGAAAGAAGTTAACATTATTGCATCATCCTTACTATGCACCAGGTATGGTGCTCGTATTTTATTTACTTTAGTTCATAATAATCATATGAGGTAGGTGCTGTTATTGTCTCCTATATATCCATGTATATGTTTTATATTACATGAATATATGTATACTATATACATACATCTATGTATGGATATAATATACATAAGCACACATGAACACATATGCAAAGAATGTTCCATTCATGGCAACCTATTCTCTTCCAGGTCCTTCCCTTCCCTCTAGCCTTCAATCAACAGCTTCCAAACCCTCATCCCTCTCAGACTCAGAATGTGAAACACACTCTCAACTGCCGACTTGTCTAAAACAAAAGTCTGGCTAACTCTCTAGGAAGGGAGCATGAATGTGTGTTTCTTCCTGATGAGTCTGGGTAGTGAGAAATAAGACCCATGTCAATATTTCAATAGAACATTGTGCCATATCACATTCTCAATAAAGTGTCCTCAACAATGGGAGAATACAGAAATAAATAAGACCCAGTTCTTGCCTTCAAGAAGCTCACCATGTATTTTAAATTTTAACTGAGTTTGTTGGTTTAATGAAGATCCAGTAGCAATCCCACATGGTGGTCCACACCTTAATAAGTATATCTTTCAGGGCGGGCTACACTGTTGGGTCTATGGAGTGTTTTGTGCTAATAAGTGCTACTGGTCTTAAGGAATGGGGTCTGGTATATAGGGTTTCCAGTTGTTGGCACAGACTAGTTAACCCAGGAGTATGGGGGAGTTTACCCAGGGATTCCTTGGAGAGTGAGAGGCAATGACTGAAGCCAGTTTTCTGAGCAACACTATTGTTTATCAAGGTGGGGTGTGGGGAGGGCAACTGGAGTGAGGGCAGAAAGGAGAACTAAAAGGCCAACTGAAAGGCCAAGGAGGGGAGTTTCAAGAAGCAGGGTGTGGCCAGCAGTATCATGCCACAGAGGAGAAAGTAAGATGGAGTCTGGAATATTCTATGGACTTGGCTATGAGGAGTTCATTGATGATGTGAACAAGACCAACTTCTGTGAAGTAGTAAGGGGGAGACCATTGCTGTGGGTGGGGGAATAAACAGGAGATGAGACAGTTGACGACTGAAATAAATACCAGTGGTTCCCAAATGCTGGACCATGGACTCAGCCACATCAGAGTCACCCGTGGGGCTTTAAAAAACATAAATTCCTGGCCCTGACCCATGTTTTCTGAGTAGTCTAGTGTGGGTCCCAAGAATCTGTATTTCTAAACAGCCAGGTTTGGGAACTGTAAGAACGTAAAATACCTGACAGCAGACATCGTGTCTGTCTCATTCCCCACTGCATCCTGAGGAGCTAGGGTAGTTTCTGCCCACAGCAGCTTCTTGGTAACTGTACAATAGCAGTTCCTTGAACTGAACCATTGGTATCGACTACTTTTTACAGAGCACTATTAATAGTAAGAGCATCATCCATGTACATCAGTAAGGATGCAACAGACTGATGCCCTCAGGTATAGTCTATCAAAAGTTAGGAGGCTACATGGATAAATAAGCTTTAAACATGATTCCTTCAGGTCTGTTGCTTCCATGCTGAGAAGTATGACAAAAACCTCTGACCGATCTGGGGCAGCTATTGGCAAATCAGAACTGATTCATTAAAATTGTTCATCTTAACAGTAAGGGCTGTTTCTGTGTCTGACAAAGATACCTACTGGAAAACAACATGCCGTAATAGAAGGGACACTTGGTGTTCACTAGAGTCGGTTGCATCTCATATCCAGCTTGTGCAATGACTGAGTCTGTGAGTTCTGGACCCCTGGGAGCCTATGTAGTTAGCTCTAGAGTGGTGGGGGAAGGCATAAATCCATTTTCCACCAAGCATTGTCTGAAGACTGAATAAGTAACATACCTCTAACTATACATGTTAACATTTTCCCGAAGAACACATATGCTATCGCAAATAACGAAGTACAACTTCATCAAAAAGTGTTAGTGAATATCTGAGAGCTCCCAGAGATTATAAATTAGATTGAATCATGTGAAGTTGCCATTTTTGTGAGTCACATATAGGGAAATCTGGGCACTTTTGTATAGTTTAATCTACTTTTTTCCCAGTCGAACAGATGATACAAAAATTATGATCTTAATCTTGTGGGAGTCAGCCAAGATTTTAGAATTATAAAGGGGTCATATGGTAGCCAGCCGCCAAAATGGCACTCATGACCCTCATCTCCCAGTGTTCATGTTCATGTCTTTGTGTAATGCTCTCCCCTTGAGTGTGGGTTGGATTTAGTGACATGTTTTTGGTGAATAGAGTACTGCAGAAGTGATGATCGTCACCCTTAATATTCGGTTAAAAAAGACTGTGGCTTCCATCTTAGGTGGACTCCCTCCCTCTGTGTCTCTCTCTTGGACCCCTTAGTCTGAAGGAAGCTGGCTGCTACATGAGGAAGACACTCAGGCAGCCTAAGGAGACAGCCCCGTGGAGAGGAATGGGGGTCACTCCACAGGCCAACAGCCAGTGAAGCACTGAGTCCTGCCACCAGCTACACGAGAGAGCCTGGAAGAGGATTCTAGGCCCAGCCAAGTCTCGAGGTGACCGCAGCCCTGGCTGATGGCCTGAGTGCAGCTCTGTGAGAGAATCTGAGTCAGAATCTCCCAGCTGAGCTGCTCCCATGTGCCTGACTCTGAAACCGTATGAGAGTATAGATGTCTGCTGTTATAAGCTGCTAAATTCTGGAGTGGTTTATTCCACAGGAACAGATAACTAACACAATTCCCTATTTTCAAAATGTTAGGAACCAATGGTCAAGCAGCTTTTAGCTCAAACATACTTTCAGATACATCTTTCAATTCTTACAAGACAAGTTTTCATTGTTTAATTACTGGGGAAATTGAACAGTATGCATTTGATGGAGAAAATGTAATATTTGGAAAAGGTATGCATTGCCCTTATTAGCTGTGTAAACTTAAAAAGCACTTAGTTTCTCTGCGTTTCTCTTTCCTCTTAGACAAAACGCGGGTGACTACGATGCCTGCCCTGTCTTAATGTTTATTGTAAAGATTAGACTGTGAATACCCTTGATGGATCCTAAAGTGCTATGAAAATGCTAGTTTTTTATTGATGGTAGAATTAATCATCTCTCAACAAGGATAATTTGACCAAGGTTACATAGCTAGTTGGTCGCAGAAAAGGGATGTATGCTAAAGTCTCCTAATGCTAAGATCAGGGCTTACATAACCATAGGCAAGTTACCTTTACTGTATGAGCCTCAGTTTCCCCATAAGTGAAATGAACAGATTGGACCAGGTGAAAGGATTCTTGTCCAGGCGCCTGAGTGACCAGAAGGGCTGGGTGAGGTGTGTATCTGACACCCCTGGGGTTTCAGAGCATGGCCAGCCTGAGTGCTGATGGGGAGAAGGCTTCGTAATGTGCTCTTTGTAGGTGGCCGCCTAGGTGCCACACAGAGGCCGCCGGTGCCAGTGCCTGGGATGATGGGGCCTGCTCCTCTGCTGCTGCTGCCAGCCTCCTCCACACGAGCCCCTGCAAGAGCATCCTATCATTTGTCACTTAAAACCACACATACTTTGGATTTGTGCTGGTGCCAGGGGAATTCATAATGAATTCACTTCCCATTCATGCAGGAAAGAAAGCAAGGCTTAGGGGAAAAAAAAAATCTCCCGAAAACATTACCTTAGAGTTTCTGTAGAAGATGACAAGTATTACATTTTCAACAGAACTGACAAAGTCATGATTCAAGTTAAAATGTTAGTTTGGAACCGTACAAGCCTTATAATAACATCGCTCACTAGTATTTGTAGAGAGGTCTACAGTTTACAAAACTCATTTACATATATTTTCTTATTTGAAGCTAATTATCCTCATTTTCAGCTGAGAAACTAAACCTCGGGGAAGTCAGGTCATTAGTGGCAGAACCAACTCTTGAACTCTGGTCACCGTTTTCAAAACAGTGTTCTCTTTCCACTCGATCACTTGGGCTCCTGTTGCAGTGGATTTCCTGTTTCCGAGAGTGGTGATTTCGTTATTGTTGCTGGTCTGGTTCTCCAAGAATATTGAACTCCTCAAAAGCAAACAAAAAAGAAAGATGTGATGTGGTCACACACTGTAAGAGAGAAGATTTATAACTGGAGCCGTCCGGGCGGGTGAGTGTTTGCAGAGTGTGCGTGGAAGGCAGATTTGAGTCCGGTGTACGTACCACTGAACATCTCCATGAATGCACAAACTTGGTGCTTGATCCTGCAAATTTGTCGCTTTGTGGTTAGAGGATCAAAGGGGCTCTTTGTAGGAGCTGCAAAGGCCTAAACTACGTCAATCCCTGGCCTTGGGTGGGGTCATTGTGGAGCAGGCTGAGGAAGGAAGCCTAATCCCTGGAGTCGGGATACTCGGGGGTCTGGGAATAGGTTCTGATGGGAGAGCGTTGGCCCAGGGCTGGGCTCACTGGCCAGGGAGGAAGCCGGCTGCAGCAGACATTGCTCAAGATTTGGAATCGGGCAGATCTGATTCCAATCCCAGCTCTTCCTTTCACTGGCTGTGTGGCCTTGGGCAAGTCATTTAACCTTCTTTGTTCCTTTTTTTTTGCAATTAAAAATCAGAGACAATACTATTGTCTGTCCTGCTTACCGAATTGTTTTGACTATCCCATGAGATGTTATGCTGGGCAGGGCTTTAGAGAAGTGGTTGGCAAACTGCAGCCTGTGGGCCAAATCCAGCCTGCTGCCTGTTTTTGTACAGCCCATGAGCAAAAAACGACTTTTACATTTTTAAATTATTGAAAAAAGCAAAAAACCAGTGTTTTGTGATATGTTTTATATAATGAAAATTATATAAAATTAAATTATATATAATTATATGTAATTATGGAATTTATACTTAAATGTAAGCATAAAATATATTATGTAGAATTACATATCATTATCATAGTATAATATGCAATATGTTATTACAGATTATATTACATATATTTATATATAAATATGAAGTATAAATTATATATTTATAAGTATAAATATAAAATTAAATTTCAATGTCCATAAAGAAAGCTTTCTTGGGCCACAGCCATGCTCATTTGTTTGTTATCATTGTCTACATGACTTTTATGCTGCAATGGCAGAGTGGAGCGGTATGACAGAGGACATATGATCCCGAAGCCCGGAATATTTACTATCTTGGTCCTTTACGGAAAACGTTGGCTCACCCTTCCTTCATAAGGCTCAGTCGAAGTGCTCATTCAGCACTGTGGGGTAAGTGGTGTTCCTCTTTTCTGCAGGTGAGAAAAGAGAGGCCCCAGAGAGGAAAAGTGAAGTTAATGCCATATGGTTTAAAATGTTATACAAACGAACAACAGAGAACCAGAGTTTGTACTGGAACCCAAACTTCTAATTGCACATGACATTCTCTTAGTCCGTGATTATAAATCCCTACCCAAGTTTGTAGACTTTGGCAAAATGGCAGACAAATGTGGGCTTAAGTGGTGTCGAGGAGATCAGCAAATAGAGGATAAGGCAGAGCGAGGGAGAACAGGTTATAAATGCAGAACCAAAGCATTGGGCAGCTGGACCACCAGAGCAGAAATTCTAGCACCATCGAAATCTAGAAGAAGGAGAGGTGATTAGTAACAAACATAAGGGAAACCATCCAAACTCACCAGTGATGAAAGAAGGACAAAAATTTTTTAAAATGAGATACCATTTATACAAAATGAACAAAATGTTAAATAATCATGATACTCAATATAGGTGAGCTTGTGATGAAACTGGAATAGTTACATATTGCTCATAGCAATGTAAATTACTTAAAAATATCCCACTAACTTTAATTTGGCACCATGTATTAAGAGTTTTTAAAGCACTCTTATTCTTTGACTCATTGGTTCCATTTCTGAAACTCTATCCTTAGAAAATAATTCTAAATTCAGAAAAATAATACCCACCAAAGTATTCATTGCAATGTAGTTTTAGCATCACTTTAGAAGTAACCAAAAATAGAGAGTTGGTTAAGTAAATTGTGCTATATCAACCCAGTAGAATATAACGCAGCCATTAAAGACTAGACAACAAGATAGGAAAAAAATGTTTATACCGTGAAGCCAAAAAAAAGCAGAATGAAAATTGTAATTCTTCTATGGTTTTTGCTATACAAAAGTTATGTCTGTACTGAAGCAAGGAGAAATGGAAACCTGTGATTTTTTAAGGTGATTGTCCTTTCAATCCATTGTTGTTGTAACATTGACTGGATGGGAGAAAGGCTGGAGATGTTTCCTCCTGGAGATTAGGTCGGGGATGGCTGAGTGGCCATGTTGGCTTACACTTATACCAAGCCCTTGTGTTTCCCTCTACCTTAGGCCAGGATAGAGTCCCAGACTGCAGGACAGGCTGAGCCCACAGGTAGGGTAAAGGAGGCGTTCCTGCCAGGGTTAGAAAGGTATGGAAAGAGGGGACTAGGGGAGGGCAAGTCTGCAGCACATATTTAATAAGACCTCTCAGCTAGTGTGGTGATTGAGTTGCCTTGGAAAGAGACTGGACTCAGAGTCAGAGCCCTGAGATCAAGACTTGACCTTGAATGCAGGAGGGCTCGCTGGGGCGTGAGGAAGCACGGGCGGAAGGCATGGTCCAGCACCCAGCTATGGGGAGGGGCTCTGGGGCTGGCCCTGTGCTGGACCCCAAGAAGACAGGCAGGAAACAGACTCAGCTCTGTCCGCCACAGCTCCCCAGAGCACAGTTGCTATGCATGGGAGGCTGCAGGGACAGAGTAAGGTTGGACACACAGACATCGCCCAGCAGAGGGGAGCCCCCAGCACAGCCTGGATGTCTCTGGTCATCTCTGAGACTCTCCTGCAGGCCTCGTTGGCGATTGTTTCTGCACTGACTGAACACTAGTGTTTGTTCTACGTTCACGTCTAGCTTCTCACTATTTCTGGATTTTAATCATGGCCTGGTGGAACATTCTGTATTGGAAGCCCTGTGAGGATATTTTGCATCTTAGTCCTGAGTGAAGGCTCCCCAAAGCTCCTCTCTTGTTTGGGTTCTTGTGCTAGACTGAATTTTCCCATCATGAAAATCTGAACACAGAGGGGCCTTCCAAGACAGGTTTTCCCTGACTTCGGTAGTTTATCTTTCCCCTTCCTGTGCTTTCTTCTTCTTGTGGCAGCTGTTGGCACCCCTTCTCTGTCCTCCCCTTGCGCCCCACTCTGATTTCTCCCCATGAGGTGGTAGCAGGAGCTCTGCCCCCCCGGAAGCATCAGTGCAGAGAGGGAGAGGAGGCGTGTTTGCCAAGAACCCTGAACGCCAGGGGAGGCAGAGAGGGTGACACTGGGACAATGGAGGGATCAGGGCATGTGCTGATCGGCATGGCAAGGGGGACAGTCTGTCCTGGTGGAGGGAACTGGGTGAACGTGTTCCCAGATGCCAGAATTTGAGGAGCTTATTTGGGGAACAGTGAGTGGCTCCGTTTGGAATTATTCCAAGAGTTTTATTTGTATTGATTCAATTTTCTGGAGACATGGAGCATGGTATGAGAACCTGGATTTATCTTGGATGAGGCCCTCTAGGGACACTATGGAGGGCTTCTCTCTTCAGACCTACAAATGGTGCACTAGCCCCAGGAAACCTTGGCCTTGCTTAATGAGTTAGTGGGAAGTATTAACAATCTCAGTAAAAGCAGCAGTAAACTACGTGCTGCTTAAACGGGCTCCCTGCAATTGTATAATACAATCATCATTATAATGGTTATCATCGATTGAGCACCCCTGGGAGGTGTCAGTGTCTCCATTTCATAGATGAGAAAACCGAGGCTCACAGAAAAGAGACTTGCCTGTGATCACGCTGCTAGTTAGGGCTGAGGGCAGGATTCACACCCAGGCCCATCACACCTCAAAGCTTGTACCCTGTCCGTACTATTTGGTTGTCCCCAGATATGTGTGAAGGCAGGGTGGTGAGGGTGACTTGGATTAGCCACTTATAGGTGCTTTTCTTCAGGGACTAAGAAAAAGTCAGACATGCCATGAAGGCATTTTAAGAAATTATCTGAGGCGCAGGCTCCCAGCAAACTAAGTGCTTGGGCTGCAGAGAAGGGAGATCCAGCTGCATCTTCTGTGAAACTGAAACCGGGGTCTGGGACCCGCCCTCCTGGAGGAGGATGTGAGAAGAGACGGGAACATTGGGTCCTGGGGGTGGGGTCGGGGGAGACCAGTGCTGCTGCTAACAGCTGCCCAGATGACAGCAGGCATGTTGCTAGGAGAATAACATCAGTTTACCTCTGGACCTCTACAGAGCTCCTTTCCTTTCACATCATTTTGGGATCATCTTGCTCCAACTGTGGGAAGTTGGCAGGAGGGGGGTGATACTTTCCCTTTTATAAAACAGCAAATAGAGACTCAGAGATGCTATGTGATTTTCCTCGGGTCACACAGCTTGTTAGCCACTTGCATTCAGGTTTCCTAACGCGTCCTTCACACCCAATCCTCATTTTTCGTTATATTTCTGGAAACAGCAGGGCCAGAGGAGATCTTTCTGAGGACAGGCTGCCAGAATGGACTCAGAGATGTCGTCTGAATCTGAAGTCCACAGAAGTGAGGAGGTGGGAGATTCATGGAGGAGGAACGTAACACTCACCGAGAGGACAGGGCAGCACGTCTACTTCAGACGGGGCCCACTCTGAAAGGACTAAGGAAGAGAATGGCAGGTTTAGCAGAGCTGGGAGGTAAAAGGAGAAGTTTCCAGGAGAATAGGGACTCTCGTTCATTTGCGAGGAAAGCGAGAGTCCGGCACACGTTTTGAAAGACGGAAATCATTACCAAAATATGGGTGAAGCCCAGCTATGTAAGAGAGATCCTATAAAAGCAGAAGACTGGGATGTATTCTTAAATAAGGCAGAAGAACGTCAAAACTGGATTCACTCTTCTTACAATAATTAAAGCTGACTTTTTTTAAGGGCACGATCGGGAAGGAAGAAACTGAATGTCAGGGTCATTTGGGCGAGATGACCGTGTTTGGGATGCTGTGGGACGCATCTCCCGTGCCCCCTCGAGTCCATGCCAGCCCTTGGTTGGACTGTTAAGGCTGCTGACCACACTGCCAGGTGCGGCTATTTCCGGCACATCGACCACGCGTTGGTCCCTCGGCTGTGCTTTTGGTTGGATTCCATAAGCCACGATGAGTAATATTCATGAATCCTATTCTAAAGATGCTAATTACTCTTTAGCGTACTATTATTGGATATCACAAACCTTTTTATAAAAGTAGCCAATAACAGTTGCTGTCAGTCCCCTAAACCTCATAACTGGGAAGAGGGTGTTTTTAAAAGTAATTTGCTTTTTATATTCCACAAGAAGTTTAGCAATTTCAGTATCAGGGAACATTGCTTGGTTCAATTCACATTTGTTTTTTAAGATATCCCAAAATAAATGTATCACTTCCAGTGAATGTAATCATTTAAGAAACTCTAATTCATAATGTTTGGAAAGAAGGTGATAATGATACAGATACATTTTTTTAAAATCTAGCTTAATTAATGACTTTTACTCAGGTGCCACTTTTACTCAATGGACTTTACCAGATAAATAGATGATATTATTCTTTACTTTTTAAAGTATCTTATCTGGGGTTAAGGTCACTACAAACGGTGAGCATCAAGAAAGCTGGAAGGGACAGGGTCAGATTATAAGGAGCATGTGGCAGGGTGCCCAGACCCTTGGGGAGGCTAGCATGGAGCCACAGTGGACCCCAGCCCAGGAGATGACAGATCCTAGGAGCTTAGGGAGCTTAGGGCCCAGTGTGGGCGTTGTAGTCACCGGGTAAATCCACCCTCAAAGCTGGCAGGGATTGGCCAAGGGGATAAGGAATGGGAAGGAGGGCAGGAAAACTCTTTGTGTAGATGGTGAGCTTGGCAGGACTCTGTGGCCTCATGGGCCCCTTTGAAGGCTCAGGGTCTTGCCCTGCCCCCTCCCCACCACCCCCCAGGAGTCTTGGGTGGTGATGGTCTGGACCCAGAGCCTGTGGTTACATGTGACCAGAGCTAATAGCTACCTGCTTGTGGGAAGCCATGGAATGCAACCACATCATGTTCAGAGCCCCTTAGAAAGGGGCCTTAAAAACAGGTTTAATTATAAGCTGGCATTCAACAGCCACTCTGTGTTAATCTCCTGTGTTAAACTTTTTGGGTGTATTTTATGGAGGTCATAATAATCCTGAGAGTTGGAAAACAATTTTAGGACAAATTCAGCAGGTGTGTGTCAGTGTGTTGTGGTGCAGAGAGCACAGAACAGAGAGCGTGTGCTCCAACTCCAGACCCACCCATTGCCAGCTGTGGACAGAAGGCAGGTCACTCAATCACTGTGAAGCCCACACTCCTCACCCACACTATGGGGACTGAGAGAATCACAGAACTAATGAAAGTGACAATCGATGAGTTGCAAAAGGTCCAATGTTAGTGAGTAGTGGTTTTGGTAATTAATGGACAGACCTGGGTTCAAAATCCTGGCTGTATAATTTACCGGGTCTGTAACTTTGAGCAAGTCAATTAGCTTCTCTGAGCCTCAGTCTTCACATCTGTTAAATGGGAACAATAATCCAACAACTAACTCCTAGAGTTCTTGTGAGGATTAAATGAAACAAGGGACATGACATGTTTGGTACATAGTATGTCATCAGTAAGCATAAGCTATGATTATATTTAAAAAAATAAAAATATAAAAGAGATCACCCAAGGCCAGGCAGAATTCTGGAAGCTTCTGGAAGGCTCTCAGCCTAAGTAGATGACACTGAGCTTGGTAGGGAGAGCAGAGAGGGCTAGAGCCTTCCAGAGAGGTGAGAGGAAGCTGTTTGATGGGGTGAGTAGGCCAGCTGCCAAGCCACCTCACAGCCTGATTCCAAAATGCCTTTAAATCCACAGAAGGCTTGTCTGGAAGAGGGAGGGAGAGCGCGCCCTGTGACTCAAGAGGGCACATTTAGGAGCGGCAGAGGACAGAGTCCAATGCCATATGAGGAAACACTTCTCAGCAGGGCTTTGCAAAGGAGGGAGGGGCCCTCGGAGAAGCCGGGCCAGCCCCAGGAGCTCCGGGGAGCAGACACAACACCAGGCCTGTCTGAGGGACGCTTCAGGGCACAAAGGCGGCCACAGGCCTAATCCCCTGAACTGGCCCCTGCGATTTCAATCAGCTAATCTCCTCTTGCAAACTTGCAGTTCTTTTTCCTTTCTCAGGTAGGTTCATAAATTCATAAACTTTCATCCTTTCTATGGCAGCAAATGATATTAGAAAGCTAATTAGCTACAGAGCTAATTTTCATGTCAGAGTGAAATTATAGGTTTCATGGTATGGAACAAAATTATCTTTCTGGCCCTCCTCATCCTCTGCTCCCCCACCCATCCCATTGCCTTCTTCCAGCACGTGTGTATGCTCCCCTCTTCTGTCTGGTCACAAGTGTCAGCAGGAAGGGGTGGCTGCTCAGGAGTCTCTTTCTCTCCTGCGTCAGGCATATTTGCATTTGCAAACAGCTTTAATTGAGTAGAGTTTTTATTGCTCTTTTTCCCTCTCCTGTTTTTAAATGCAAATGTTAATGTTTGGTTAGCATGAGCTCAGAATTAAGCCCTGCTACCTGTGGCTGCCTCCTTCCCTGGGTTCTGAATAAGCGCTAGAGGAGTAGCACGACCCGCTGAGAGCGTGTGAGTCCTGAAGGCTGGAGTCCGGCTAATTGCCAGTCGTGCTGCGCAGGCTGGGCAGAGCCTTGTCTCACTTACCAGCGCGCGTGGAGTCCTGCTTCCTACCAGCACCGAGGGAGAGAAAATTAGTGTGCTGGGATCTGAATGGGAGGTGGAGACAAGGATGCTCTTTGGAACTGGGTTCTGGACTCTCTTTTGGCATCCAAACTCTGAAATTGAGAAAGTCTTCACAGGTCGTCAGGTTTGAGTCCCAGAAGGTGGAATCTCTGAGACCCAGCACTGAGTGGTTTTTATCATAGGATCTCTGCTTGACACTCCTGCTGGAGAGTGTGCCTGCTGGGGGTGGGAGGAGGTCATTCCTTTGCAAGGCAGCCCTTCCCACTGAGAGCCAGCTCCATTTATTAGGAAAGGTGCACTTAACGTGGAGCCCAAATTAACTTCCTATTGTCTCCCGCCAGTGGTTTTAGTTTTCACATAGAGCATGGTTGATCTCATTTCCAAATGACAACTTATCAGGTATTTGGAGGCAGCTCATATAGAGCCTCAAATGCCCTTTCTCTTACGAGCTAAAGATCACCAGTTTCTTTATCTGTTACATCTCTGACCCTTTATCCACCCTGCTCTGCTTCCCAGTATAGACTCAGGTTATCTGTCTCCCATAAGGCAGGGACTTGTCACTGGGGGTGTGACAATCCAGCTGTGGGCTGTCCAGCCCCCTCCTATTCATTAGACCTCTGCTTTTCCACCAAGCCTGCCCGAGAGGCCACAGACTTGCCCAGCACACATGCCACACTGTCCACCCTTGCTGAGCCTACAGACAATCCCAGTCTGTATCCAAGCTCTTTCTCACGTAGCTGTTTTCTAGCTGAGTTAAGAATGTAACTCAATCTTTAGCTAGGGACCATAGAGCTTCTCATTTACTGACAAAGTATATTCTTCTAAAGTGTTAGATTAAGCTCTAATCCAACGAGGGAATCTCACAAGGGTGGATATGTTTATAAGGTGTCCAGCTTTCTCCTTCAGAAATGCGGGACCTGGATGCTCAGAAGTCTTAGCAGGCTTAGTGTCCCAGAAACCCAGGTGCCTCCTTTGTCTTCGGCCTGCAGGGCATGACGGTGATGGGGAGAGAATTCAAATCAGAAACCTGTTGATGATCCTAACAAGTTCTCAGTCTGAAAGGGACCAATCAGAGAAGCAGCATCTGGAAGAGAGCTACTGGGTAGAAATGTCAGGGGAGAGTGGTTGGAGTGGCATTAAGGTTACAGTAGCTTTAAGGGCAAAGGTAGAAGGCCCATGGCCCTTAAAATTTGGCTGGGTAGACTGTGTGGTTGGGAAGGGATGAGGTGAAGGAGGCATGGAAGGAGAGCAGAGAAGCTACAGTCCCCAGCAAGGTTTCCTATTTCTCTCTAGACTCAGTAACCACCCCACCCCCATCCCCATAACAACCCGTACCCCACAAGAAGTGGTATTCATAGGAAAGACAGGAGGAGAAACCTGTCACTGTGACCTTTGCTTCCAGTTCAGAGGTGTTTGTCCTTTAAGGTCTCACTCAATAACATTGTCTTCTGGACTCTGGGCATATTGCATTACACAAGGGCCCCAGAAAAGGCTCACGTGGTTCTGGCCCTTCTGAGATCCTGGCACCAAGGGTATCTCTCCTTGGTGCTTATATAAGCTCCCAAATGTCTAGAATCAAGAAATAAAACGAATACCCACATTATATAAAGTCTACATGTCAAATAGTGGAAAGATGAAGAATCTGTGCTCTTTATGAGCCTGCCCTGGCCACACACACACACACACACACACACACAGGGTGCAGAAGTGCTCTGAGATTCCCCAAGTGGCCGTAACTCTAGAGAAGGAAATGTAGGTTGCTGGTGTGTTACCAGCATTGCAAACAAAGGGGGCCAAGCACTGGATCTCTACAAGGGATGCCTAGTATATCAATGCCAATTCCATTTGTATGTTCCCTCTTGTTGTCACCCTGTAGATGTGCCTACTGTTAAAATGGACCCCTCCAGGGCATGTTGACTGTCTATAGTGAGAAAGGGGACATTTGATTTGTATCGCTATTTCTGGACTCTCATTGTGGACACCAGCCTTAGCCCTGACCCTGGTATTCCTGAATGACTCCATTTGCAGTTAGGAAATTTGAACATCTGGAGACTGCTGTTTGCTATAGGCAAGAATATCTTATGCTAAGGTGAGTTCTGTGAATAGTAATGTTAATTGGTCAGATATAGACAAAAAGGAAACAGAAAAGTAGTGATGCCTATAAGTAGAGAAGGAAAAAGGTCATATCCACAGAAGAGCAAAGTTGCCTTTGTGTGTTTCACTCCAAACTTTCAGGGGTACATTGCTTCATTGAATCCCTACAATAGCATGTGAAGTGCAACAACCATTTTGCAATTAGGAAAAAAACCCTGTTTTTGGAAGACATTAAATGACTCATTCAATTAGCAATGGGCAGAGATTGGACTTGAACCCAGGACTCTTCCCCACCATTTCCACACTGTTTTCTGCTTTCCCTTGAGCTGAAGGCCTAGAAGGGAGACAGTTCAAAAGATTCATGAGTGAGAAGTGGGAGCTCTGGGTTACCTGGGAAAGGAATCTGGCTCAAATCCCAAGTAAAGCTGCCCTTGAGGTTGGATCTCGGGTGATCTTACAGAATGAACCAGAATTTGCAGAGTGCTTATTGAGTGCAAGTCCCTGAGGACGTGGAGATGAATCACACCTGGCCCTTGCCTTCAGAAACCACAGTCTGGGGAAACATAGCAGACCCCGGTGAAAAATTATATCAACACCTAAGGATGGACACGGGAAACGCAAAAGAATCGGGACACGCACATAGGCGGTGAGCTAGGAGTTCTGAGGCAGGTGAGACCAGAGAGAGCCAGGAGGATCAAGAAGGCTTCCTGGAGGAAGTAGAACCTTTGGGAGGTTAGGAGAAGGAATTCAAGGATGGGAGGAGCTGTGAGTATAGATGCCAAGCCAGACACTCTCACGGTACCTTCAGACTGTGCTGAGAAGTACAATCTACCCAGAGCAGGTAGATTGTACCTGCAAGGGAGAGGTGTGCATAAGCAAGGCAGAAAGGTAAATCTCCAATACCCTCGAGTTTGATCCCAGTCCTTTAAAAATGGTTTGCTCCTGTGTCCTTGTCATGACTGTGACCAAAGGGTAAATAGCTAAGTGGAAAGAGGAATAAATTCAGATTTTTTTTTAATCACCACAAAATGGCCTCCACAATCATGTCAAGAAAAAGAAATACACTTGGCAGCCTCGCCTTTTTTTTGATGAGTTTTGCCAGAGGCCTCTTCCTAGAAAAGCTGCAGACAAATGGCCTCTTCTCGGGATGCTGCGACGTGGCGGCATCTGCAATGGGCCACTAGGACTGATTTCATCATTTATTTCCCACGCGCTGGCCAAGGCACCAAATTGAGCCATGCGCACAGTGGGATGCGTTGTTTCTGGACTGGAGGTTCGTCATGACTGAAAATGAGAACAATTGAAATTAAAAAATATCAATCAAAGACATTCCCTAAAGAATAAAATCAAGCCTGATAAATCCAGAGCCACAGCCAATCAGTTTAATCTAATAAACGAACACAGTAAAGTTGTAGGACACAAAAGCAGCATATAAAAATCAGTTATGTTTCTATACACAAGCAACAAACCATCCCTGAAGGAAATTAAGAAAATAATCTCATTTATAGTAGCATAAAAAGTACTTAAGAATAAACTTAACCAAGGAGGTAAAAGACTCGCACATTGAAAACTATAACGTCGATGAAAGAAATTAAAGAAGACACAAATAAATGGAAAATAATCCTGTGTTCATGGATTGGAGGGCTTAATATTTCTTAAATGTCCATCTTAGTCAAAGTGATCTACAGATTCAATGCAATACTTATTAAAATCCCAATGGCATTTTTTATAGAAGTAGGAAAGGAAATCCTAAAATGCATATGGAACTACCACACACCCTGAATAGCCAAAGCAATCTTGAGAACAATAAACAAAGCTGGAGGTATCACAGTTCTTAATTTCAAAATATATTACAAAGCTACAGTGATTAAAATAGTATGGCACTGCCATAAAAACAGACCTGGAACAATGAGCGGAATAGATAGCCCAGATATAAACCTACACTGATATATGGTCAACTGATCTTTGACAAGGGTGCCAATAGTACACAATGAAGAAAGGATAGTCTCCTTAACAAATGGCTTTGGGAAAACTGGTTATCCACATGCAAAAGAATGTAATTAGACACTTATTTTACATATACACAAAAATCAACTCAAAATGCATTAAATGTTTATATGTAAAACATGCATCTCTAAAATTCCCAGAAGAAAACATAGGGGGAAAACCTTCATGACACTGGTGTAGGCAATGACTCTTGGATGTGACACCAAGAGCACAAATAACAAAAGCAAAAATAAAAAAGTGAGATTGCATTAAACTAAAAGACTTCTACTCAGCAAAACAGATAATCAAAAGAGTGAAAAGGCAACCTATAGGATGGGAGAAAATGTTTGCAAACCACATATGTGATAAAAAGTTAATATCCAGAATAAAATAAGGAGTAAGGAGCTCTTACAACTCAATAGCAAAAAAGAAAAAAAGCCAAAGAACTTGAATAGACATTTCTCCAAAGAAGACACACTAATGGTCAACAGGTATATGAAAAGATGCTCAACATCACTGATCATCAGGGATGCTCAACATCACTAATCATCAGGAAAATGCAAATCAAGATCACAATAAAATATCATCTCACAGCTATTACGATGACTATTGTAAAATAAAAGAGATAAGGATGTGGAGAAATTGGAACCCTTGTGCGCTGTCGGTGGAAATATAAAATGGTGCAGCTGCTATGGAAAACAGTATGAAGGTTACTTAAAAAATTAAAAATAGAACTACCATATGATCCAGCAATCCCACTGCTGGGTATATATCCAAAAGAATTAAAATCAGGATCTCAAAGAGATATTAACGCTTTCATGTTCATTGCAGCATTATTCATGATAGCCAAGATATGGAAACAACATAAATGTTTGTTAACAGATGAATGGATAAGGAAAATGTGATACACACACACACACACACGAACACACGAACACACACAATGGAATATTATTCAGCCTTAAAAAGGAAGGAAATCCTGCCATGTACAACAACATGGATGAACCTGGAGGACGTCATGCTAAGTGAAATCAGGCAGTCAAGAAAGAAACACTGCATGACTCTGCTCACATGAGGTATCTGGAACAGTCAGACTCATAGAGAGTAGAATCGTGCGGTTGCCAGGGAATGAGAGGAAAGGGAAATGGGGAGTTGCTGTTCGACAGGTGTAAAGTTGAAGTTTTACAAGATGAGTTAAGTTCTAGGGATCTGCTGTACAACATTGTGCCTATAATTAGCAAGACTGTCCTGTGCACTTAGATTTTGCTAACAGGGCAGATCACAGGTTAAGGGTTCTTATCACAATAAAAGAAAGACTATAGTTATGGAGCCCACTGCTTCTCTCTGGACCTGAGTTTCCTCATCTATGAAATGACCAGTCTGGACTTGGTGACCTCTAACTCTAAATGTTTAGAGTTCAAGGAACATTTAAAAAGTTCATTCCAAGTAGGTTCTGTGGTGATTTGAAAGAGCAATGGCTCAAAAACAACGTAATTGTCCATTCTTCAGTGAAAAATTTAAAGATCCTCATATATATTAAAAAGAGCAAAATTTCCTCCCTTGTTTTTAATGATATTTCCCCCAAAATTAAAATAATATTGCTAGAAGCAGAAAGAAACCACCCCATCTCACGGGCTATAAATAACCTCTATTAACATTCTTATATTCTTCCATTCAGGACTCTTTTTATATTTGGTTTGCTTGTTTGTTTCATAGCTAAGTCCATAATGTGTGTATAATTTGGGTCCAACTTTTAGTAAAACTTTTTTTGCATTAATTCAACCGACCAACATTTATTGATAACTATTATGCATGAGGCACTATGCTAGGCACTGAGGAAACAAAGGTGGGCAAGATGTACTCCCAGCTCTAAAGAATGTCATAGTCTGGATGGGAAGAAAGATAGGTCAGTAACCAAGCCATAAAATCTAGCATAAGTACTTTGTGAGGGAAAGCACATGGTCTTGTGGGAGCAGGAAGGGTTCTCAGTGGGTACAAAGCCTTCAGCTGAAACAATGATGAGTTAGCACATGGCTGCTCAGCAAAACACTACATTTTATCACGATCCTTGAAGCCAAGTGTGGACAAGTGACTTAATTACAGCCCATGAGATGTGGATAGATGTGATATGTTTTTACCTCTTCTGGATCCTTCCCTTGTCCCTTTAGCCCTTCACTGTTGGCTGGAATGGAAAGTAATAGTGGGACCAGGATCAAGTGCCTTAGACCACCCTAGACGGAAGCTGCAGATTGAGGACAATAGAGGAATAAAAGGAATCAGGATTCCTGTATCAAACCTGAACTGCATATACTTGGATTTCCATAGAAGAGAGGAAAAGTCATCTACCTTATTTAAAAACCACTCTCATATCTGTTCCTTTGTTATAGCATCTGAACTCTCAATCCCAACTAATACAGATGGCAGGAAGACGCCTAGAGAAGGAGGCAGGGGTCAGAGACAGAGGAACTTAGAAGACATTCTCAGATGTTTGAACCTTATCCTGAAGGCACTGGTGAGCCACAGAAGAGTTTTAGACACAAGAGTGACATGGTCTAGTTTGCATTTTGGGAAAATCACTCTGGCTGCTACCTGAAGAATAGATTGAAGCAGGCAAGAAAGGAGGCAAAGAGATCTGTCAGAAGGCTGGTGCTATTACCCAGTCAAGTGAAGTTAGTAGAGTAACCACGGTTGTGAAGTTTATTGAAGGTAATGAAGAAGAATCAACAGGTTTAGGACCTCTGGATATGACAGAGGGGAAGAGGAAGAAGTCAAACGTCCATGGTTCTCACTGGCATTCACTAGTAGAAGGCACAAGGGGGAGATCACAATTGCCTCTGGCCATCCTGGTCAGGTCATGGGTTGACCTTGAGGATAATAAGTTCAGTTTCCGATGTGTTTGAACACTGGTGGGACATTCACATGGAGCTGTCCAGTAGGAGGATGGCTTTATAACCCCAGAATTCTTCCAAGATATCTGGGCTAAAGTTATAGATTTGAGAATATTCAGCATGAATAAATATGGCAACCGAAGTCAGGGAAGCAAGTGAGGTAATCATGGAGATAGACAGCCAGAAAGCAAGGGGCCTGTGGTCAGAGCCAGTGTCCAAGGGGAGGGTGGAGGAAGAGGAAACTGTACAAGAGACAGAGATCTAGGGAAGGGTGTGTCACCAAGACCAAGGGGAGGTGGTGGTGTCTCAGAAGACTGTGGCCAGCCCTGCCCAATATTGCAGAGAGGCCAGTTAAACTAGGAACACTAAGCAGGGTGTTCTGTAAGCTCAGCATTTATTCAATACACGTTGGAGTGAATTGCTAATTGGTAAATCACTAAATTGATGCTGTTGTTTTTAATTTAATTATTTGTTCTGTTTTTGCTTTCATTAGAAACAGCACATCTAAATTGCATTTGCTGAGACAGACAAAGTGGGAAGCCCTGCTTATGCTAACTCTTGTTTCTTGGATTAAATAATGGACTTAAAAGTTAAAAAAAACCCACTTTCTTGTTTAGGGTGACTATAAAGGTACTTTTTATTCACTAAAGAAAATTTGACAAATAGAGACAAGAATAAAAGAAGAAAATAAAGATGACACCAGGCAAGGCAGATGGAAGGTGGTGGCTATTTCCTTTGGTCGTGGTCATGTTTCATAGAAACCACCTCCAGAGAACAGGACTTGGAAGAGGGTGACTTCAACATGGCGTGCTTAGAACAACTGCTCTTTCCCTTTTGTGGGGCAGGAATCCTTCTGAGAATCCAATAAAAGCCATGGACTTTCTACCCAGAAAAATACCTGGATCATTTATACATGCAATTTGCATTTTGATTTCTGTGGGGCCCTGTGAAGTCTGAGGACTCCCCAGCTCAGCAGGAACTGTTCCCACTCAGAGCCTCTCCCTTCTTCTCCCTCGCTCATCAGTGTCCCTAAATGCCATAAAATCTCCTCAGGGACTTCCAGTTGCCTGGGCCTTTCCCTGCATTTGTAGAGTGGCCACAGAGACTCTAGATGTGCTCAGAGCCTCTGGCTTTAACTCACCTTTAACCATCAGTGGCCTCACCCATGGGATTCTGTTCTAGGCCAAAAGGACAGCTTGGAGGTGTTGCCTCTGGCCATTGCCAGTGACACTCAGCGGCTTCTTAGAGGGGAAAGAGTGTTGGGCTTGAAGGAAGAAGAACTGGGTTTAAGTTTCATCTTCAATTCTTATTCACCATGTGACCTTGAGTACAGCACTCTACAATTCTGAACCTCCATTTCTTTGTCAAAGAGGAATAATAATTCCTGCCATGTCTTCCTTACAGAGTATAAATCCAATGAGTTGACAGATGTGGAAGTGCTTCATAGAGTGAAAAATATGACACCAAGATGAGGGTTTATAAATAATGCTTAAAGCAGCGAATACGGAGACTTTACTACTTGCTAGCCACTGCATTACGTGCTTTGTCTTCATCCCGTTTCACTCCCACAACTCTACGAGGTCATTATTCATTATTTTACCTATGAAAAAAGATGAGGCTTAGAGGGGCTTAGTAACTTGCCCAAGGCTACAGAGCTGGTAAGTGGAGGAGCCGGGATTCACAAAAGATAAAGGTATCCGGTGCACTGGGGAATTGGGTTTTGGGGACATAAGGCTAAGGGGCGCAGGGAGGAAGCTCATTCTTATGAAGTGTTTGTTAGCCTATCAGATACTTTACTGAGTTTCCTCAGAAGAATCCTGAGAAGTAGTTAGCATGTGTATTACAACCTGCAGAGGACATGCAACAGTGGCTGGCCTATAATACACCTCCAATAAATGTTAGCTATTAGAATTATATTATTGTTGCAATAATAAATTATACCATGAGAAAACCAAGGCTCAGAGAAGTTAAGTGACCTGCTCAAGGATATATAGTCAGTAAAAGGCAGATCTTTGCTTGGTATTCAAGCATCTAGGGTCTCTTTTTCCAGACCCTCCACCCCTCTACAGCACCCCATGGCCTTGAATTGCCAAGTCTGTAGCCTACCAGACCCCCAGCCTTTGGTATTGCCTGCTATTCCTCTGGATTCACTATGCTGAAATGCCATGTTTGAGAATTGGTACCATCCTGATGAGACATTTATTGGCCAGATTCCGTGTCTGTCAACATGCCAGCTGATAGGCTCACAGGCACAAGCCTCCAGCCCTGGGGACTGTCTGGTTCGAGCAGTGAGTCGTCCTGTTAGTGGCTGGCTGGCCCCACAGCTAAGGCCGGAAGGCTGGAAGGGAGGGTTGGGGGAATCGCCAGATGACAGAAAGGAGACAGTGAGTCTGCACAGGGTGAAGAGAGGCTTTCTCTCCAGCTCTGGTTTTATTTATGCATCATTTAGACCCCAATGACTTCCCAAAATAATTTGACGTTGCTAATGGCTTAGGTTTGTCTAGTGTTTCAGCTTACAGAGCACAGTGATTTAGTGAACTGATTTGAATCATGGAAACATCCCTGGAGGTGGGTGGTATAATTTCCATTTTACAGATGAAGAACGCTGAGGTGGAGGCAACAAAAATAATTTACTCAAGATTACATTACGCAGTGCGTAACAGTTGGGGCTGAGATGCAAATCTAAGGCTCCAGACTCTAAAGTTGCTGTATTTCCACAACACCATGTTGCTTTCTAATGAAGTATGCATTGGAAGTGGGAGAGAAGAAACAGAGGAAGTTTAAAAGGAGGTGGAGGGGCTATGCCAAGCTTGAGGCCAGTGTAGGGGCCAGCTGGCCTGATAAATGTCAGTTCTGCCCCTGGACTCCTGCCTGGGATACTGGGCCCTGGTGGATTGCCCAAGTGCTACTCCCTGGGCCTCTGAAGGCTCCTGAGCAGGCTTTTCCTTGGGCAAACATCCTCTGAGCAGTTAGCTTATTAGCTGGTCTGGGAAATTTGGCTGGTCTTGGGGACAGCTTCCCCAATGTCTTATTGGAGCAGGGAGCTTCGGGGGCCATGCAGGAATCACCAGAGTCTGCTCTTACTTTGTGTTCTTCTCTAGCTCAGCATGAACTCTGAACTGCCATGCTCTCTCTTCCTGCCTGGCTTTGCTTCTGACCACATCATTTCACCCAAGCTGTAGCCAGGAAGGGAGCCTGAGAAATCACTAGTTTTAATCCTCTCTCTTTGACAGATGGGGAAACTGAGGATTAGAGAAATGACAGCACATGTTTCTCATGCCACTCTTCCAAGATGTTGTGTGGTGAGTGTCATTGCCAAAGCCCCTGGGCCATGTTTCCAAGCCCTCAAACTTGGCCCTGTCATTGGTCCCATCCCATCCAGACCTCTAATGGACTGACAGTATCCCCAGCTCCCGCCAGATCTGCCTTGACTTGCACAAGTGTGACAAGGCTGGCAGCTCTCTCTGTAGACCCAGCTCACTGCAATCTCATCATAGCCCAGGGTCCATCCCAGCTATTGCCAAAATCCCAGCCGGGAACATCCAGATGTCATTGACCTATCCCATCACTGGAGCCAGGGGAATGAGATCAGCTTTGGTGAATACAGAATACAAGGATGGGAAATCCCTTCCTCCAATCCCTTTAGACCACTTGGTATTTGAGTAAGGCACAGGGTTATACCATAAGCAGTAGTCTGAGATTCTTACAGCAATGTATCATGGTCCTTTCCAAGGAGTCTGTGTGGTCTGCCGATTTTTCTCCCTTTGCTTTCAGATATGTCAGGATAAGCCCTGGCTGAAGTCAGACACATTTTAGTTGTTTTATCTTAAGTGTAAGGGACTGCAGGGAAGAATTAGGAATCACACACTGCACAAAGGCTTTGCAAGCTTATTTAACCAATACCTGAAAACTAGAAGAGAATTGACTAAAATGAGGTATGGGAATGTATAGTGTAAAATATGCATGAAATGGTTTACTGCTGACTGCATCCTCTTAATCTATGAAATTGCACCCAAGTACTAACAAAATGCTGGAAAAGAGTAAACCAATTATATTGTTAGGGATTTTTTTTATTTTTGGAGAAATGCCCCTTCTTCAAACATAATTAGTGATTTAGTTTGCCTAATCAAAAAAAAATTAGTCATTTAAAATTGTTTAAAGTCTACAAATATTTGTTGAGGGTGGCATTATGTACCCAACACTGTTTTGGGTTCTGAGTACTCCAGGGCTGAGAAGAAGGCCCGGCATCTATCCTCCAGGAGTCAGACTTAACGGAGTGAAAGACACGTCTTACGCTGTCCAGCGTGATGAGGGTGGCAATGGAAATAAACATAATGTCGAGAGCTGACTCAGGGAGGGAGTCAGGGGAGCTTCCCCAAGAAGCTGATGCCTGAGCTGGATTTGGAAGACCGGAGGGCTTTCATGGAGGGTGTAGGGAAACAGGGAGGCCAAGACATTACCCATTAAGAGACGGTTTGTGCAAAGGCACAGGAGCAAGAAACAACTTGGCTTATTTGGAACTGGGAATGGGAAATGAGAAGAAAAAGCAATGATTAGGGATGAAACTGGGGAGGTAGGCAGGAACTGGATGATGGTGTGATGGGTGTGTACAGCCCGATAGTTGAACTCCAATTCTGAAGAGACCAGGGGAATTTTACCTGTGCAATTGTAAGCTGTTAAACTGAGGAACTAACATGCATTTCTATATGAACCTATTAATATTATTATAATAAATCTTAGGATCTCAAAATGACAAAGGACTTTTTCTATTTTTAAGTTTACATACAGCAGAATTCACGTTCTTATAGTGCATGCTTCTATGGGTTTTGACAAATGCAGTGTCAGGTTTCGCCTCCATAATCACAACACAGAATAGTTTCAGCTTCCAAAAAAGTCTTTCATCCTGCCCCTGTGTAGCCAATCCTGATTCCCACCCCACACCCACTGTGTATCTCTCTAGTTTGCCTTTTCCAGAATGTCCTATAAACAGAACCATGCAGTATGGAGACAGGGCAAGTTTTTAACATGGAAAAGAAATGGCCCATTTGTATCTTTTCAAATTCAGAGATTGGAATGCTTTAATAAAGTGAGAGGAGAAAAGAAAATCAGTGTGATAGGTGAAAAGTTAGTGAATATGGAAAACACAGTTCTCCAGTCTTCCTCCAAATCATTGATAAATAAGTTGAGCAAGAAAGGGCCCAACTCTAGACCCTTTTGCAGATCTTTTGCAGATCCTCTATGCCATCATCAGTAACTTATGCTTTGTGAATGTATTTTTAAAACCTGTAGCTATAGTCCACAAAGTCATCCAGCCCACTCTTCTCTATGTGACTCCACAAATACATGGCAGAGACTTGGGCAAAATACCTTGCTGCATTTTACCAGTACCTGTTGAGGAAATTCTCTGATTTGTACTTTTACCAAAAAACAAACAAACAAAAAGGAATAAAGATGATTTGGTTGGACATGTTGGGGCATCTGGACCAATTCTTTGTGATCCTAGCTTTCTGGGGTATGACCAGAGAAAGGAAGCTCCAACTTCTAGCTCTAGGCATCATAATGAGGTCCGACATGTGACCAAAAGGCTAGTGGCAGATGTAGAATTAATTTGCAGTCTGTGAACCAAGGAGGCCAAGAAAGCATGTGATTGAGGGATTCTACACGGTGGCAGCCTTCAGAGTTACAGAGGGCGATAGCAAGGATGGGAGGATAAATTTTATCCAAGGGCTAAAGTCTTCAGGAAGGAAGAAAGGGGGTTCTGTGAAAACTTCTTGGGTATTTCTCCATTATTATTTTGCCATGTTGTGGAAGATTTATTCATAAATTTAAATTTATGAGAAAAAGTCAACTCTGGATGATTTTGGGTTTTTTTTTAAATACTAGAAATAATACATTCTCATGGTAAAAGCTTCACATCAAAAGGATGAAAGGTGACAAAGCAAAGCCTCTCATTTTCCTTCCCTCTTCCTATTAGCATTCCCCAGAAATTAATTTTCTTGCATAATCTTCTAGAAATTTTCTGTATTTATATATATATATATATTCCCTGTTGTATCAAATGAGATCACATGGCATAGTACTGTGACTTGCTTTTTTATCACTTTGTATCTTAATGTATGTGGAACACTATTCTATGTCAGGACATATAGATTAACTTTGTGTTTTTAAACAGCTGCATGCTATTCCATAATATGGATGCTCCATAATTTATTCTAACCAGTCTCTTATGGAAGGAGATTTAGATTATTTCCATTTTTTTCTATTACAAATAATGCTGCAATGAGCATACTTGTACATATGTCTCCATATACTCTTTCCAGTATTCTGCCAAGTATCAGCATGAAGAAAAACAGTTTCTTGAATTCAACTTCTAGCTACGTTCAAATATTCTTATCTTTGTTTCTGTGATGCTTCTCTCCCATGGTCCAGCAACCATTTGAAATCAAAGTTTTAATAGGCTCAACCTTTCCTCTTTTTTTCCCTCTCTTTTTAGCATTTCATCTCAGTAGGCAGATCCCATGAGCCACACAGGTTTATCTTGAAGCCTTCATGTTTTTCTTCTTCACTGGTCTGGCTCTTTTTTTAAATATAAATATTCACAGTTGTCTCATATATTTTTAAATTTATAGACTCCCAAATAAGGGACTCTGTCTGATAACCTATCTGATTTCTTCTTTCTGGATAGAGGATCCTGAGTGGCTTTGAACTTGGTTGTGTAGTGGGATTTAGATATAAGGAAGAATAAAAGAGAAATAATTGTCACATTTCTAGCAAGAGTGTTATGGAGCTTCAACTTCCCATCAGCTGGGGGAGGAGGAGAGAGAGGCTGGGAAGTCTGCCACAATATTTGGCATGGCTGGGCTTCCAGATTGCATCTATTTTTGTAGCTGCACAAGTTGGGAGGAGATTAGAAGGATAGTCAAATTTCCTGCTCCAGGTTGTAAATTGATCAAGAGGTGGAAGGAGCACTAGAATGGAAGTCAGAAGACTGCTTTCTGGTCCCAGATTTCCTAGGTATTAATAATGGAATCTTGGTAGAGTCCTTTCTCTTTTCTAAACTCCCTTTCCCTCAGCTCTAAAGAAAGAATGTTGAGTTAATTGGTCCTAATGTCCTTCCATCGTCAATATTTTATTGTTCTGAGGTTCTAGGAATGTTTGCCTCATTTTTGAAAACTTCCTACACTGTAAGAATAGTTACCCATTTATCAAAAAAAAACAGTTAGGAGTATCTTTGTTAGTAAGTAAATGCAGAGTTGAATTGGGAGTCCAGTTTTTATCTGTGTGTTCTCTGTGTCAAAGCTTTGCCTCCAGCAATAAAGATGGGGTTGATGTGACATGCAAACTTATTGCAGAAGATCCTGGAACTTTGTAGAAGCCTCCAAATGGAACTATCCAGATATCTCAGAAGCAGGGAAGCCTGCTTGGGCCCCACAGAGGAGCCGTGAGTTGGATGGGTCTATGCAAGATTGCTCAGTGACTGGTTCTGCCCATTTGAGGGGTGTCAGGGCAGACATTCTGAGATGGGCAGGCACACCATCTCCTGTGCACCCCATGCTCCTTGGGGGCTTCTTGGCCATGTGTCTAAGGGTACCTCTGGGCCCAGCCCCTCCTGAGCATGTCCATCTAAGTGTCTCCAGAAGTCACAGTCATAGGCCTGCTTCCTGGAGGCCCTATATCCCTAGGATTCTTCCAGGATCCTTTCTCACTCAAGGCATTCCCCGTGTGCCCAACAATGAGGATGTTTTCTTCAGGGATTATTCTCAGAAGACCTTGAATCCCAAGGATTCTTTGACCTCTTGGGAAATTGCCAGGCTTGGCCTGTATGGTAATTTTTTTTTCTATAAGCCATGACTTTTAGCAACACTTAAAAAAAAATTAGTAAGCATGAAAAAGAAAATGATTTCTGTTGAAATAATAGATTATTTCCTAAGGAAAAAATGGTATGGAAAAGGAAAGAAATAAATTAACAAAAAATATCAATAGCAATAATATGTTCTTTTTACACACCATGTGTTGAGTACTCCCTAAGATCAACAGCCTTGTTTGTCTTGTTATCTGCCTCATCCCCAGCCTTAGAACAGTGTCTGGGTATGGAATTGCCCACATGATGCTTACTATGGTCCAGTTTGTGTTATTGTGTCCCCATTTCATAGATAAAGTAACTGAGGCTTAGGTGTAAAGAGATTGTCTTGCTCAAAATCACAGAGCTAGGATGCAAACTCCAAAATGGTCTCTGTCATTACCACCTGTTCTTCTGTGTCCCTAGGTCATGTCAAGCTACTCAAGGTGAAAGATCACATCTTGCTTTCTTAGATACCTATGGTGAATGATGGCTTATTGATTTGACCAAGTCACCTTTTGTAAGTTTCCACCCTTGCAAAAATTCCACTGATGAAACTTAAGATTTTTCTTTAGAAATCAACAACATCCCACATATGACCACTGCGGGGAATGTGAAATTGGAAAAGAAGGAAGTGGAATTTACTACTTTCTTCAGAATTATTATTGTTACAGTTTCTAAACAGAGACGCTGATTACCTAGGAGAGTTTGAGGATTACTAACTTCCTTGTGTGAAAATCCTATGAATGTGGAACATTAGAAATATCTAAAGCGAATCTCTGAAGGCTGGCATATATTTTGGAGAGAGACTTATTAGAAATCTTCTGCCTCACTTCTGAAATGCTAATTTGATGCATGCACTTACTCAGAAGATGACTGATTTGTTCGTCGGCTGATTGATATTTGGCATCACCCCCTCACTGCTGCCGCTCACTGAAAATGCAGGAACAATAATCAAATGTTAAGTTTCTCAAGAACCTTTCTTCCAAAGAAAATCAAACCACTTGCCCTTTGTTACCTCAATCACCTCCAGCGCATCTTGGGAAGAGCTTGTTTTCACCTTTCTTCTCCGAGAGGTGCATGTGTCTGGAAGAACACTAGACTCAGAAGACCTGGGAATGAATCCTGCTCTGCTATGACGAGGATTTATAAAAATCAATTTACTGCTCCTTTTCAGTATCATGGAACTTCCTGCCTCGTAGGGCTGTTGAGGTGATTAAATAAGATGGCATATGTAAAATAAAATTAAAGGGATGCTACAAGAAATTGCTGAGAGCCAGCTTAGCGCATTGCCAAGAGGGTGGCTCTGCAGCCGGTTATCCTGAGAGTATATCCCAACTCTGACACATATTTACTGTGTGGCCTGGGGCATGTTCCTGACCTCTCTGTGCTTCTGCGTCCCCATTTGGAATAAGTACACCTGCCTCACAGAGTTGCTGTGATGATTGAGAAAATACACACACAGCTGCAAATAGCAGTGCTTGGTCTGTAGTTAGTGCTCACTCAAAAGGGTTATAATAAACATTGGGTTTCTATAAGCAATACATGAAATGGTTTACAATGAAAATATGTATAGACAGTAAAACACTGAACAAATCTTCATTCAGTTAAGACTCACTGAGCCAATGGGGATATAACGATGCTTAGACAAAGTTCCTACCTTCCGCTACTGCTGACTGCAGCTAGAGCTGGAGGGGGCGAAAGCAGAGGGTCACCTGGGCCAACGAGGGAGTGGAAGAGAGAATTCAGCTTCCTAGAGAGATTCTCCTGGCCAAGTAAACTTCCTTCCGGCTACAGTAATCTTCAAAGAACGCGTTAGCATTTGCGAAGCACTTTTCACAAACTGTCTTTGTGTTAATGCCTACCTTAGCCCCGTAGTATGGCAGGCAGATGGAGATATTTTGCAGTTGAGGGCCGGAAGGGAGGCTTAGAGGTGAGGTGGCATTCACAAGGGCTCCCTGATTGTAAGTGGTGGAACCTGGGCTTCCTCTTCCTCCTCCTCCTCAAGCTGTGCTTGGGGACCATCTGTCCCAGACCAGATCTTGTGAGCCTTCTAGGATACTGTTTTCTCTGGTTCTCTGCAGTACAATAGCGGTTATCAGATCCAGGAGGTCTGCTCACAGAGAGCCTGTGTGCGGCAGGAGAGGAGGGGAGCTGGCAGACAGGAGGGGGATCAGTATCTCACTGCACTGGGAGCTGCCCAGGCAAAGGTGATGCTTTACAGAGAGGTCAGGCATCTCTGGGCATCACGGTTGCTAACCTCTATAACCATCTATTTTCTTATCAATGAAATGGGTTAATAAAAATCTCCTTACTACTCTGGTCAAGAGTAAGGATTGAAAGAGACAAACTTATGGGGGATGGTCATGCTTGAGGCTCTGCCTTGAGGGGGGAGGAGGGCATGGGCAATATACATAAGTGTAATATTGTACCCCCATAATATGCTGAAATAAAAAAAAATAAAAATTAAGAAAACAAATAATAAATATAAAGAAAAAAAATAAGAGAGACAAACTATGAAAGGGCCTTCCTACCTGGGGTCCCCCAAATGACTGAGTCTTTCTGCTTTCTCATGCTTCATGGTGTTCAGGACCCCATAGGAACTTTGTTCCTATTTCATAGTCCCCGTCACTGCAGGAGTGCTATGTACAGGTTCTGCTGCAGGAAGGGGATGAGAACAACTGCCTGATCACCCTGACGCCGTGAAACACCTACTAGGTTCATCTCTGGGCTTTGGTGCAGGAAGAGGAACTTAAACTCTTACTTTATCTTGACCTCTGGTTCCTTCCTGCTCTCTGATCCTGTCCCACCCTGTGGGAATTGGCCTGAAATGTCACAGAATGCTGCTTTGCAGCAGGGGACACACATTGGGAGTCATCTGGACCGGCTGCCCTCACATCCTCCTTCTACACATTCCAATTACCCTTCCATCGCTCCGAGAGCTTGGGAAACGCAGGCAATTTTTTTTTTTAAATCTCTGGGTTCAGACAGCAGGATAAAGAAATATTTTCTATATCATCTTGATAAAATTGCTACTTGAATAACGTACATGACACGGAGGTGTATGCAAGTTTTGGTACTATTATTTTACATCGATTTGTGTTTTCTTTTTTTTTTTTAAAAGAATAGCACTAGAGCATTGTTGAGGAAAGAAGTAAGTGAAACAGGCTTCCCTCTCTAGGAATTTGGACTTGCTGAGATAAGTCCTTGTGCCGAGTTCCAGCCCAGTGCTACCCATCCCCAACACCTGCCTGCACCCTCTTCAGGAGGGAACAGCCAGGCCTGATCCCGACCTCCCTCTGCTATGGTCCTGACCAGTTCCTTGTGTACTGGGGACCAAGCTACCTGGCTACACTGGCCAGCTATAGCTGATTAGATCACGTGAGCACTTGACCCACGGGCCACCAACCTCCAGGCTGGCTAAAGACAAATGAGGTGTGATGGTGGAGAATTGGACCAACCTGACTTTTTTCTCTTAGGGAGTTTAATGTAAGAGTTGTGAGTAGTAAGCCATTGGTACTTGGAGCAAAGACAGAAAGACACATGGAAAGAAGCCGAGGCAGAGGTAGGAGTCAGCTGCATGCGGGGACTTAGGCTAAGAATGCTCAGCGTCCACTATTGTTAGTGTCAGGCCTGCTCTGGGTCCTGAACGTATTTCAATTTCCGAATGACTCTGGTCCTGCAAGGGCATCTGCTTTTCTTTCTGGGAGTCTGGTTGGTCAGCTTTTCCCTTCCCTTTCCTTGGGACTCAGCCTTAGGGTGATAATCCTGGCTTTTTTATTTCCATGTGTATCCTTTCAATAAACTGCTCATACCTTGAAGTAACTTGAGTCTCTGTTCTTTGTGCCAACAGTGTCAAACAGTCATCTGCCAGTGAGCCCCCTTTTCCTTGCTGGAGGGGACAAGGCAGCAGAGAAGCTGGGCAGTGCTGTCCTGAGTACCAATGTCAACTAGCACCTGCTCAGAGTGGCCCTGTCCTCCCTGACCACCAGTTGAAAGCAGCAGGTTGTCCTCACCCACCAGTCACACTGTCACATTCTCTTTTATTTTCTTAAGAGGTCTTCTTATCAGCTAAGAAGACCTTTGCATTAGTCTCCTGTTGCTACCATAACAAATTACCACAAACCTAGTGATGGAAAACAGCACAAATTTATTCTTGCACAGTTCTGGAGGTCAGAACTCTAAAAGGAGTCTCATGGAGCTAACATCAAGGTGTGGGCAGGGCTGGTTCCTTCTGGTGCTTTATGGGAGAATCTGTTCCCTGCCTTTTCCAGCTTCCAGGGGATGCCAGCATTCCTTGGTTGGCAGCCCCACATCCTATTGCCTTTTCTCCCTCTGCTTCCATCATCGCATGGCCTTCTTGTCTGTCTGGTCATCCTGTGTCCTTCTTGTAAGGGCCATTGTGATTACATTTAGAGCTCATTTGGATAACCCAGGATAATCTCCCCGTCTCCAGGTCCTTACCCCAATCACATCAGCAAAGTCCCCTTCGCCATATAAGGTGATATATGCAAATTTTGGGATTAAACCATGAATGTCTTTGGGGGAGCCATTATTTAGCCTACTACAATCTTAATATATTTGTTTACTTGTTCATACATTTTCTTTGCAAAACAGAACTTCCATGGGAGCAGGGGCCTCATGTCTCTGTCTTGCTCATCACTGTAGTCTCAGGGCCTGGGATAGGGCCTAGTATATAGCTGATACTGATAAATATCTGTTGAATGAATACATAAATGAATTAGTGGAATAGCCAGAATGTTCCAGAGGCTCTTGTGGTCTAGAATCATATTCTGTTTTGGATCTTCTAAACCAGTGTTCTTCAAGCCAAATGGTTCTGTGGAGTGCTGTTTCTGCAAGATGCCTTAAAGAAAAAAAAAAATCCTCTGGTCAAATAGTCTGGGAAATGCACTAACTGTATCTTGTTCTTAGAGATGTTCAGTGCACATTAGCATATAGAAGTCTCTGAGAAGTTCCACAGTAAAGAAAGTTCATTAATTGATTGTATAATCTAACACCTCTAAAACTTATTTGATCAGAGTTGGGATTTTTCTTGTTCTATCTCTTAATAACATTTCACAAAATCAGCGTTCAAGGAACTCATGTGAGACTACCGCGCTCACTGTCAGATTGCACCAAACTTTCTTGGAGCTTGTTGAATTTTTTTTCTCTCTCTCTTCTTTTTCTTTTTCTGCTCCTCCTCCTCTCTTTCTCCTCCTCCTCTCCTCTTCTTCCTTCTCCCACTCCTCCTCGTTCTCCTTCTACTCCTTTGTCTCCTCTACCTTCTCTTCCTTCCACATTCTCTCTCCTCTTCTTCCTCTTCTTTTTGATTTTTTCTCTGAACTTATTTTGGTCCTTAGCTTTCCTAACTCTGTTCTCACAAGTTTCTACTCCCATCCACTTTCCTGTCCTCCCTTACGGGTCCTTGTTGGAGAACAGTCCTATACCTCTCTGGGCTCTGCCTCTCTGTTGACACTGTTCTAAGTGTCCACACCATGCTTTTGTACTCATCTTTGGTTATGCGACCCTCCTTCTATCTTTTGGACATTTTTTGTTAAAATCCAAGTTCCTCAAATATGAAAGGAAGGCTTATTCCGTGACCTTCAGATTATTTCACAGCTAAGGAGTAAAAAATGTCAATCCATTGACAGTTAACCTACCGAATGTCCTTGTTACCTATGCCCTGCAGCAATTTATATTTTCTGGTTTGGCATATGCTTTATCTTCTGGAAGAGCTGATCCTGGAGGCCTGGAGACCCAAGCTGGTCTTCTAGCAACATGGTAGCTTGAGCTGGACACCATAACCTGAATGGAGTCCTAGAAACTAATGCTTGGATGGGCATTCATTCTGTTGGAATCCATCTCCATTGAGGTATTTGTTCTCTCCAAATTAAACTGCAGGCTTTGAACAACCTTCCAATTTCTGGCATATCTGCAAGTATATGCCAAGATGTATCCAAGACGTATAATTTAGGCCCCACGTTTTGGTGTAATTGTATTTCTCTTTTATTTTATTTTTCATAATGTTACTGTCACATTTATTATCTTATCTAGTTTTCTCCACAACTCTGTGAGGGAGTACCATACCCATTTTATAGATTAGGAAACAAAAGGTCAAGTTCATATAGCCAGTGAATAAGTGACATTCAAGACTTCAGTTCTTCAGACTCTCCTGTGGCTACATTTATACTGAAATTTTTAAAAAGAGCAAATATTTGTAAAATGCTCTCATGTTTTTTAATCCTTAAAAGTACTCTGTAGGGTAGGCAGAGCGAGTATTTAAATCCTCATTTTATAAGTGACAAAAACTGAAAAACTGAGGACCGGGTCATATAACTAGTCAATGGCAGAGATTGGATATAAAAAGAAAACTTCCAAATTCATGTGTCAAACACTTTCATGGACCCCAGACTCCCTTGTAACCCAGGGCTCTTGGAGGCTTTACTATGGGGGGAAAGGTAAAACAAAAACAAAAACAAAAACAAAAACAAAACAAAACAAAACCTTGAAAAATAGAATCTAACACTGAAAAATCCAACCAACAAGCTGGGGGTAACCACCAGCTGAGGTGTGGCTGAGCTGTTTAAGGTTAGAAAATTAAATGTTAGAGACCTGCATTTTGTAGCTTTTGGAGATGGGATGCAGTGTGTTCTGAGGTTAGAGGCAATAAGCAAAGGAAATTTTACCTCTTATCTCTGTTCCCCATTCACTATCTATCCTCATTGTCAGGAAGTTCTTTTTTATTTGTAAATGAATTCCCTCTGGCTGCAGTTTGAATCCTCCTCTTGTTCCGCCCCAGGGGAGAGGAACCTGGTTTGTCACCAAACCTTCCCTTTCTGTGTATTCTGCTCCAACTAGAATATAGCTGTCGGGTTTCGGTTTCCTGTATTGCCTGTACGCTTTGCCTTGAATGGTTTAGTAGAGGAAGTCCTTTCCTTTTAGATTTTGAGAATCGCAGTGGTTAATAGGAAAGCTATCTTTTGGAAAAAATGATTAATTATCAGGCGGGTTCAGGTTGGAAGCATTCCAGTTAGGGACAGGATGCAGGTTTGAGAGGATACAAGGACACAGAGCAGGGCTGGGTGCCGTTTGCTTCCCTAAGCAGGACTCTGGAGAGGTCTCCGAGGCCATGTGGTCCTGTCTCTGGCAGTGTAGACCAGCGAACCAGGACCTGGCCGAGAGTGCCTGGGTCTCGTCCCCAGGGGGGCTGGCCCCCTCCGTGAGGACTGTGTTCCTGAAGGGAAGTCACCCGGCAACTCCTGATTGGAATTTTCTCCCCTCCCCACATGCAATAATTTATGGCAAGCCCTAAAATAAGCTCCTTAAAATATCCAAACAATGTTGTTGTTGTTGGTTTTTTTTTTTCCTTCTCCCTAAGCGTTTTACATCCAGGCCTCCATCAGGCAAATTTCGGATAAAAGGTGATTAGTGTTTTGGCAGGATTTTCATGAGGCTTTCTCTTGTATTCCTGCCAAAGAGCTTGCCAGGCCCAGATTTGATTAAAATGGCAGTGGGCTCTGCTACTTGAATGTAATTAGAACCATTCATTAAAGCTTTTGCTGACAGTTTGGCAACCTGTGCATTTTTCAGAGTGTGGCCAGCAGCCCATGGAAACAGCTCAGGGGAGGAGCAGGGGCTCCGTATCCCAGGCCCAGCTGAGGATCGGGACGTGCCCCATGGCCAGGAGATTTCTGCACGGCCAGACTGGCATTCGCAGCTAGGGAGAGCTCCTTTAATTGGATTAAGGGGGCTGGGAGTGCTGCCTTCTCATGGAAACCAAAGCTAAGCGGGAGGTTTCGTGGTGCCTTTTCTAGAGGACACAGAGTGCTGACGTGCCAATGACACGCACCCTCGGGCAAACCCATCACAAGGCACAGAGCTGCTGGGGGTGGTCAGCCATCCGAGGTCCTATTCTTTCCACCTCTGGTGCTTCACAGAGGGTCTTAGACAGACACTTAGAAGACACTCAGTAAATGTTAATGAATAAATAACAGTCAGGTGAGAAGCAGAAAAGGTAAACCTTGTTTTGATTTCGAAATCAGTTTTCAGAGTTGAGGTCTGGCTGCCTCCAGCCTTGTTCCTTCCGATGCATTAGCCACAGTGATCTTTCCAAAAGGCCAGTCTGCCATCTTCCTGCTTCGCTTTTGTACAAGCCACCCCTCCACCTGAACACTCTCACGCCGCTCTATCTTCAGCAGGTTCACTTCCGCAGGTTTGGAGTTCTTTGCTTAAATGTCACTTCTTCCATCAAGTCTTCCATGTGCTACTCAAAGGTACTTCAGAACAATTTTTCTGCCCCTTATATTGTGACTAACAGATTTCTGTTGATAATAATCTCTGTCCCTGTGTCTCCGTCCCACTGAATTGTCACCCCCCTGAGGGCAAGGACTATTGCTTTATTTATCTCTGAGTCCTCCCAGGACTTGGATACGGTAAATGCTCAATAAATATTTTTAAATGAACAAACGAATGGGGTTGGATAGAATTAATATGTTTAGGCACTCAATGATTTGATTTCTAGGTCTTACCATTGTGTAAAGTCACTCCGATGTCATGGTTTGGCCCACAGATGGTTGGCTGCTTCAACCCCTGGCAGGAGGTGGACGGTGCCTTTAAGGCAGGCCATAGAATAATCAGGAAGGCATGTGCTTGGCTCCACAGAGGGGCCTCCTGCTGGGGAATCACGACCCAATGGGATGATGTGGTCTGCCTTGCAAATCCCTGCCCCACCACTGCCTTGACATTGACTCTGGGTTGTGCTTGACTCAGCGGACGGTGTTGCCCACCCTGACCCCAGAAAACTGCCTTGGCTCAATGCGGTCTCCCTGTCCTGGCCTCTTAGAATGCTATTTGTCCATTGTTCTTCTGGAACCAAAACCCCAAATTTCAGTCATACTGTACTACGCCTTGCAGTCCCATTTCAGAGGTTGCATGATGAACTAGCAGAGAGACCGGATAACAGCCCCGAGAGAGGCAGTGATACAGCCATGTCTTGGACACTGTGTGTGTACTCTGTGTACCAGGGAAAGGTGGAGACGACGCCTTTAAGGTTTGACACCTGAAAAGTTCTAAAGAGAGATTCACCAGGGAATTGAAGTGAACCACAAAATAAATAAATGACTAAAGTGTTTGAAGTCACCTACCTCTGGCAATAATTTTAGTTACCTAAAATTTCTGGGATAACCAGCCTTCCTCTCACCTTTACTTTTCCCTCTTTGATATTTAATGTTTTGTTTTAAAAAATTGTATTTGTCCAATTCCTTGAACCTAAACAAGGGGGAGGACGCATCTTGGATCAAATGGTGTCTTTGGGTTTGAGATGGTGGAGGCACCTGGGTCCATCAGGAGCTGCTCTGGTTCTCATGAACAAGTGGCCTTGGCCACTGAGTGCCCCATGGAGATTACTGATTGAGGTCTCCAAGGATGAATATCTACAGTTGAGGCAAAGGGCTTTTTTGGCCACTTACTCTGGTCTCTCCACTAACACTCCTGCTGACTGTCACAAGAAATGGGTTGTTTGGTGATTGGGGTTGGGGAACAAACAGTGAAAATCCTGCCATGCAAAGGGGGTTCTGGCCTTTAACCTACTCCAGTAACATATAACCTTTGCACAGGGCTTGCGACAGCCCTCTGTCTGCTCCCTGAAGCTGGCAGGCATCTTGGGGTTAATGGAATGTGTCTTTCTCCGCATTTCCCAGTGTTCCAGGAAGCCATGGCCACTGAGGGGAGTGGCCCAGGTACTGATAATAGAGACATCAACAATATTAATTATGACACAGTGTGATCAATTGAGAAGGGCTAAGAGGAAGTTAGTGTAGTGCTTAAGAGTTCAAATCCTGGATCTACTTCTTGCTGGCTGCAACCCTGGGGTTCTTTATAATCTATGTGGCTCAGATCCCTGTCTGAAAATGGGGATTTTAATAGTACCTACCTCATATAAGTAGAATTGCCCCTAACATTTGCAGTGAATGGGGCATGAGTCCAAAGGGAGGCTTCTCTATCCATGGCCGGTCCCCCTTCTCTTACCCACCCCCAACTCTTGCACCTTGAAGGGCCTAGCATATAGCTTCAGGCATGCACACACACACACACACACACACACACAGCTACCTACCTTTTTCCTTCTGCAATCAGCCCCTCCTTGGAAACTCTGTGGCCCAGAATAAGCATACTAGTAGGGCAATGTGGCCTGAGTGGATGATCTTAGGGAAGAGGTTTGAATAGGCCCTGGAAGTAGATTTAAGAAAGTTTATGCTAGGGATTCCATGAAGAAACTTGATCTAGAGGAAGGTGAGCCATGGGTTCCTTAGACTCCTTGGCTTTGTAGACCCCTCACCCCATGAGAAGGAACAGAGAAAGGCCAGATTGGGGTCTACTAAAGTGTCGGGACCCCTATTGCCCAGAACTTCTCATGGGGTCAGTATGAGTATTGAGATACTAGTGCCTGGTCCAGAGTAAGCATTCAGTAAACATTAGCTGACAGCAGTGTTAGTATTTGTCTCTTGAGTATCACAGAAACTGTTGGGGGTGGAGGAATGGAACTCGTGACTGAAAAAGAACTTTATATACCAGAGAAGCAGATAGAAGGGGAATTTGAGAAAGGCCAACTGTCAAGACGATTTTCACCTCACCCATGGCCACAGATATGAGTGTGCAAACCCACCTGGGAGCTCTGGGGCCAAGACAAAGAATGAAACAAAAGATATTGCCATGAGAATATAGGGCAGAACATCTAGATGGACTGCGAATGCATAGCTCTGGCCAAAAGAAACTCAAAGTAGTAACCGGGCCCTTTCTTAACCTGAGTCTTGGGGGCAAGTCCTAGCTGTGCGGCTCACAGCTCTATGACTCTGAATGACTCAGTTCACCTCCTTGAAACTCTGTCTCCTCATCTGCAAATTGTAGATGAGGATGTCTATTTTACCAACCTCACTAGGCTGTTGGGAGAATCAACTGAGATAATGGTGTTTGGTGGAGCCCTCTGAGCATGCTGGGTGGGTACTGGCTGCTGTTGTCTGCACCATTCTTGAAGGCCTTGGTCCCAGTGCTCTTGTCATCCAGGGGAGGCAACAAGAAGAGCCTCTGTGACGCGAATCAACTGGTAGAGGAGATTGGGGACACTGGGTCTCTGCTGTGTCCTAGGGTAAGAGAGCACATGGGTACAGTCCATGACAATACAGGATCGGAGAGACTCTGCAAGCTTGAAACCTCCTCTCCTGCTTGCAGAACATGTGTCCACCCCTCTCTAGGGTCTCAGGGTAGAGGGGAGACCAAGGAGGCCTCACATCCTGTCCACAGCTTGGTTCCTAAGGACTCTTCTGGCCATTCTGAAAGAGTGTCCCAATCCCCAAGTCAGAGAAGACTTTCTCAAATCCTGCACATGACTTAATTCTCTATCCCTATTGGCAGCAGTCGGCTTGGTCGCCTGCTTTGAAAGCACTGTCCCATCCAATTTCAGGAGGAACGTGGGAGGGCTGGCAGGACAATGTGATGGGTGCTACTTCCGAATTTTCAGATGGGCACAGCAGTTTTATTGTTCTTGTGAAGAACAAATTATATATACATATATACTCTAAATATGTATATTCTAAAGATATATTTATATATAAATTATCTAAATATATATTTGTATATAGGGATATACACATATATCTATTGAATTCGATAAAAAGATATATATTTGTATATTTAGGCATTTATCTCCTTAAGCTTGGAAACAATGAAGATTGGAGAATCCAAGCAGAGAGGGACACTTTTACTTGTTTACATGCTTCATTAAAAAGAGAGAAGATTTGAAATTTTTTTTAACTTTATTTTTTATGTTATTCTGCCTTTGTTTAGCAATTTTACTTCTGGGATTGTGTTCTAAGATTATAACTGGACAAAGTATGCAAACTCTGGATATGTATAATGATGTTTATTGCAGCATCATTTATATATACAACATAGAAATAATATAAATATTCAACTAAGTACACTGATTGAGTAAAATGAGATATATCCTTAGAATGAAACTCATGGAGTCATTAAGAATAACACTGTAGAAAAATATTTATTGACATGAGAATTCATTCACAATATATTGGTGAGTGCAAAAAATTATGAAACAATACATATCATTTTTATTTACTAAACATACACACAGAGAGAAAGACAAAGTCTGGAACGGATACAACAAAATGTTATCTGCAATCTACCTTTGGATGGTAGATCAAAAAGTCTTTTATGTTTCTTTTTGTTATACATATTTTCCAATTTTTCTACAATGGAAAGAAATCACATTTATAATAATTTAAAAAGTTATAAATCAGAACTGTGCCGCCTGGAGTTTAGCACAAACATGGGGCTCCAACTGGGGCTTTGCCATTGCCAAGGAAAGCGTAGAAACCAACTGTTTGGTTTCGCACATGATGCTGGCGAGGCTGCAGCCCAGGGCAGCATTTGTGTGTGAGTGTGACCATTGAGACCAATGCCCGGGAACTTGATCGTCACTCACGCCCACGTCCTTTCCATACTGTTCCCAGTCTGGTTAAGATGCTGCTCAGAAGATGCATATTTCACGCAGGAGAGAGAAGTCTGAATCTAATTGGGTCCTTTGCTAACTACACCATGCATTTGCACCAATATTTATCCCATCTGTCCTGAGAGTCTGCTCCCCATTACTTTACCAAAACTGTCAATGGCTCCCTATTATTTACTAATTCTTTGGCCTGGCATGCAGGGGCTTGTGAGGTCTACCCCTCCCCCCCCCCCCCCCATTCTACCTTCTCAGCCATCTCTCCCTCGAGTTCCCTTCAGGGACTTTCTGTTCTAGCCAACTTGGGCTGCTCACCATTTTCTAGCAAGCCAGGATGCTTTTAGCCGCCATGATCAGAAACCCAAACTAACTTCTACAGAAGGGAATGTATTCTCTTGTGTACCAGGGATTCCAGAGGTGAGGTGGGCTGCAGGGATGACTGAATCGGCAGTTCAGTCGTGTCATCGAGGACCCCACCTCTCTGTTCTGCCATTCTTAGCGTCGAATTCACCCTCGGACCAGAAGGAATTGGCTGCAGCAGCGCTAAGCATCCTGTTCAAACACAGCGATGCCTTGAAGAGAAAGGGACACTGTCTTCCCTGTGGTTTTCTCTTGTGATAAGAAAACTTTTCCAAGAAAGCCCTCCTGAAAAACTCCCTCTCATATCTCACTGGCCAGAGTCAGGACACATGCTATTCCCAAACTGATCACGGACATGGTGAATGGCATTACCTTTAGACCAGTCGGGGCCATGCTTAGAGCTGGGAGAGGGGTTGGATTTCCCCAATGTGTGTGACTGCAGGGGAGAGGGGCAGATGCCTAAAGAAATCTGGGTTCCAGTTAGGAAGAAGGGGAATGCTGGATGCCACTTCATCAAACTGACCCATTCTTTCCTACCTCGTGTATTTGCTCGCGCTGTTTCCCCTGCTTGAAATGAATGCCTTTCTTTCTAAATCTTCTTGATCAAGTTTTAGCTTTTTGTCCACCTTTCATAGCCCGTCTCCAGCTACAATCTCTGTGAAGTTGACTCTGGTCTTCACAGCTAGCTGTGATGTCTTTTCCTTCGGAATTAAAATTGCAGTATATTTTTTCGTAAGTGCCTTTAATGTAGTCTGCTGTATACTGTGGTTATTTGTGAGCATGTCTAGTTTTTAAACATGAATAGGGATTACAAGATGAGTCAAGGCATTAGTTAAAATGACTAGTTTTCAAGGTCAATGAGGCCAATGTGCAGTTTCCTATGCAAGGCATGGCACATCCCTTCTCCTTTCCTGTGTGTCGGAAGGAATTAACTGGAGCACTCTTTCCGAGTAAGCCTGCACCCAGCCTCAGAATCATTCTCAACACAGTGCTCCACAAGGCCATTACTAAATGATTAGGACTAATGCTGAAAATGAATCCTACTGACCATTTTTGGCATAGTGTATGCAAGGTACAGGACAGGCTTTAAGGGCAAAGAGAAGAGTTGGGGTGGAATAGATACAGAGATGAGCAGTACATGGGTCCTTGGATCTAGGAATCTATAATCTAGGGAAGAAATACATCCATACCTAAATCCTTCAAAAGCAAGGCATAAGGTGATGAGTACAGTGGAAAGGTCCTCACAGTGACCTGTGAGAATGTGGGGCATTAGGAAAGACTTCTTGGAGAAGGAATCTCTCCAATTATTTTGTGTTTAGCACATACACTTTACTTAACTGATTCCCTGTTGCTGAACATCTAGGTAATTTCTAATTGTTCAGTATGGTTAACCATACTAGAAAGAATATCCAGGTAGTCAAATTTTAATATATTTTTAATTATGTGGGATAAATTCCTAGAAATAGAATGGCTAAGACAAAGAATGTATATCTTAGGGATGTGTGTGTGTATATATTCCTTTTTAGGTCTTAACTGTGTAAATATATCATAGTTTATTCAATCAATTATTGGATAAAAGGATATAACAAATTATACTGCAGTGAATAGCCTTAATTCATGTATCTTCTTATATTTTTGCCAGCCTGGCTTTGGGATAGATTCCTAAAAGTGGGATATCTGGGTCAAAGGGTAAGTGCATATACGATTTTCTTAGATATTTCCAAATTCCCTTGTATAGAGATTGTATCATTTTGCATTCCCACCAGCAATACATGACAGCGTCTATTTCCCTAACCTTGCCAGTTGTCAAATTTTGGGAATGATATGTCAATATCCTATTCATTCATGTTTCCTTTATTATAAGTTACATATAGTATCTTTTCACATGATCAAGAGCCATTTGCATTTCTTGTTCTACATATCTGTACATATCTCTTGCTCATTTTTCTATGGATTGTTGCTCTTTTCATTCTCTGTTTTTAGAAATTCTTTATGTATTAGGATTACCCTGTTGTCTGTGACACAAGTTGTTATTGTTTTTTTCAGCTTGTCATTTGTCTTTTACTATCTTTTGGTATGTTTTTGCTATGCAAAAAATTAAATTTAGAAAAATGTGTGTATAGGCAAATCTATCAATCTTTTTCTTATTATGGCTTCTGGATTTTGAATCATAGTTTAAAACTTTTCGCTACTTCCATGTTACGGAAGAACTGATCCATGCTTCTAATACACATATAGTTTCTTTTCTTTTCTTTTCTCCCCCTCCCCCACTTCCTCCCTTCCTCCCTCCCTTCCTTACTTCCTTCCTTTCACACTTAAATCTCTGATCCAATTAGAATTTATCCTAGTGCATGATGTGAGGAATGGATCAAATTTTATCTTTTTCCATCTGGCTATCCATTTATTCCAAATCATCTTTTCCCTACTGATTTGTTTCATTGTACATTAAATTTTCTTAGAAAATTGGGTCGATTTCTGGAGTTTCTATTCTGCTATACTGCTTTATTTATATACCAATACCACATATTTAATTATAGAACCTTGAAAATATATTCTAATATCTGCTAGGGCTAGTCCCACTCCCCAATTGTGCTTATTTTCCAGGGATTTCCTAATTATTTTTGCCTGCTTGCTTTTAAAATGAACTTTATAAGCAACTTGTCAAGCTCCAGCAGGAAAAAAAGGATATTTTTATTAAGACCTCAACAAATCTGTGGTCTAACTTAGGGAGAACTGACATCTTTTTGAATTTGAGTCCTTTTAATGAAGACCATTGTTTTATTTATAAAAACTATTTTGTGTGTCATTGTGAAGTGTTTTCACTTTTCTCATAAGATTTTAGACATTTCTTGTTAGGTTTATGTTAGGTATTTGTGTAAACAGGTCTTAGCTTCCATTTTATCTTCTAACTAGTTTATTGTAAACATGAGGGTTATAACTTTTTTATAAAACTTTTTACTTTGATATAATTTCAGACTTACAGAAAAGTTCAAAGAATAGTATAAGGAAGTACAAGGAACTTCCATATATGCCCTTTTCCCAGATTTACTAATTGTTTACATTTTGATCCATTTGTTTTATCATTTTCTCTGTCTCTCTCTCTCAATATATGTATACACACACATAACATGTATATAATATATAAAATATACACATAAAATATAATATATAAAATATATACATATAATATAATATATATAATATATGTTTTTCCCTTCAAACCCGTTGAGAGTAAGTTGGAGATATGATACTCTTTTACTCCTAAATACTTCGGTATATATTTCCTAGGAACAAGAACATTTTTTAAAATAGCCACAATATGGTTATCAAGTTCAGAAATTGTAACTTGGCAATACTACTATTTCACCAAGAACTGATATTTAATTTTAATCCAATGAACCCATAATGTCCTTTATCCTTCCCGCCTCCCCTTCCCCAGTGCAGGATCTATTCCAGGATCGTGCGGTGCCTTCAGTTGTCACGTCTCTTTGTTTCTTCATTCTGGAACAGTTCCTTGGCCTTTCTTTGCCTTTCATGACTTTGTCATTTTTGAAGAGCACAGACCAGTTATTTTGTAAAACGTGCCTCAATTTGGATTGATATGCAGTTTATTCATGATTAGATTCAGGGAAAGCGATTGATTTCCATATGTTGATTTAAAAAAATAAATAAATGCTGTTTATTTGGTAGACAATTGCTTTCCAAAAATGGTGTCCAAAACCCCCATAAAACTAACAAAGGATTCCTTGGTTGTAACATGGTTGCTGCCCCTCAGTAGAGAGCAATGCCCTCATTTTCCAGGTCTGATGCTCTGAAAAAATACGAGGAGGGCAAAATATAGTGATTTTTATAACGTGCTACTATACTACATTCTTCCATTGTTGGTGGTAGTTTTTTTCTGAATTGGCCTGAGTTTTCCACATACGGAATGAGACCATCTGTGTATAGAGGTAGTTTTACCTCTTCCTTTGCAATTGTCCTGCCTCTCTTTGTTATCATAGACCTAGAGGGGCGTTTGGACCTGGCCACTAGCTAATGCTCAAGTCTTTTCTGACTAACTCTGACTGGCTGCAGGTGCACTACTTGGGAAGGACTGAACATTTTCAAGAGAAATTTACTTTTCCTAAAGGGTATATGTAGGTAGGCAGTCGTGGTGGCTGGTGAGATGGTGAACACTGTGCTTATCTAAATCCCCAAATAAAACAGTTTCATGGGAGAAGAGCAGGATTGTTTGCTACAAAGTACGGAGATGTGTTATTTGATTATAAAAACATTTAGTGAGAACACACTATGTGTCACAGCTTGGGCTAGGTGATAGGTTAACGGTTGGGAAAAAAAATCCATTTAGATTCCATTTCACATCAGAGGTAAATTATTCTAGGTATAATAAATAGCCAAATATAAAAAAATCAAACCAAACACAAACATATAAACAAAAAAACATGAAACTTAAGGGAAAGCAAGGAAGGTTACAAATGATTGAAGAAACCACAGAGAACAAAGACTAGAAGATTTGACTACATGGAAATGAAAACATTTCTTGCATAACCAAAACTGAAAAGCAAACTATCAGATAGGGTAGAAAAAAAAGAGTTAATACTTTCTTGGAAGAAATGCAAATTAGAAGCATAATGAGGTATGGTCTTTTGCCTATTAACACTAATTGTGTGTGTGTTGGGGGTGGTGTATGAGAGATGGTAGAAAGAAATGTTATTATTTTGAAGATGGAGACTGAAATCCCCTAAATGGGACAATCATCTTTGTGTGGAAAAATAAGTCACTTTGCATAGTAGGTGAAACCCCCAGGGCAGGTCCTGAGTGGGCCAGGATGAGAGAGAGAGAGAGAGAGAGAGAGAGAGAGAGAAGAACATCTCAGCAAAGCAAAGTGGGAAGGACTTGGGTAGAGGGGGAGGTGGGTGCTGAAGAGAGTTGGGTGGGAGGGCTGAAGGGTAAGAGGGACAGGGTGAGGAAAAAGAAGCAATTTGGCCACTGTGGGAGTGGCTCATGGAATTTGGGGACAGAGATGTGATACCTACTATTAAATATTAATTTATTCTTAATTTTAAGACTGCTCAATAAACATCTACTCCACACAACTACTTCATTTGGGTGGGTGGGGGGGGATTCAGTGCTTTGAGGAAATCAAGGAAACACAGTTGTTTTCCCATGTTGGTTGAAACAGAATCAAAAGAAGGAAACAGCCCCCAGAAGTGAGAGGCCACTGAGATTCAGTGGCAAAAGTGGCTGCTCCCAACAAAAAGAGATAACAGATAAGATGGTTTTTAAATTTAAAAATATATGGTTATTCTGGCAGGCTGAGGCAGGCGGATCACTCAAGGTCAGGAGTTCGAAACCAGCCTGAGCAA
>VBSM01003204.1:23804248-23814589 GCA_008086735.1 Cheirogaleus medius
AAAAAAAAAAAAATGAATAAACTGGGGCAGAGGGTAGTAAATGAAATGGGAAATGGGGACCTATGAGAAATATAATAAAGAACTCAAGCAACCCAAGAATATTCAGAGTTTTCTGTGTTTCAAAGCATAACATTAGATTGCTATTTTATAATAAGGCCTTTCCAAAGCTCCATTGCAGCCTACCATCAAAATTACCTGGCATATCTCCAACATTTTAACAAATAATAATAATAATATTCCCCAGAAGTCAGTGAAGTTATTCTGTTCTTTAAGATTTAAAATAATGTTGGGAGGGTGATATCAGTAAGATGGCAAAATAGGAGTTCTCCAGCTTCTCTTCCCACCACAGAAACCCAATAGCAACTATCCACAGGCAATATCGTAATAAATATCACAGAACTTGGGAGTGCGGCCGACTCACACTGTCGGATGGCAGAATCGAGAAAAGTTGCAATTGTATGGCTAGAAGACCAGTTATCTTTGACTGCACTGCCCCTCTCCCAGGCTGCCACAGCGCTGCATGCAGAGCGTTCCCCTGGGCCCATGGTTTCTGCAGTGGGAGGGATGAATTGGGGGTGGACATTCGGCTTCCCCGCCATTCTGGGACCCTTTGCGGGAGACTCACTTCTGTCTTGTCCTGTGGGAAATGCTGGAAGTGTCAGCACGGATAGACCACCTGGGGTCAGTTGGAGACAAAAAATGAGGGTGGGGCTGACAGTGACCCGTGCATGGATCTTGGTGGTTGCTCTGCATTCCAGTCTACAGAAGTGCCGCACTAGAGAAACTAGCCAATGGTATCGCACTGCGGGAAATAAGGTAACAGATTTCAAAAAATAGTGCTGCTCAACCAGGAAAGAGACAACCTGCAACCCTGGCCAATCCGAGACAATTGCAGAGCCCAGCCGGAAGACTCCCATGATGGCAGAGTCTACCAGTGATCTCACTGAACCACAAGCACTGCTAGCAATATCATTAGACCTCAGAGCACAGGAAGGGACCTAGCTCAACTAAAGAACGTGACACCAAGGTCTGCCCAGCTACAACTACAACCAGACAGTCCATCCAGAATTCTAGGCTAGACTAAATAGTAAGGGCCTATTACCACCAAAGAACACCTGCAAAGGCTGGATGAGATGGCTGTCTTCTCAAATGCACAAGCATCAATGTAAGGACATGCAGATTATGGAAAACCAGGGAAATATAACACCACCAAAAGAAACTAACAAAGCTCCAGTAATAGGCCCAGAAGAAAAGGATATCTATTAAAGGACTAACAAAGAATTCAGAATAGAATAATGCTGGTTTGAGACTTTGCCCATTTTCCATGGGAAGTTCAATGTCTTCTCCTTCCCCTAAGATGTCTGTGGATTCTAAGATGGCTTATGTTTTAGGGCCACTTCTAGCTCTAATTCCTTCCCCCATTTCTGTATTATTCTCAAGCACATCTTACCTCCACCTCTTCCTTCTACTTAGTACTCAGTGTAGTAGATTTTACTAAAGTAAGGTGTGATGAGGGAAAGTGTTCATATCCCAACAACTTATAACAGGATGTTAAAACAGGGCTCATTCTGTCTTTGTTTTGTTTGAGGTCGCAATGGCTGCCTAAGAATGAACCAATAGTCTCAAACATCTCCATATTCTAAAGCAAAGTGCTGGAGCAGACTGTGCAGGTCTTTCAAAGATGTGGTGAATATACAGTTTGCTAATTCTAAGTTATTACCCACCCTGAAGACATAAGAGGGTTGAAATTGGAAGAGCTACGAGGGAACTCTCTTTGGAGAGAGTTGGTTATGTGCTATGGCATTTCTCCCTCACACTCCATAAGGGCAGAAGGTGGGTTTTTTTTCCCACCACCCAATTGAGAGAAGGGGCATGAAGAGAAGTACTCAGATCATTTGACCTGTGACTCATGAAGTTCTGAGGCACAGAATTTGATGTCAGACCCAGGCCTGAAAAAAAAATCCTCAAGCAGGACCCTGCTGAAAAGGTCCATAGCAGCAAATGGAAGCCACACTAGGAGCAAGCTGCATTTCCATGAACAGCGGGGTGCTGGGTGGACAAGGTTATCTTGGGGTCCATATTTGGCCATGAGGGAGGAAGTCATCCTGGGGTCACCTTGGATTCTCCAAGGGAGGACTTGCTGGAAGGAGAGAAAGGGCCTTCAGATACTCAGGGGCTAAAGGGAGGCTTCACTCACATCAAGGGGGACACTGTCACAGGCTGCAGAGGACAATGCCCCTGAGTCATGCATGAAAGCATCCCTCAGGGACAGAATCAGCACTGGGACTCTGCTCTGCTCAAAGGGCACCATGGCCTGATTGTGTCCGTGCCAGTCAGGGAGCATACTTCCTGCCCCTTCTCTCTGCACTCCTCTATCTACTTTCCCCATGTTATTTCCAACCCTATGGGAATCAGAGACAGGCCAGTGAGGGGGTAAGAAGTAGAAGAGCAAGGTGGGGAAAGAGTAGGAAAGAAGCTGACCCATCACAGGTCTCCAAGTTTGAGGCAGGCCAGAGCTGGAGGACTTGCGGGTAGAGAGCATTAACTGAATACAGTAAAGCTTAAACAATTGCACTTCAGCTGGTCATCTTATTTACTAAAAGGAGAATATCTTTGTGATTGGAAGTGTCAGGACTTTTTGTTATCTGAGAGTTCCTAGAAAAGTGAAGGGGCTTGCCTAGACTTTCTTCCATCCAGGCCCTGCTTGCATGGGAGGGGTGGAGAGAGGTTGGGTGTGGTTTCCAACGCCACCTTCCTTTCCGTCCTCTGGGTGCTGGGGCTTTGGGTATGAGCCAAGGAGGAGGGAGGAGGAAAGGATAGATGTCTCTTTATTTAGCTGGGTAAGGTTGTAGCCTCCTGGGCTGGCTGGCTGCTACTCAAACTCATCTTCTATAGTTTTGATAAGAACAGTAGCTCCGACATGTTGGTTGATAAGGGACTCATGCCTAAGAAGCTGCCTTGGCCATTAGAGGTTCCTCGAAAGATTTGACAGAAAATTTCAACTGAATCCCAGCTGGGGGTATTCCTACCAAGTTCCTCTGATACAGATGCCTCTTAGCCCTCTATGCAGGGGAAGTCAGGAACCTACATGTAAGAGGGTGGAGAGACCGTCTCTTTCTTTTTCTTATTCAGGTTGCACAGCCTGAGCAGTGATAAAGAAATGAAATGCCAGCTCCTCTTCTTGCAGGCACCTCCCTTCTTTGTGAATACTCAGAGGGGAAGCACATAACTTCAAGAAAGCAGGCAGAATCCCCTTAATCTTACTCGTGGAAGGGAATAGCTCCTTGCCACCAATGCAGCGCTACCCACAGCCACAAGGCTGTCCTCCAGCTCAGATCATTTTATGCTATGGAGTTGAAGTGTGGGTGGTGGATGGGATGGGGGATTCTGGAATTAGTACTTTCAATAATCTCATGGCTGGGCCCAACCACCCAAGGCTCCCTTGGAGAGATCAGGACTCAGAAAGTGGAGCACTAAGTAAGTGCCTTTTGCTCTCCGCTTAAGGCTTAAGCTGCAAAGTTGATGCAATAGGAAAACCCCCAGTTGATATTTTTGTAACAGTTACCAATTAAGCACCCCCAAGGTCAGCTGAAGAAGGCCCTGCCTTAAAAGTCGGGCCTGTCTCCCCCTCTGCCGGCAGCACCTGTAGCTCTTCACCCATAAAACTATCCGAACAGTTTTGAAGTCTGTTTACATGTCTTGTCAGTAGCCACTCTTGAGTTAACATGTGCCATACGAATATGATTTACTGGGTGAAGCAGAGCTACTGAGAAAATCCCAGGATCTAATAAAAAAGAGAAATGATGGAGAGAGTTCCTTCTCTGGATAGGTTTTTTTTATAAAGGTCAGTTGACTGTCTTATACATCCTCCCTTTGCAGGTAGAAGCTGCTTGTTTTGAGGGCAACAATTTTCACATTTGTGTGTAAGCAACTCAAACAATAATGATTCCTTGGATTAGTTTAAATGTGCCTATTCCTCCTCTGTGACTAATTAAGGCTGAATTCCGTGCGTACAGGAAGCTGTTTGGCATTTGCTGGTATCTGTGCAGACGTGCTGTTTGATGACCCGCTATTAGCTCATAGTGGTTGGACAGAGCCGCCGACTTACAGGACTGTCTCAATTATCAAGATACCCTGTCACCTTTCTGGCCAAGTTTTAACATCTTCACATAACCCCAATAGAGAGTGTATGTTTTAAACTTGGCCTCATCTGGAGGAATAGCAGAAGCACTGGACATTTCCTCCTTAGGGGGCTAATGAAGTCCCCAGCAATGACAATAGTACAAATTACTTTGAAATAGTTCCTATTTTTGTCAGTGCTAAAAATACTTTTTCATTTACATTTTCTTCCAGACTAATGTCCCTTTACAAGGTGAAGAACTAAAAAAATAAAGGTTCTGAATATCAACCTTATTAGATTAACAATGCAACATTTAGGAGGATGGGTTAAAAATGCATCTATGAATTATAAATAATGTATAATATGGTGCACGCTACAAAACTGCTGCCTTTTTTTTTCTCAGGGGGTAATTTTTTTTTCACTTGTGGATTTGTATTAAAGTCCTAAGTCCTGGTGGTCAGATCGATGAGCAGAACTTTAATTGGGGCTCTCTGGTGATTATCTAGATTGGCAGCTGGTGTCAGTCAGCTTCTGAAGAAATTTCTGAGCCAATGATTGGGCTACTCCTGGAGATGTTAGGCCCCTGAGGGCAATGTTAAGGCTCTCAGCCACAGGGGAACCCTTTAGAACAGTGGAGCTATAATTTTCCACGTTGCTGGCTTACCTGGCAACACACACGGCTCACCTTTCTGGCTGAGTCAACTCAGAAGGATGATATCATGGCTTATGCTGTGTCCATGTGATTTTATAAGCAAAACAATGCTACAAGTCCCCTGACAGCCTCCATTAGAGTAGAATCATAACACCCCATGTATATCTGTCGAGTACTTTACAGTTTTATATTATATAATTGAATCCCATTGATAAAATAACAGCATAGTGTTATTCTTTTCTGAGGAAAACAAAGTTCACAAAATTTCTCCCTCTTTGGTGCACATCATACTCTTTTAGAAACACTATTTTCGTGAGAATTAAAAATCCAAACCATTTTTGAATAAATGTTTTATAATGACTTATAATCTTTTTAATTCAGAACCCACTAATTTAATTCAAGTAGGATTGGGCTGAATTTATTTTTTTCCTCATCCTTGAATTGTGATGAATAAAGGTAAGAAATATTCTATTAGTTAAAAAATGAGCTGCCAGTTTTTTATAAAGTTAAATGTACACTTACCATATGACCTAGCCATTCCACTCTTAGGTATTTCCCCAAGAAAATGGAAATCTATGTTCACCCAAAGACTTGTACACAAACATTCAGAGCAGCTTTATTGGTATATAAATAAAAATTGGATATAACCGAAACGCCCATCAGTAGGTGAATGGATAAACAGAGATATATCCAAATAATGGAATATTACTCAGTAACAAAATGAACTGATGCATCAAGATGAATCTCAAAAACATAATACTGAGTGAAGGCTGGCCAGACACAAAAGATTATATGCTGTGTATGGTTCCATTTATATGAAATTCTAGAACCTGCAAAATTAATCTTTAGTGACAGAAAGCAGATCAATGGTTACCTGGGGATAGGGGTGGGGCTTTTGACTGGACACAGGCACAAGGGAAATTTTTGAAGTGATGAAAATGTTCTGTATCTTGACTGAGGTGGTAATTTACACGAGTGTATACATTTGTCAAAACTCATAAACTGCACCCTTAAAATGTGGGCATTTTATCGTATATAAATTATACCTTAATAAATGAGATGTTTTAAAAAGTGGCATCCTGTTACATGTATCTTTATTAATAACAAAATTCTTCTCCTTTCCCTGTGTTTCTCTGTGTTTCCCCTCTTTCTAAGGTAAATTTGTTTTTTAGCAATACTATTTTCCTTATCCAAATGGTATAGAGAATTCCAGTTTGAGTTCAACAGGTAACTCATGAAACAAGAAAAAGAAGATTCAACCCTTCCACCCCATATCTAACAGGTCCCCAAATTCTACCTATTCCAACTCCTAAATCTTTCTTACATCTTATACTACTGTCCAGCTCTACCTCCACTGCTTTACTTTAGGTTTCAGTTATCTCTGCCTGGTCTTCCCTGCTCTGACTTGATTTGAACAAGAAGATGCTCCATGCCATCTTCCAGGTGTGAGAAAACAAAATGGTACCCAGAGGCCTTACAGTTGCGGGAAGGGCAGGGACTCACAGGGGAAGAAGCAAAACAAGGGATGGAACTGGATAGGGTGTCAATGAAGGTCTCCTAGGCTTGCTCTGGGTTTCTTAGGACCAATATTTTGTATGTTGGATTGTTTTCCTGAGTAAGCTGGTTTGTTTTCAATGCCGTTGGTATTTTCTTCAGTGTGTTAGTGAAGTCCCTTTGGAAAGTAGTAGCTCATTTCAATTATGTTCAAGAGAAACAAGGAAAAGGTCTGGGTTCCCCAGGGCCTGGTGGGGAAGGGCCAGGTTTGCTAGTGGCCACAGGATCACAGGCAGAGAACCTCAAGAAAGGCAGGGTACACGGAAGGGCAGGACCAAAGCTCAAAGGTGCAGCCTACCTGAGCCCCTAGCGTCCACCGGCCCTTCACAATTTTCTCCCAAGTTGCTGCTTTTCTGCTTGCCCCTAAGAGGATTCTATCCCATATATATTAAGGGAGTGATTTCCTTTGTGTTTGTCTCCTCACATTTTCTCTGGTTGCCAGAGAGCTGGCGATAGTGAATGGTCACCTGGGAGGATAAAGGTGACGATTTTAGGCCAGCTTAGTCCATTGTAAAAGGCCTCTAAGAGCCTTTCCCATCTATGAAAGTGCCTTTTAGCAAGACTGGGGTTGGGATAGCCTCCAGTGAGAGAACCCCCATCAATTACACACTTGTCAGGAGGAGCACAGGCCCGGCTTGGAGATTTCCATCTTAAACTTTCAAAAGATGCCACTTGCTAAAGGTTCTGGAACTGGAAGAGTCACTAAAAATCAAACAAGTAAGCAGAAACCAAATTTGACTTTTGGCCCCAGGGGTTGGAGAGATGGAGATGAAAGCTGACAGGCTCCTACATGACAAGGCCTCCGTGGAGCCCAAATGGGTGACTCATGAATTGGACTGGCACTTCCTCTCCATGGGCTGTCCTGCAAGCAAGACCTGACACCCCCACCTAGCCCCTCGGTGCAAACGCTCCCAGGCACACTGACCAGGATGTTAGCAGGCAGGCCCTGCCACCCCCGGGGCAAGGCAAGTCTTTGGAGGTACAGTTTTATCCCCAAAGACAACCAGAGATTCAGCCCGGCAGGTACTATTTTATGGCTAAAACAGCAGGGCACATCTTGTCATAGGAAGTCTTTGAGTTGGGTACCTTAGGACATCTTCCAATCCTGGCTCTGCTATTGACAAACGGAGTGAACTTGAACTTGAGTATGTCACTTAGTCTTTGGAGGCTAGAGTTTCATATAAACAGCAGTCATGTTGGATGTTGCCAGTTATTGTGTGGGGAGACCAGATGAGGGATAGGAAGGATAGATTAATATGGTAGAGAGGAGGTGATATTTAAAGTCGGTTTTGAAAGGCAGGCAAGGGAGAAGAATATTACACACAAGGTTAACACATTCTTAAAGGACTGGATGCAGGAGAGGGAGGGAAGAGATGATGATGATGAGGCCAGAGTGTGGGAGAAGCAGTGGACTCAGGAGCGTGGGAGAGGGGGATAAAGCTAGAGGGGCTTTAGATGCAGAGTTGGTAGGTGGTATTCACTGTGGGAATATGCTTTTCACATTCAACAGAAGTCGCCTGCTGGCTCCCAGGTTGGGTAACTGGGCAGATGATAAATTAATTAAATAAAACATCCAAAGCAGAAGAGGTGGGAAAAGGATGAATCCAATTTCTGACATGTTGTGATGGAAGCATCCATGGTTCAGCCAACTGATATGTCCAGCAGGCAGCTGGATAAACAGGTCTAAAGCTCAGGGGAGTGGCTGAAGCTAGAAACGTAGATCTGTTGTCATCAGCTTACCTTGATCTAGATAATTTCAAAGTTCCTTTCTAAATCTAAAGTCATAGATCTGTGGTTCTAGATGTTATAAAAGGAAAAGTTCAAAAATAAACCTTTTTTCCCTTGTCCTAAGGAGACACTGGGTGTCCCTTGTTATCTCCTGCTTCCCTTTTGGTGGGGTTTATGTGCCACCATATGATGTTCATAGGATTCATGCAACTAACTTTTGTTTTCTTGAGTTTCTGTTGGCCATTTGCTGCAGTATTTTAGACAATGTAGAATGTTCTCAACCCAGATAATTAAATAGTAATCTGACATCAATAATGAACCCAAAAGAGGCTTTGGAAAAGATTATCAGCAATTCTCATCAATGACTAGTGGGTCCTCACTTTGTGTAGAATAAAATCAAGGCTCTTCAGTTTGGCATTCAAGTCTCAGCAAGCCTCTCTCTCTCTCTCCCTGCCTCCCACCCTTCTTTCCTTCTCTCCCTCTCTTTTCCTCCCTCTGTTTCTTGATCTGATCATTTGCCATGCCATGAGCAGCCCTACAAGAGGCCCCTGTGGTGAGAAACAGAGGTCTCTAGCCAGCAGCCACATGAGCGAGCTTTGGGCAGGTTCTGCAGCACAGACAAGCCTTCAGATGGCTAAAGCCTTGGCTGACGTCTCATCTGTAGCCCCATGAGAGACCTTCAGCCAGAAGCACCCAGCTAAGCCACTCCTGGATTCCTGACCCTCAGAAACTGTGGGATAAGTACTTGTTTTAAACTTCTAAGTTTTGGGGTAATTTGTTAAGGCAAAATCAGGAGGAGAAAATTGCTTTTTTGATAATACTGTATGTGGAAAATGGGCCAGGAAACGTTGAGAATGACTGAAGCACTTTGGAGCTCTTCAAGGTGCTAAGAGGTGGAGGCAGGGGATCTAACCCTAACTCTTCTGTCTGTTCTCTTTGTGGTCTTGAAAACATCGTGTCTCCTGTTTGGGCCTCAGTTTCCTTACTTGTAAATAGAGACAGGAGCATTAGTGCCAGGCTCCAGTCTAAACCCTTTACATATGTGCAACACCCCAAGGTTTGCAAATTATTTTTGTATATTGTGGTCAAGATCTGGAGACAACAGAGAATAGTCCCCCAAATTTGAAACTAAGAGAAATAAAATTGGCTTTTGGGAGTTAAACTTCAAAATAAGTGTATATATGGATTAGCACAAGCAATGTTTAAGGGGCCTTTTGACAGGCTGTAAACTGAACCAAAAATACAATTACTTTCTTCTTACCAGTGAATGATGGGAAATACCATGAATGCTCATTTGTTAATGCATGAAAACTCTTACAAGAGTTCCTGGAACACAGTAAATACTTCAGAGATTTTACTTCTTATTATTTTTATTTATAGCTAAGAGAAAGTTAGAAAATGTACAAGCGGGTTATTTAAGGATATCAAAATTTGATGTTCATAAATAAAGGAGCACATTACCAGTTTATTAAGAACTCTAACTTGGTGTTCTAGTAGGAATTCTGGCTGTTACACATAATGCTGGGCAGCATGGCAACTTTCCAACCACATACAGACAACAGAGAGTTGGAATTCCTGAGATGCTCAGGCAGGATGTTTTGTTATCAATGCATCATCATAGCTGTCATGAATTGGAAATGATTTTCAATTGCCGTTATTCTTGAATTAATTAAAGCACTTTGAAAAATTATATACAGGTCTTATCCTTATAGATACCTTTTGGGGTGATTGCTGAATTGTTATAATTTGAATATTATTTTGTTCCTCTCTGATTTTTATCACCACGTTCTTTACCTACTGGGAGGTGGAAAGGGGTGGAGGGTGATTTTGTGAGCTTTTCACTCTATTTAATGAGCTAGGGTGAAAATTTTGAAAATTATTGACTTCATGGCCCTCTTGGGCTAGGCATGACCATTGTGTGCTTGAATATATGAACCTAACTAAAGCAAAAATGTGCCAATCAGCAGTGGGCCAGCAATGAGAGCCAGGGGGAGTAGGAGGACCACAGGGACTTACACCATCAGTGGCCATCCATCACTCTCCACGGACAAGGGAGCCTTGGTCCACAGTCCCAATGGGAAGGGCATGTTTAACGTGAAGATGCACACAAGGAATCGTGTACAACAGACTTAGAACGTCCCTGCTCTCTTGGCAAATTCATTCCCAATGTTGAAGGGATGAATCAGACACCCTCGACACTGATCATGAAATATTTGATTCTTGGGCCAGCCACGGTGGCTCATGCCTATAATCCTAGCACTCTGGGAGGCCAAGGTGGGAGGATCAC
>VBSM01003204.1:23814689-23900290 GCA_008086735.1 Cheirogaleus medius
GTCCTCCCCAAATTCATATGTTCAAACCCAATCTTCAGTGTGATGGCATTAGGAGGTGGTCTTTTGGGAAATGATTAGGTCATGAGGGTGGAGCCCTTATGAGTGATATTAGTGCCCTTATAAGGAGCTGAAGAGACCAGAGTTCTCCTCTTCCACTTTGTGAGGACACAGTATAAAATGACTGTCTATAAACTGGAAAGCAGGCCCTCACCAGACAGTGAATATGCCAGTGCCTTGATCTTGGACTTCCTAGCCTCCAGAACTATGAGAAATAAATTTCTGTTGTTTAAAACCACCCAGTTTATGGTATTTTGTTATAGCAGCCCAAATGGACTGACAATTTCCCCTTGACCTGATTCCATATTCATCAAGTGATATTCAAATTATGACGTGACATTTCATAGGTCTATATGATGTTGGGCACATAGATTTCAAGTATTTTGATCAATGTGTCTAGATAATGAACACATCAGCTGTCTATGTTTATATCCTTTTTCAAAGTCAACATTGTCATTCCTTTGATATGCCTTTAGTCTTCTAACTAGTCTTTTAGCTTCCATTCTTGCCCCTTCCATTTTATTGTTGAATTGGCCTCTAAAAAGATGATTTCTCTAGGTACATTTGTTAAAACATTATCTCATGTGACCTTCATAGTAAATGCCAAAGGTCTTATTATCTCCAAAAGTATATGAAGACGTTGAGAAATGAATAGTAAATGACTATAACAACAAGTTGTAGAACTGAGTGTCAAATTCAAGTAGAGTAGGTTGCTATTGTCACTGGTTTGGGACATTAAATGATCTCCTACTACCTATGGCTGGCTTGTCCTAAACAAATAGTAACAGCACATTCATGTACCTCATCTTTATTCTATTCTTGCTACAACTCTGTTAGGTAGAGAGTTTACAGATGAGAAGATTGAGGCCCAGAGTAGTTAGGTAAATTGCTCGAATTCACATTGCAAATAACAGAGCCTAGCTTTAGACACTAGATTTTTGATGAGTCCATTTTTGGAAGAGTTTATTATTCTTTTACCTTGTGCTTCATATATTTTTATTTTTAAGAACTATTATAAACATTCCATTCAATTTGTAACTATGGTTATAATTTCTTTAATTTCATGCTTAACTTTTTTAAATCAAAATTCCATTTTTCTTAAAATATAGTGTGTGCGTGTGTTTGTGTTTTCTATTGTTGACAAAACAAACAAATTACCACACATTTAGTGGCTTAAAAAACATAAATTTAGTATTTTAGAGTTCTGTAGATCAGAAGTCCAACACTGGTCTCACTGGCCTGAAATCAAGATGTTGGCAGGACTGCATTTCTTTCTGGAGGCTCTAGCGGGGAATACGTTTCTTTGCCTTTTCCAGGTCACTTCTAGAGATCGCTGGCATTCCTTAGCTTGTGGCCCCTTCCCCCATCTTCAAAGCTGGGAACAGCGGATGGAGTCCTTCTCACGCTGCCATCTCTCTGGCTTTCTGCAGCCAGGAATGGTCCTCTGCTTATCAAGACTCAGGCAATTAGATTAGGCTCTCCCAAATAATCCAATACAATCTTCCCATCCCAACGTCCTTAACCTTAATCACTCCTGCAAAATCCCTTTTGCCATGTAAGGTAACATATTCTCAAGTTCTAAGGGTTAGAATGTGGACACCTTTGAGGGCTGCTATTTTGCCTATCACTATATATATATGATGCTACTATATCACATAGTATGTAATCTATACATTTTGTATATAAATATATAATTTACATGTATCTTATATGTGTATTATATATTACAAAATATTACATAATGTATATATTTAAAAATTTTTTGTGTGTACATATATAGTGTGTATATATATGATGTAGTGAAATATCTGTAAGTCTTTTTCACAGTTGCTTTTTATGACTCTTATTTCTCTACCCTTTGCTGCACACTCAATAACTTGGGTAGAATAGGCTGGTTCCGTCTTTTCATTTTTTATTTGAGTCTACTTTTATTGAAGTGATTATAGCAATCAGATAAGCTAAGTTATAAGCATTAACAACTCCCACCTGCAGTGCTCTAAAACTCCAAAAGCTTATTTTTTTCATATTATGTGTCAATCATGGGGTGACTATGGGGCTCTGCTCTACACTGTCCTTACTCAGGGACCCCAGTGGAGGGAAAATCCAGCTCCCTGATCCACAGATGCCGAGGTGGGAGAAGGGATGTAGTGGATTGTGCACCTTGTTCCTGAAGGTCTACTCCCAGTCCCATCGCACTGATCAAAGCACATCACCTGGCCACATCTAAGTTCAACAACACACCGGATGTTTATGGATAGTGCTAGTGACTTTCTTTAAAACAAATGAACATCCTTTAAAAAGTCCACATCCTTTAAAGTAGAACTACAAGACGTGTCATGAAAAATCACAGTCCCCTGTCCTACCCCAGAGGGCTACTCCCAAGGAGCAACAACTTTAAATTGTTTAGTGCTTTCTTCTAGAATTCACTCCCAAATTTCTAAATAATTGGTATAGTTCTAGTTTCCCAGTTTTCCCACTTTAGATACCACCTATTAAATTCCTGTTAGGGAAGATTTGACTTAACCTCTCTTCCTCACTGCCTCTCCACTCACATCCTCCTTCCTCTGTCTTCCTGAAATAATCACATAACAATATTTGGTTAGATCAGTGTTTACAACATCATGATCCTGTAAACAACACTTACAGCTGAGCTCTATATTAATAGTATACTATGGTTTCATTTCCTTTCTTGTACATTTTTTTCTTAGAGTTAGTAAATGTCTCTTTATTTTCATTTGCTTACTTTTCTGTGTATTTATCATTAATTTTTCCCCAAGCTCTCTGACCAAGCTATAAAACACCTCTCAAAATATTCAGACACACTGAATCCTTCATTAGTTCCATTCTGTTCTTAGAAACATCCCTCCTTGGCCATCAGTCCTTCTGCTCCAACTAGGACAGGTCACTCTCTAGGCCTGCTTACATCTGGGATTCCTGTTCACTGAAAGGTGTAGGTCACCAATCAGGAAAAGAAGACTAGATGACCTCTGAAGTCCCTGCTCCCTGTTCTGGAACTTTGGTGCAGACAGGAAGTGCTATAAGAAGCCCAAATAAGCTCTAAGGGTTGGTTGTGCACCATGTCCTTTGGCCAACGCTGCCAATGCCCTCCAGCCTGACCACTGGATTCTGGGTCCTCCCTGGTCCAGCTCAGGGGTGGATGCCTCACCTTGACTTCTAGTCTCTGCTGCTTTCCAGATCTTGATCCTCCTCTGACCTTCATTGTTCTGGAACCAATAACAAGAGAAGAGGGGAGAGAGTCAGCCTTTTTCGTGGGGGTTCCTAAACTCTTGAACTACAGCTCAAGAAGCATCTTCATATTTCTCACTACTTCTGTGTCCCATTAGAACGGAAATTATGAGACTACTCAATAAATGGAAAATCCAAGTCTTAGAGAAAAACAGTGTGAAAGTTAGTATCTTGTGATGCTCTTATCTAGGAACTGATTGAACTCCTGAAAGCCCTCGAGGTGCCCCCGCTGGCAGCTGTGGCTGAGGGTTCAAAGCAGAGAAACAGAGCATGTGGAGAAAGGTTTTTCCTGCATGATTTTCTTCTCACACCTGGGGATAGAATGAAATATGCAAAGGGAGTGGAATGGGAATGTAAATATTGCAATAATGATGGTAATGCTTTTTTGCCTAGTGTGGGGATGAGATTTAGTTTTGTCTTAGAAGGACGAGGCAGAGAGGACAACCAAAATGATTCCAAAGTGCCGATGAAATCCAGAGTGTCATAGTTCTGTGTGAATTTCTGCCTTAGTCTACCAAGGAAGGAAATGATCTTATCCTTTTTCTCCTCTCTGTTTCTGTTACATTGTAACACAAGAGGAGATTAGAATAGAAAAGATAGATCTTCCTGGGGCTCTCTCTGAAAATAACAGCCCCCACCCCAATGACAGGACAAGGATTGATGCTAGGAATTACCCACTTGTAAATGGAAATTAATACTCTAATTAGCAAGATAGGAAAATCCATCTTATTGTAAATAGTGCTACTTATAGATTGTGATATTCCTCCAGGGATTACCCGGTTATTTAAAAGGAATAAATCAAGAACCACATTCAGACCCATGAAGAAAGAATACCAGAAATATTCACAGCAGATGTACACCTAAAACTGACAATATTTTCATCAAGGTTGTTGTAAAACAGTGGATAAAGTCAATTTTTAAAAAAGAGATACACATTTGTGATTTTTGACACTTCTTAGATAGAAAGTGTTTTCAGATTGGCTTTAGAATATCAACATTGTCACCTAGATAGCTTTCTAGCAAACAGACTCAAGACATTGGATAAAAAGATTAGTCTCACAAAAAATGAAGAGACAAATACTGCATTTCAAATAAAATCAAGGGTCTCTGAGGATGAAATATAAACATTCAGTAAACCTGCAGCTCTGATGAAAATCTATATAACAGCCTTGTGATTCTATAGCTATTTAAAATGTGGAACCTGTTTTCATATCCATTAACTCATTTGATTCTCAAAAGAGAACAAATGAGGAAATAGAGTCCAGAAAGGTTGAAACTCACACTGCCTCCCAGGTGTTAAGAGACTGTGAGTATTTAATGTTAACTGCCCCTGAACTGGAGTTGAAATGCAGCCATAGTTCTTTAGGCAAGCGAGGTGCATGAATACAGAGACGGTAATCTAGCCACAGTAGGGCTGTGATTTCATTTTGAGTTCAAGAATGAACCAATGCAAGCCAGTTAGGAAAACTATTCCCACCCACCCCTCCATGCATATGGCTCTAGGGATAGCAGAATTTCATCCTATTATCCCCGTTATTACACCCATATCTGACAGATAGGTTAGCGCTCCTGTTGTTACAGTGCACAGCACAGTCTGCCTTGAGTCAGACTCTTCATGTACATATCTTCCGTTTTGAACCACAGGAGCCCACAGACCAGCAACAGTTCTTTAATATTTTGTCTCTTTCCAGTGCCTAGCACAAAGGAGTTGCTTCATTAACACGTGGGGGTTGAAATAAGCAGTGGGAACAGCCCCTTTGCAATGCTACCAATTGAGTTACATTGTTGCATGTAGCCTGGAAGACATAGTCACATCCACTTGGAGGGTTAGAGGTGTCAGGTTGGGTCTCTTTTAAAAATCACATGACCCGGTTCCTGTCCTTTTGCATCGTTTGATCCCATTTCTTGGGAGGAAGTCCATTATAGGTGACCCCCTACTTTCATGTAGACTGAAAATGTGTCTGAAAGTCAAGTAACTCACATGCTAAAAGGAGCTGTTTCCATGTTTCTGTTTCCCAACCCTTTGAATCCCCTATCAAAAGCACTAAGCCCTGTGGCAGGGATAGGGGAGCCCTGCAAACTCCCATAAGCGATTGTCCATGGGATGTCATAGTCCCCACCCTACTGCTGACCCACACCCCAGCCCACACCCCTAGCCAGGCTCTCATGGAGGGCCTGAGACAGGGCTGGAAAGTTGTGGACAGGTGCCTGAGCCCCAGCAGCATCCATGCAGAAAACCTGCGCCAACTGGGAAGGGAAAAAGCAGCATGTAATGGTTCTTATTTTGTGTAAAAAGAGCAAGAAAAGACTAAAATGAACATATATGTAAGCATAGACAAAAAATAGGAAGGAAATAGACCAAAATTTTAAGGATGGGTTTTTTCTAGGTGATATTTTGGGTTTTTTACTTTTCTATTTTTGTATTGCTTTCATGTATACATTTCTTAACATCTATAAATTCGTTTTAATTTTATCTTTTACCTACTTGTAAGGCATTAAAAACATTACCGATAAGGCTAAAATCTTTGACCACCATCCCTAGTTCTGGTTCTTCCCCTGACGACCACATGTCCCTTTGGCATCCATCTATCTATTAATAGATTTTTTTGGCATGCAGTCATCCCTCTTATTCCCTCTTATCCTTGAGGGACATGTTCTAAGATCCCCAGTGGATGCCTGAGACTGCAGATAGTACTGAATAAACCCTATGTACACTGTGTTTTTCCTATACAGTAATGACTCATAGTATATCCACATGGACACCCTGGACAAAGGGACGATTCATGCCCCGGGAGGGATGGAGTCAGACAATGTGCAATTTAAAACTTATAAATTGTTTATTTCTGGAATCTTTCATGTAATACTTTCAGACCTCAGTTGACTGTGGTAACTGAGAAACCTTCGAAAGCAAAACTATGGACAAGGTGGGGACTACCGTATTTACACGTATGTACATATGCCCATAGAAATACACAGGATTATTTTATTTCCTAAATGGCATCATACAATACATATTCTGCAAATTTCTGTCCATGTCGGTTGCATATATATCTATCTCAGTAAAAAAAAAAAAAAAGCACAATATTCCATCAAATGGAATATTGCAGTCCAATGGTTTCTAGTTTCTAGTCCAATGGTTTCTAGTCCAGTGGTTTCTAGTCCAATGCACTAGAATCACTTAAGGAGCTTTAGAGTAAAACCAATGCACAGGCCCCACCTCTAGCAATTCTGAGGCAATTTGTTTTGTTTCCCCTCCTCCACTCTAGATGATTTTAATTTTTTTCAGTTATAACAGTACCACTTTGTATAACCTTGCACACCTGTGTGTGGCACTCTAGGAAGAACCCCCCCAAAAAATGTACTTACATTGCAACACCAATTTACACTCCTGCCAGAAGAACATGAAAAATAACCTTTTCCCCATATACCTGTCCACCTTGATATTAATTTTTACATATTTAAATTTTTTGCTAATTTGATGGCTTAAAACATATAGTATGTAGTTTATTTTCATTTTACTGATACTTAGAAGATTTATATCTTTTCATGTGTTCAGCAAGGGATTAAGAGCACAGACTACCCAGGTTTTTATCCCAGCACTGTTACTTACAAACTATGTGACTTCAGGCCAGTTGCTTAATTGCTCTTTGCCTCAGTTTCCTCATCTGTAAAATGGAAGACTAACAGTATCTACTTCATAGGCTTAATGTATTAAATGATTTCATACAGATAAGGTTTTAGAACAATGTCTAGTATACAGTAAGCATGCAATAAATGTTATTTATTCTCTTTGGCCATTTGTACTTTTTTAGTATTACTGCTTAATCACAAAACAAAATTAATTTTTAAATACTGGCCTATCCAGAGAAAGCTAACTAGAAGGCCTCAAATCTCTCATAGTTAGAGACCTTACATACCTTGCTCCTATTCTCAGTAGTTGTCTTAGGCTATTCAGGCTGCTATAACAAAAATACCATAGGCTGGATAGCTTTTAAACAACAGAAATTTACGACCCACAGGTCTGGAGGCTGAGAAGTCCAAGATTAAGGCACTACTAGATTCAGTGTCTGGTGAGGCCCTTTTCCTGGTTTATAGATGGCCATCTTCTTACTGTGTCCTCATGCGGTAGAAAGGGCAAGGAAGCTGTCTGGCAGCTCTCTTTTATAAGGGCACTAATCCCATTCATGAGGGCTCCACCCTCATGACCTAATCACCTCCCAAAGGCTCCACCTCCAAATATCATAACACTAGGCATTAGGATTTTACATATAAATTTTGGAGGGACACAAACATTCAGTCTATAGCAGTAATAACATGGGAATAACAACTCTGTACCTGTTTGAAGACAAAGGAGATAAAATATGTCCTTTTGGTGTCCCTAACAAGTCAAAGACAATATTTTTTTTCTGCCAATAATGGATTTTATAATTTTATGGGGGTACACACATTTTGGTTTACATGATTGCTTTTGTACAGTTTGAGTCAAAGTTATAAAGGTGGCCTTCACCCAGTTAGTGTGCATTGTATCCATTGGTGTGAATTTACCCAACTGCTCCCCCTCCCCCACCTACTTGATTTCCCTTGAATTTTACTTCCATATGTGCACATAAGTGTTGATTGATTAGATCTAATTTAGTATTGGGTACATGTGGTGTTTGTTTTTCCATTCTTGCCATACTTCACTAAGAATGGCCTCCAGTTCCATACAGTTTGTTATAAAAGATACTAGATCACCCTTTTTATGACTGAGTAGTACTCCACAGTATACATATAGCACATTTCATTAATCCATTCATGTACTGATAGGCATTTGGGTGGATTCCACATCTTTGTGATTGTGAATTGTGCTGCCATAAACATTTGAGTGCAAATGTCTTTTTTTATAAAATGTCTTTTTTACCTTTGGGTAAATACCCAGGAGTGGGATTGCTGGATCAGATGGTAGAGGTAGAAGGCTAAAACGGGATGCACACCTCTCACCTCTTACAAAAATTAATTTACGATGGATAACAGACTTAATCCTAAAGCATGAAACTGTAAGAATTCTAGAAGAAAATGTTGGAAAAACTCTTATAGATATTGGCCTAGGCAACGAATTTATGAAGAAGATCCCAAAAGGAATCATAACAACAGCAAAAATAATTAAATGGGACCTGATCAAATTTAAAAGCTTCTGCACAGCAAAGGACACAATCAATAGAGCAAATAGACAACCTGCAGAATGGGAGAAAATATTCACATGCTATAAATTCGATAAAGGGCTGATAACTAGAATCTACAAACAACTCAAGCAAATCAGCAAGAAAAAAATCAAATTACCCCATTAAAAGGTGGGCAAAAGACATGAACAGGAACTTTTCAAAAAAAAGGTAGACTAATGGCCAAAAAACACATGAAAAAATGTTCATCATCTCTAATCATCAGGGAAATGTAAATCAAAATGACAATGAGATATCACCTAACTCTAATGAAAATGGCTCTTATCAAAAAGTCCCAAAACAACAAATGTTGACATGGATGCAGAGAGAAAGGTACACTTATACACTGTTGGTGGGACTGCAAACTAGTACAACCTATATGGAAAGTAATATAGAGATACCTCAAAGATGATGCTTTAAGTTCATTGTTTCATATCAGGAAGCAGAGTACTTTTGTCGCTATCACAAGGCAAGTCTGCAGTGCTTCATTTAGAAGCCTAGAATGTTGGACCTGGAAGGATTTTGGAGATCATCCACCACACACTGTACTTCATAGTTGAGGACACTGAGTCCCAATGCATGAAAGTAATTTGGACAAACTCCTACGATCACCCAGTGACAGAATCAGACTAGAACCTAGTGCTCTTGACCTTCAGGAAGATTTTTGCTGTCCTTCTCTGTTGCTCATTTGGGCCTAGTGTTTTGGGGGGACAGAGCCCAATATTAATATGTGGGCAAGAGATAATATGAAAAAATTTTTAATTTTATAAAATTAAATCAAAAAGTAAAAATAGGATTTTCTATTTGAGACATGATAAGGATAAAAAATATTTTTAAACTGTAACAGGACTGGCTTCTCAGCCTTAGGGCAAGTTTCTAAGTAAAATATCACCTAGAAAATACTTTCATGCCGTGGGATAATTCTTTCAAGTAAAAGGTCCAAAAAATCCATCCAATGCAACATTAAAATATTTGAATAAAAACCTATACAATATACAAATATATGAAATATGATTTAAAAACTCACAAATATTTAGGGTCCTAAGGCGATTTAAAAAAAAAAAAAAGTCAGTATAACCCAAGGATGAGGGGATTTGAAAGGCTTTGAACTCTTAAAAAAATTAAAAAATTTTTCCTAAATATCTGTTAAAGCACTTAATTTTATATAAAGTTTTCCTTTAAAGAATTATATACTATCTCTGGTTTTGAAGAAAAGACCCTAACAAGAAATATGAAACATATCATTTTGTTCAATATGATTAATAATGTAAAATACTGGTGAACTTTGATCCACAATGCTTTTTTGGTAGCACCAAAAGCAGTTTAAAAATGTTGTCTATTATTTTCTCTCCTAAAGTAAAGCCTTCAATTAGTGTGTGCAAAAGTCATCAAGGGGACTCAGAAGGCTTAGAGTGAAATGTTAACGAGGAGCTGACCAGTCTAGATGCTAATACGAGGCCGTGAGGTCTCAGGGGTGTCATCTTGGAACATACCGTTCTGAATCCTAATTTCCGTATGCCAGAGGTGGGGGAAAGTGCTGGCTCGGACCCTCTGGATTTCATTTCTGGAGCTTGAGATTTCACATCTTCTATTAGTGATGACTTAGTGTTGAGTTGATCCTGCTACTCCTCACTTGCAGGATCAAGTGACTTATACATAATAAAGTTAAATGCAGTGACCTCAAATGCAGGTTTTCATATGAAAATAATCCCTAAGATAGATAAATAGATACAGACCTTTTAAAGCCATTCTCTCATTTCCTTCTGTATTAGTTATCTACTGCTGCATAACAAATTACCCCGGAACTTAGTAGTTTAAAACAACAATGAACATTTATTACCCGACAATGTCCATAGATCTGAAGCTCAGAAGAAGCCTAGCTGGGTGGCGCTGGTTCAGGGTTTCTCACAGAATTGCTGTCCAGATGTTGGAGCCGCTGTCATCCGAAGGCTTGATTTGGGCTGGAAGGTCTGCTTCCCAATGGCTCGCTTGCATGGATGGCAAAGCAGTGCTCGTTGTGGGTGAGAGGCCTTGGTTCCTTGGCATGTGGACTTCTCCAAGGGACTGCTTGAGTGTCTCACAGCATGGCAGCAGCTTCCCCCAGAGAGTGATCCAAGAGAGAACAAGGTGAAACTCATAGCATCTTTGATGAACTTCAGTGTATTCATCTGAAAAATGAATGAGTTGGACTAGATCGGGGATGGAAGATAGGTTTCCACAGACCCAGTCTATCACGACGGAGATACATGGAGGTATCTTTAGGTCCACTGCAATATGGAGGCTAAAATTCTATAACCCACCCAAGCTTTCTTACCCACAGAAGAAGTGTTCTGAAACCGATTTCTGGATTATCCAGCGTTTTCTCTACCCAGCTCCGTCATAATCAATGTGCCTTTACAATTCTCTTTCGTAAATAGCCAGCTGGTTATTTAATTGAATTCACCCAGTTGTTTTCAAAACAACAGGAGTATAACCAAATTCACTCTTTTCTTCAAACTAGTTTTGCATGTCTCTGTGAGTAGCTACATGACGATATATGTTATTTTAAACTCTCCTTATTTTTAATGATATAAACAATGAAAGCCCAAGTAAGAGAAAGGAGCTAACACATTTATTCCCATTCTACCATCTGTTTAAAGCTGCTGATGTAATTCCAGTTTGAAATTGCATTAGCGCTTGCCTCCTGGACTTCTTCCTTATTTCCTTTTGCGTTTCAGGCCTTCTGTACTTAAGAGAAAGCACTGCCTCTAGGATGTCGGTCAATTAATGCGAAGCTACGGTCTAGCTCTGGCCATTTTCAAACTGGTCCCTAATTTGGATTTCCTTCAGGATGAACCAGAATGACTGTAACGGGAGTGTTATTTGCTTAAATGTATTTGGTATTTAAGGTTTGATTAGTGATGTTTTCGGCAATATCATCAACAGTCAGCAGATTTGTTTACACTGCGGAAGATGGCAGAGATTAAGGGTTGTGGTCGTGCATACTCAATCATTGCATATTGGCTTTTTGGACTTTTATCTCTGGGTTATGGCTCAGAATTCAATTTTAATTTTGCTTTTAAAAATGCAGCTGCTTGACCCTGGTATTGATGATATGTGGTAGAGAGTTTTGTTTAATTATGTGATCGTGTGTGTGTGTGTGTGTGTGTGTCTTTTGTGAGGCTAGATTCAATTTGAAATTAAATTTTGGCTGGGTTACCTGCAGACTGCAGGTCAAGTGTTCTTTCTCTTCACTTCCAAATATCCCCCCAGTGAGTACCTGGTGGCGGGTGGTGTGGACAAGGGGTATGAAGGGACAAGGGGGGCAGCCCCAGGAAAACTGGAAACCTGGGCAGCTTCCTTCCCTTTTCTGAGCCTCAGTTTCCCCACTTGGGATTATACTAGCTGATTCTGAAGGCTTTCTCCTCTCAACAAATTCTGTTGATCTCTGAAACAAACATCTTTACTTGTCCCTGACATCTCTGTAGTGGGGGACACTGCTTTTGGTGGGTGAAATTGAATCTCATGTCAGAGAATGTCATCAGTGTCATAGAAGGGTGGACTTGGAAGGGACCTTAGGGATTCTCCCCAAAGCTCTGTTTAGACTCCCAGTCACACTCACCCTCAGGACCTAAGGGCATGGTCAGTAGAGCGGAGTGTGTTTGTTTACCAGGTGCCAAGAACACAGCTCAGCTTCAGCAGGCTGATCTAGAACACCCCTTGCCACTCAGAACCGTGGCTCTGAATCACTGTGGCTGAGAACCACCTGTGGATTATTTTTTCCTTAATACCAATATCTGGGTTCTACACCCAAACTGACAAACCAGAATTTTTGGCAGTGGGGAGTATTACAAAGCTCCACAGCTGATTCAGAGCCAAGAGAATCAAGGTCTCTTGGTCAAGGTGTAGAGCCTCTGAAGGCAGAAAGCAGATCATCAGGGTGGAAAGGAACCAGCAGACGGAGATTTGCCAGGAAGTCAGAGACCAGGGTTGGAGCCCTGGTCCAAGCACTGAGGGCACTGAGGGCGCACAGGGAAAGAGGGAGAACTAACGAGCTAGGGAAAATCAGCGGAGCCTTCACAGAGCAAGTGACATCCGGGTCACATCTGGGAGAATAGTAGAAATTTTCCTTTTGGAGAAGAAGGGGTGGTGGGAGGAGGAAGGCATTGAAATCATCACCAAGAGTGAGCAGTAAAACAGGAGGCATGAAAGGCAAATGCTTTGAGCATCTACTCGTCTCTTCCAGAGACCACATGGGATGCTAGAGACAGACAGACACAGTTTCTCCTCTCGTGGGGAGTTTGGCTAGAACATGGAGAAGGGGAATAGCAGGAGTTTGGCCTGAAGAAGTAATCTGCCTCAGTTTATTACAAGTCATGACTCCAAAGCAATGACTTTGGAATCGATCCTGTTGCCCACAAGCATAAGGTCCCAGCACACTGGTGTGTTCCAGTCAGTTGTGAGAGGTTGCAAGTATCGTATTAGTGTTGGCCATGAAGGAGGCCATGGAGGGGACCCCAGCTCTGCCCTTCATCACCATGAGCCACCTACTGTCCCCTGGGCAAATGACTTAAGTGCTCAGCACCTCCTCTTCATCATCTGTAAAATAGAGAGAATAATGGCACCTACCTCATGAGGTTGTTATGAGGATTTGGGGTTAGTCTCTGCAGAGCTCTTAGAATAGTACCTGGCAATATAGATGTCATCAGTGATATTATTAGTATTGCTATTATCGTTGTTGTTATTTCTATAAGAATTTGAAAAGTCATACACAGACACATTCGAGGGGGTTCAAACTTATTTATAATTCATACTCACTTGCTTTATTAAATGACAGAGAACAAAGCAGGTGGCATTGTCCGGTCAGTTGCACATGGCCCTGCTAATGCCCAGGGTAGTAAGAGGGGCCATACAAATATTCCCCACGTGAACCACCACCACAGGCGATGCCAGACGTCTGCAGTAGGGTTGCCAGGTAAAATACAGGACACCCAGTTCAATTTGTATTTCAGATAAAACAATTGCTGCATTGGACCTATTTATACTAAAGAAAAGTATGAGCATGGGGGTAGGGGGTCCATGTGATTATTTTTGGCCACCCTTCAGGTGCCAGATTCCCCTCAGAGAGGCTGGATCACCATGGTCTTTCAGGAGATGGATTCCCACAGGTCAGGGTGGGAGCTCCATCCCTGAGAAATCTTCAGAGAAGTGGGTGTTGGGCCCTTAAGGCTGAAAAGGATTTTGATAGGTGAGGAAAAGCATACACTGTTGCATCCTAGGAAACAGCATGCTCTGAGGCATAGAGACCTGGGACAGCCTGCCAGGTTTGGGAATGGTTTGGGAACCTTGAGTAGACAAGGGAGAGTGGGCACAGGGTGTGTGTGTGTGTGTGTGTGTGTGTGTCTGCACGGGTGGGATGGGGCTCAGGAGGACATATGGTCAGGGAAGTGTTTGGGGGCCAGGAGTTCAAGAGTTTAAGAAATTAGATTGAATGAGTTACTACTCAGTTCCTGAATTAGTCATTTTGCTTCCTTTCTTAATGGATTTCATTATTGACATTCAAGTTTCCCTAAGCATTGCCATTATTTTTTCTTCTTATGATTAGCATGTTTGTTTGCTTGTTTGTTTGTTTCACAATTCTTCTGTGTTCAGTTAGTGAAAGGTTGTAAGAGGGATAGGAACAGCAAGACTCAATGATTATTTAACAAGTAATAAACTGTCAGTGCAGTCAAGCAGGCTTGTCATTGGAAGTCTTATTCTGCTATCTGAAGTGAGCATGGCAGAGCTAGTTTAATTAGAAGCTGTTTTTACTGGAAGCCTTCCAGGAGGACAGTGGGTGTATTCTATGGTGTTTCAGGGCTCCTTAGATTCAGAGGTCTTACAGATAGAAATTAAATAAAAGAGGACAGTTACAATCAAACCATGTGAACTATTATTTTCTCCAGGAGTGTTTGCTGACTGCTGCTTCCTCCTTCAGCTGTTTGGGGATGGAGACCTTTATCCTCAGAATTGGACAGATATAAATTACATTAAAATGTACCAAGTTCTTTTGGTGTTTTTCCCAGATTTAGAAGACACACATCTTGCCATTTCTTGATTAATTACTACATGGAAGTTGCAGAGAGGCGAGCTTGGCTCGACATAATGAAGGGCTCACATGTGACGGTGGAAACACTGGCAGGCTGGGTGAGCAGGATTTGGGTTCTAGTCTCAGGTGCAGCAGTGGTTCTTTGTGTGAACTTGGGAAAGTTCTTTCCCTTCTCTGGGCTTCAATTTCTTCACTTTTAGAATGAGAGAGGACCTTTATATTTCCTTTTAGCTGCTCCATTCTGAAATTCTGGGTCATGTTGACGAGAAGTTTGTCCAAAGAGGAGCACCCAGGCAAGGCAGAACATCGGGGAAAGGCCTTTGGAAGGGCAGAAACCAAGTGGATGCTTAAAGGAAGAGCAAGTAGAAATGAAAGGAGAGAAATTTACAATTTTTTTCTAAACAAATAATCATAAATATATGCCAAGACTTAACCTAGAAGACAGAGATAATGCAAGGAGGTTCTTTGGATATTATTCTTTTGAGAATATTAAGTGAGTTAAAGAGGGTAAAATGCTTAGCACAGACCTTCTTGTTTCTAGGAATGGTGGAGTAGGTTATTTAGACCAACCCTCCTTCTGGAAGCAACTAAGAATATAGATTTTTTAAAAACAAAATCTTAAAAGCATCAAAGAGATGACAAGAAAATAAGGAGTTACCAGATTAAAAATAAAGGGAAAATGAAAACCCAGCAAAGTAAGCAAACACAGAAACTGCTATTGATTAGAACACATTTGCTGATCCCTCAAAATCAGAAGCTTTGTTCTAGCAGCCTGGAGAGGTGATGGGGACAGAAATGAAATCAAAGGCTCACAAGCAGCGCAGTCAAGCCGGCTTGTCATTGAAAGTCTTATTCTGCTATCTGAAGTGAGCATGGCAGAGCTAGTTTAATTAGAAACTAGTTCCCAGGCAACCCTTCCCACAACAAGCTGGAATCCCAAAGGCTTTATTCCCGGGATGAGAGTGAACCAGAAATGGCACAGCCTCCAAAGAATCACGGCTTGGTTCCAATCTTCTGAGTCCTCTTTTTGTCCCTTGCTACTCAACATCAGCATCACCAGAGATCTTGTCAGAAACATAAATTCTTGGGCTCCACCCCAGACTAATTGTATCAGAATCTGTCCTTTCACAAGATCCCTGATAGAAACAAACTCAAATCCTCATGGGATGAATTTACTTTCATTGTAGGCCTCAAGGTATTCCTGGAAATAATTTTTCTAATACAATTTCCAGTAAATATCAAAGATAACAAAGCAAGAAAAGAATTTAGGAGAGAGAATCAGCAGAACCAACAGACAACAGAAAGAGATGCACAGAGACTTCAGGGGTTGGAATTATCTGATGGAGTCTATAAAATAATAATTTATATGCATAACAGCTATGTGTAAAAGTGAGCATAAAAAATAAAAAAATAAACTTGAATGTGTCTTCAATGAATAGGAGCCTATAAAAAATTCATAATAGATTTGAAAAAGAACCAAATGAAATTCTAGACATGAAGTGTTTAGCATGATTCCTGGAGCTCTTATGAATGACTGCCTTAGGGTAGTGAGCTCCCTGTCATTGAAGGTATGTGAACAAGGCTAGGCAACTGGGTACCAAAATAGTTAAAGAGGGGAGTCTAGCACTGGCTAAGGGTTAGCCTGGTCATCTTCAAGTCTCCTTCTGGTACAGATACTATAAGATATTTTCCTAAAAATGAGACACCCTCCAATTGGCCAGGGCCCTCAGAATCATTTCTGGTTTCACTTCTCCTTGTGTGGGTTTGAGAATCCTGCCCAAGGCTGCTGGATCACCCACTACCCTGGGGTAACTGACAGTTGCTATGACAATGTAACACTGGCAAAGAGGGAGAGACCGTCTATAGAAACTCCAGATGAAACAGAGGGAACCTATCTGGGGGATACATCAGGTACCATGGGCCCTGGAGAAGTTTAATGAAGTGTGGTTCAGACTGATCATTTGCACGTGTCTGCATGAGTCTGCGCAAACTCTCTTCACTCTCAAACATTCTGAGAACTTTATAATCTTCAACAATAAGAGAAGAAAACACTAATGTCCTTCTTTTGACCTTTTGCCCTTCTTGGTTCTGTTTATTTTCTCACCTTGTTCTATACTATCAAACTCTCCAAATGGGGGCCTATGGTCATATTTTCTGTCAACCCTCACTCTTCAGAACCCCTGAACCCCAATTTCTTTGCCTGCCACGAGCCTATTCAAGTTTGACTTTTCCATAGGTTCATCCTCCCCGACTTCTCTAATCATCCTCTTCTTGGAGCTTTCTCTTTGGAAATCACCATTTAAGGGGCACCTAAACCACCTTCCATTCCATCATTTAATCCTAACATAAATCATGAATAAGCATTTTTGTTATTCCTATTTTATAGTAATATTTGTTTGTTATAAAAAATTAGAAAATACCTGTAAACAAAAAGAAGTGAATTGAAATTTCTAATTTTATTACCCAGCGAGAACTTTTTGTTAATATTTGGTGTGCTTTCTCCAGATTTAGTTCTATGAAATTTTGCAAAAAATGAGATTTTGTACACTGAACATGCAATTTTATAATCTGCTTTTATTTATTAACAATAGATTGTGAGCCTCTTTCCATGTTAATAAATATATACCTACAACATAATTTTTAATATTTGCATAGTATGTTATTGTATGGATGTATGTGACAACTTATTTAACAAACCTATTGGCAAGCATTTGAATTAATTCCAATCTTCACTATTAAAATTGCACCTTGCAGCTATATATTTGTGCATATCTTTAATTATTTCTCCAGGATAAATTCCTAGATGTGGAAATTGATTCATGCTTCTGATTTTGACAAATTTCCCCTCCAGAAAGTTTGCACTAATTTAGACTCCCAACAGTAATGTGTGAACAAGAACGTTTCCCTCCACCCTAACCAACATTTGGGTATTAATGTTTTTTCATCCTGGTTAATTTCATAAGCAGCATTTTATTGCTGTTGAAATTTGCTTCTCTGTGATTATAAACAAAACAGAATATTTTCTCTTATGTTTCTTTATCCCTTGATTTTTTTTTCTTTTGTGAATTAAAGTGTTAATATTGTTTATATAGTAACACACCGGCACATAGAAATAAATATTAGCCAAATATCATCATCATCATTATCATTGTCACAGATAGAAGCCCTTGTACATTGCAAGCAGCATTCTCAAATTTTTCATTTCCTTTTAATTTAATCCAATTTTATTTTATTAATTTAGGCTATACAAAGGTTTACATTTTTTATATGAACAAATTCATGAACCTTGATCTTTATGCTTTCTGCCTTTGATGGCATGCTTAGAAAGACCGTTCCCATTCTAAGATTATATAAATGTTGTTTGAATGTTCCCCTAGAGTATTTTTATGGTTTCATATTTTACATTTAAATCAGTAATACATCTGGAATTTATTTTCTAATAAGGGTGTGATAGAGACCAGTGACTTTTCACAAAAAGCCAAATGATTTGCCTACTCAACATTTTAAGTATTTTTCAAACAGAACAGAAAAGGAACATTTTTGAATCAAAACCTGTGAATGGCTACATCTCTGAGTGGAAAGGAATTAATTACCGCATGTCAGAAATCAGCATGGGGCCAGAGCTGTTAAACGTACTAATGGCTTGGATGGAAGGATTGCTGCAAAGCAGGCTGCTAGCTTCTCCCTGCCCAATGGTGATTTAAGTGGGTTACTTACAGCCCAAGATGACAGTGAGGAAAGCCAGACGGCCTTCTGTGTCAGAGAAAGGAGAAGCCATGGTGTCGGCAGACAGAATAGGATCTGGTTGTAATCTGTCTGCAAGGCTCACCCAACTCCTTGGCCCTCGTTGTGCAGACTGAAAAGGGATCAGGAGGCCTGAGAATGGCCAAGGCCTTCAAAAGCTGCATCCCTCCATGACCAGGCCTGGAAAGACCACACCCAGAATCTTCTCTAGGTAATAGCTCAGCAGCCACCTGTGCTGGGGGTTCCCCTCCAACATGGCCATCCTCTTTGGTTTTTCTCCATGGACTTCTAGCGTAAGCTTCCGCTCTCCTCCATCCCCTACTCTGTAGTTTTCTTCAAAGCACACATTTGCTATTAAAATCATTCTGCCCCAGACTTTGTTTCCATGCTGTATGGCTGTCCCATCATTGCATGCCTTTTCTACCTTTAAACTGTTTTTCATAATGCTATATTTTCTGGACATAGCTCTTGGTTATTCTACCAGGAAGAAGCAGGATGCTACTACTTGACAATAACTTGCTCCCATGTGTTTTAACATGAACCTCTGAGTAACCCTGACAGGTAGGTGGGTCATGTGGACAAAGCCCAGATCTGAGAAGTGATTTGTCTGAGGGGCACAGTGAATCAGGAGCAGATCTGGAATTTGACACCAGGGGTCTGGCCCAGCTTCACGGCTCTTCCTACCGGCCTCTCTGCCCCCTTTCCTACTCAGTGTGGTGATTCTTGAGCATCCCATGATTCGACAGAACTCTAATAAATTTCTCTGTGGAAGCCCCACGCTAGGTTTTACAGATACCAACGTAAGAGTCATACCCAGTGTCTCAGCAGGTTCACTCCAGGAGTGAATTGGTGTATTTTGTGTGTACAAAATCAGAGATGGACGGAAGAAAGTGTCAGTTACTGTCAGGGAAGACCTCACAGAATACCACATTTTGGCAGGTGGGTCGGGGCCTGTCAGACTACATGAGCTTTGGTGTCTTTAAAAGAGATCTGTTGTACCTTCCTGCCTGGTGCCCATTCCCCATCCATACCACAGTTTTCCCTCTGCTACTCGTAGTGCACACAATTTCATGCCCTGGCCACAGGTCCAGGTCCCCTGTTATTCCAACGATACTCAGCCCTGGAGTTTTGTTCATTCTATTGGAGGAAAAAAGACACTGTCTTTCCACGGGGGTAAGTTACCTTTACGAGGAAACAACTTGCCTGAAAATGGAACCCACACAAAGGCGAGTAGAACTGAGAGAGGCAGCGGACAAGACTGAGCCTTCGGGACATTGTCTAGGCTCTGAATCTGGCCACCCCTGAAAGCAAACACCTTGGATTCTAGTCTTGTGAGCCAATATATTCCTTTTTTTTCTTATGCAGGTACACCAGTTTGTGTTGGGTTTCTGTCACTTGCAACTCAAAGATCTTTTTTTTTTCCTTTTATTTCATCACATTATGGGGGTACAAATATTGTTAGGGTTACATATATTGCTCCTGCCACCCCTCCCCCCCCCCACCGTGCCAGAGCTTCAAGCGTGTCCAACCCCCAGGTGGTGTGCAAGTATACACCCTTCCCTTCTCCCCTCCCACCTGCCCACCACCCGATAAAAGGGGTTTTTTTTTGTTTTTTGTTTTTTGACATTTTGATTACATTGTGTATCTTTGCCTCTCCCTAAGAAGGAAAGATCTTTGACTAATACAGAGACCCATCCAAATTTAAGACCCCATAATATTCTGAAATTTAAAAATAAAAATAAACAAATGTGAGGCTCTGTGAGTCTCTGGCAGACTGGAGAGCTGAGATGGCATCCACGAGCCTTGGCACCCAGCGCCTCTGCCTTTCGGGTTCAGCTGCCCGGCAGTCACGAAACGGCTGGGTCAAAATTGTTCTTTGTCAAAGATGTAGGTTTTTGCTCCTAGGCGATATGAAGTTTCAGACCAGCAGGACTTCAGCTCTCCTTGGTCAGGGCAGCCACTGAAGCATCTCTGCAGTGTGGTCCAGCTGCAGGGGTCCTAGGTGAAGACCACAGATGATGGCTATCCTGCAGGGAACCTCTGTTGTTTGTCTTTCCAGAACGGCAGCCCCTCCTGTAAAACAATCCCTTCCCCCACTCTAGTCATGTGGTTGGAATGGGGACTGCCACAGTCTCAGTCACATGTGACCAAAGTGATTGGCCTGGAGTGGGTACCTGCCCCAGGATGGGTTGGAGGAAGAATCTCAGACCTTCTCCAGTGGAGGAGATGTCTGGAGCTGTCACTGAGCAGGTACCTTGTACTGTGGAAGAAACAGCCTGAGGAAGGAATGAAGTGTCTACACAGAGAGAACTTGGGGTGAGGAACGAGGCTGTGGAGAAGGGGCAGGCAAGAGCAGGTGGTTTTCTATTCCCTGATACCATTTTTTTGAGATCCCACTCTGTTCCCTACATGCCTCTTGGTTAAATGAGCCTCCTAATAAATCCCCCTGCAAATAACCAAGCCAAATTAGCTGAATTAGATATCTGTCATTTGCAACCCAAAGGACCTTATACAACTCCCAAACTCCCCAAGGCCGGGCTTGGCTCCATTTAGCTAACTAGCCACCCATTAAATCAGTGGCTCACAGCCCTGCCGCTCATTAGAATTGCCTAGGGGGCCTTTAAAACACCATGGTACCCAGGCCCAGCTCCAGAGACTTACTTAACAGATCTAGGGGAAGGCCCAGGCGGAGGGTGTGTTTTTAAGCTCCCAGGTGATTCTAGACTTGCAAAGCACTGCAGAGCTGATCAGCTCCCCAGACTTGCTTCTAGAATGGGACATGGGGCACCAAGGGGTGAGGGAAAGACCATTCGGTGGCCTTGGTGTCTGAGGGGCTCCGTCCAAGCCCTGTCTTGGTCACTAATTCTGTGACTGTAGGCAAGTCTATTGATCAAACCTCAAGGCCCTCCCCTGTGAAATGGAAATAATAACTACTGCTGTGTCTTCCTCACAGAGGTCTCCTAGGGACAAATGTGAAGGAACCTAGAACTTCAGGAATCCCAAATCTGCATCTCCCAGAACAGACTGCACTTTCCACATTCCTCACACAGGGGAAGGAGTTACTGAGGCTTCCTCAAACCTTTCCTGGTGTCAGGACTGAAACCTCAGGAAGGAGAGAAGGGCAACTCCACCCCAGCAGGGACACAGCAGAAAATGGGTCTCTGACCTGCTGTGCACAAGACAGGCCTGTTGTCCTCCTTCCCTGCACCACCCTCCCACCCCCTTCGAAGTTCCTGTAGGAACACCTCAAAGATTCCTTGTCAACAGCCAGCCACCCATCAAGGCTACTTAATGATCAAATCAGCCTTTCTAGGCCTTTTCCTAAAGGATTTTCATCTCTGTCCTTGTTCTCCCCTGGATTTTTTTCCACCACTCTTTGGCTTAATAAATGCCTTTCCAGAAGGCTTCAGCGCGGCTGGAAGTATACTTGAACAGCAATTCTAAGTCCTTATTAGCTCTATAGTGATCAGGTGAAGGAATAATTGATCTCAATCAGGAACACCTGGTTTCATAATTGCACAAATGATTATAATTCAATAATAAAAGTCAATTTAACTAACTTAATTCAGATTGCTTTAACCTCTCACAGACAGTGAAAAAGTGAACAAGCAAACAGAAGAGAAAAAAAGAAAAAAGAAAAACAAAGCTCTGTCTAAACTATCTGACCAAACAGACCAAATAGGGCCAAAATGTAACAGATTCATTTTCCCCCTACCATAGCTAAAAAGAATTCCCACTTCTGGGCCTTTGTTTGTTATATTCTTTCTGTGTGGACTGTCCTTCTCCCACCTCTGTACTTCCAAACTCTATCCACTTTTCCAGATTAAGCTGAAATACCACTGCCTTCACCTTCCCTAGAAGTGTTTTGGGGTGCCAGGAGTTGGGGAGTCATTCAGTTCCCCCACAGGGCCAGAGTGATACAAGGCCCAAGGGGAAGACAGTGATATCCATGCAGCAACTATTGCAAGTCAGTTAGACATTTCTTTCTGGTATTTCATTCCATTCTCACAGAGAAATGGGAAACTGAGGCTCAATGAGCTTAAGGATTTGCTCAAAGTTGCATAGCTGGAGACCAGTGGAGGCAGAACTTGAACTCAGGTCTTCCTGATTTCAGGGCCTGTGCTCTTTGTCTCCCATCATGACAGACAATCAGGGCACCTCGGGCCTTCCTGGGCTCTTGGGCCTCAGCGTGACTTCAGCCACCGTGGTTAGTTTTAGTTATTGCCATTTGAGTCTGAACCATGAAGAATTTGGCCAAGAGGCTGCCAGTCAGATACGGCTTTCTCTGTCAGCTTCCACCTCATAGAGGTAGCTCTCCCCTTTCTCTCCGACCAGCCATCGGTGCATGGGGATCAAGGGTGGGCATGAAATGCTGATTTGTGAATCACAGCAACTTTGTGAATCCTAGAGACTGGGCTTCCAGGATCACGGCTGGGGATCAGGAAGAATGGGTTAAGCTGAGATCAAGAGATAAGGGATGCCCCCAAACCAGTTCCTGCTTGTGGCTGTTCCCTGGGTAGGAAGGGGGGGAGGAGGATTGGGGACAGCCCTCACTGAACCGCCTCTCCACTTAGTAGGCATTCACGGTGTGCCCGCCAGCCCCCGTGCTGGGGGTTTTGAGCTGATGACAATTACTACCGTGTTTGTTATGAATGATAATAATGCCACCTGCCATTCACTGAGTGTCAGATGCCATACTAAAGAAATACATGCATTCACCCGTTTTTCTTTACCATCCTGTCAAGTAGGTGCTAGTGGCATCCCCTTGTACAAATGGGAAAATTGAGATTAAGAGGATTTAAGTCATTTACCCAGAGTCACAGAATTTGCTAGTGGTAGAGTTAAAATTTAAACCCAGGATTCTAGCCTTAAAGTCTGAGCTCTTAACCCTTCCTCTGTATAAATCATCTAGTTTATCTCAAGGTATGGCCATGCCCTCAAGGGCTCGTAGCCTATTGAGGGATACTGGCATGCACATGAATAAGCTAATGCAGTATGAAAGTGCCAGCAGAGGCAGCTACAGACTATGGTGGTAGAACTAGGGAGAAACATGTAATTCCACTTTCTTTAGTAGAGAACTGGAGTTGAAAGATGCTCCATCAGGGAAGGCTTCCTGTAGGAGGTGATATTTGAGCTCACCCTTAAAAGATAAGTAAGACTGTTCCAGGCATAGAGGGCAAGGGACATTCTGGGAAAGATGACCAGCATACATAGTCACTGGCCCAGACTGGGAAAATCTGGTGTATTTAGGGACCCCTAGAAGTCTGGTGCACTGTCGTGTACAGCACTAGTGTGCACACCAGCTAGAGCTGAGATGGGCTGGACAGATGGGTGGTATGTTCTCTTAGACAGTATTCTGCAAATACAAGACGCCTGGAGAGTCCTCCGTAAGAGGTTAAAATAATCCACTGTGTTGGTAAGGAGTGGGGCAGATCAGAGGGGAGGGGCTCATCCAGAGAGAAATGAGCAAGGTCAGAGGGGAAAGAGGCAGGCAGAGCTGCCCCCGGCTGGGAGACGCTGTGCTGACAATGGCAGCAGAGGGTCTCATTCTCTGTCCCTTGGCAGCTGGTCTATCTCCACCTGGATGCTCCCTCCCTGGCCTTTAAAGGCCAAATTCTCAGAGAGACCTTACGCAGGAGCTCTGATGCACTTTGACACGGGCTTACAGGCCAGTTTCTGAATAAAGTGTTTTTTTCTAGAACACTCTGGCCCTCGTGGATAGTGTTTCCTTTGAGAAGCTGCCACTATAAGCTGTGAAATTTCCCCCACCCCCAGCCCTTGACTATCCTCCTTATTAAGAAGTAATTTGGTTCCTCAAAAAACTAAAAATAGAACTACCATATGATCCAGCAATCCCACTGCTGGGTATATAGCCAAAAGAAAGGAAATCAGTATATGGAAGAGACGTCTTCACGCCCATGTTTATTGCAGCATTGCTCACAATAGCCAAGATGCGCAATCAGCCCGAGTGTCCAACGGATGCATGTAGTATAAATACACAATGGGATACTATTCGGCCGCAAAAAAAGAATGAAATCCTGACATTTGCAGCAACATGGATGGAACTGGAGGTCATTACGTTAAGTGAAATAAGGTAGGCACAGAAAGACAAATATCACATGTTCTCATTCATATGTGGGAGCTAAAAAAAAGTGGATTTGGTGAAGGAGGAGAGTAGAACGGTGGTCACCAGAGGCTGGGAAGGGTGTGTGGATGGAGGGAGGGTGGGAGGTGAAGTTGGTTAATGGGTACAAAGCACAGTCAGATGGAGGGAATAAGTTCTAGTATTTGATAATATAGTAGATAGACTATAGTTAATGATAATTTATTGTATATTTCAAAATAGCTTGAAGAGAAGAATTGGAATGTTCCCAACACAAGAAAGATAAATGTTTGAAGTGATGGATCTCCCAGTTACCCTGATTTGATCATTACACATTTCATGCACATACCAAAATATCACACGTACCCCATGAACATGTACAATCATTACATATCAGTAAAAATAAAATAAAATAAAATACATACACAGAAAAAGAAGTCATTTATATTAATTATAAAGACATAATGTATACTAATATTTAATTATAAATTAAAAGAAGTGATTTATATTAATTAATTGAAAATGCAGATAAGCAAGAATTCTTTGACATTTCCTGGAAATCTCATAACCCAGAGACCACCACAGCCAGTATTCTAGAGTTTTTTCTTCAGAAGTTGTCCTGTGGTCATGTCAAAAGTTTATATGGACATACTTTTCTTTTACAAAAATGTGATCATACTGCAATTCTGTTTTCTCATATGGCACTATATGATGAGTACCTCCCCGTGGGATCACACTCTGAACAAATGGATTCTAAACCCTTGCAAGCCTCGAAATCTGCAGCACGGCAGTGTGTGGGCAGTAACAGTGCTGTGTAAAGCCCATGGGAGCCACGCCTGGTTATTCCTCCCATAGCTGGTGGCCCCTCTGAACCTTACTATTCTCATCCCCAGCTGGGTACAATACCACACCCCACCCGGCAGGCTTCCCAGGGCCGGGTGAGCCAGCGTCTATGCAGGGATAGACAAAGAGTGGAAGAATCTTGTTTTATTGTCTAAATATAAAGAATCTGTAAAGACTGTACCTGGGTCCAGAATTCCTCTCCAAAAGCTCTGAGATGATAGCCCAAGAACCCAGAGATTCCAGGCTTATCCTGTGGTACCCACAGCCCGTCTTCCTGGTTGGGGATAATGAAGCTCCAACACTCGAGGGGGAGGGATTATATCAGGCTGCTTGACTTGTCTGGGTTGTCGTACCCCATATTTTCTAGTCTTTTGACTACGATGGGGGGTGTGTTCCAAACAAGCTGGAACACTCGCTCCGTCCTCACAGGGGGTCTGCTCGTGGCACCCAGAAAAGGCCCCCTGTGCCTCCTGCTCTCTTTCAGAGTCACCCCGAGGCTCTGCCAGCTAAACCTGCCCCCTTGCTCTTATCTCTGCTGCCCCGTGGAGTAGGATGCTCTCTCCTCTTCCACCCAAACCCCAGAACTGCCTCAGTTCTCTGCCTCACTTTCTGGGACTGGGATAACACTGCCCTTTGCTGGGAGAGGAGGCTGCGTGGTTTTCCAGGGCTTCGATGGTGACTTTCTGGGAGGGCCACCCCGGTGCTCCAGAGCAGCCCCTGGTCCGCCCCTGCCTCCTGGAGCAGCTGGGTTTTGTGTAGCCCAAAGTGATGGATGGACACTCCGTCACCAGCAATGAAGTCCTGAGAGGGGCCCACCCTCTCTTCCCAGGATCCCATCATAGCCGAAGGGGCTGTGAACTGAATTCCTCCCCCTTCCAACCTATTCGTTCACAGCTCCCTCTTCCAGAAGTATTCTTCACCCCACACCCCATCCAAGCCCCTGTCCCCAGGCTTCCCCTTCCTCTTCCTTCAGAACTCAGCTCAGACCTCAGAGCCCTCCTCACCCTGCAAAGCTAGTTTAGGCGCTTGTAGCCCTGAAGCACCTAGTACTTCTAATTACCACAATAAATTCTCTCTTTTTTTTTTTTTCTTTTGAGACAGAGTCTCACTCTGTTGCCTGGGCTAGAGTGCCATGGCGTCAGCCTAGCTCACAGCAACCTCAAACTCCTGGGCTCAGGTGATCCTTCTGCCTCAGCCTCCAGAGTAGCTGGGACTACAGGCATGCGCCACCATGCCTGGCTAATTTTTTCTATATATTTTTAGTTGTCCAGCTAATTTCTTTCTAATTTTTTAGTAGAGATAGGGTCTCACTCTTTCTCAGGCTGGTCTCGAACTCCTGAGCTCAAATGATCCTCCCACCTCACACTCCTCCCAGAGTGCTAGGCGTGAGCCACCGCGCCCGGCCTACCACAGTAAATTCTAATGTTTCGTTAATTTGTCTTTAAGTTATGACTTCCTTGAGGAAGGGGCTGTGTTTTATTTTCTGTTATGGCCCAGAGCTAACCACATAATAGGTGCTTAATAAATATTTGTGGAATGAATGGCTAAACAAACCTAGTACACCTTAGCCCCACCAGGATCACATCAACCCCCTTTTTGTGCTTCTGGAGAAATTTCTTGGTAACCTAGAAATTCTTCCATCCTTTTTCTTGCAGCTGAGCTATGGGAAGATGCAACAAAATCAAGGTCAGCAGACCTGCCTCTAGACCTTCCTCCCCTACCCCCATGGGCCTCCCCAGACGGAAAGGCAGACCTGGCCTTTGGAGTCATGTACCTTCTCTGTTCTGTTGACTTCCTGGCCTATCTTCCCAAAAACTGCCTAGCGCTAGTTTATTTTCCAAATGAATTTGCATTTTGTTAATGTCCTGAGAACTTTGTGACATCCCTGAAAGTAGATAGAGATGCTCTACCCAGATCGTGTTTGGGTATCACCAAAGCTGAGTTAGAAGTAACTGAGTGTACTTCATCATGCAGCGTTCGTTGATGCAGTAAGCACATACTGGCTTTCTATTGCCAAGAAGCCTCATTCCACCCAAGATAGGCTCCCCATTTTCGCAGATCCCACTGGTTAAGATGACTTTGCCTAAAGCCTTTTCCTCTCTTGATCAATTTATGTAATGACCCATTTGCCTAAAATTCAGCCATTTATGTGTTTTCTAATGTATTCAGATGTTGTGCTATCTTTTTTTTTCATTGAAAGATTTATTTTTGTAATGAATTCATCTCAGATCGCTTCCTGTATCAACTAAGATGTAAAATCTTGTATGAATAAACTATTCAAACCAAACTGATGTTTGAAGACTGGAGTTTGGGGAACCGGCAGGTTTTCAGTGCCTTTTCAATCCATTCTGCAAGCACAGGGCATTTATTTTTGGTTGAAGGGAGGAGTGGTTTGGGAGGGAGTATGCAAAGATGAAAACTGGTGAGCTAGGACATGGTTTGCCCCATCTGCAGACCCGAGAGATGGATCCTGGAGAGAAGGTGAAGGCTAAATGTTGAGGGACCATGTTCACGAAAGACTGAAAGACCCCACTCATACGCAGAGCCCACCCTGGATCTAGGATGAGCCCGCTGACCTTCTCCCTGGGCGCCAGAGGCCAAGTGCGGCTGTAGCCCCTCCACATGGGGGGCACATGCCCCGAGCAGGAGCTATGTATAGGGAAAATTCGGCAGGAAGCCTGGGGGGAAGTTTGCATGTGCACGTGCCATGGAGCACAGGTGAGGTGGCACTGGGGGTGAATTGAAACAGCTGGGGAAAGGGCCGCCAAGGTCCTGTGGTCATCTAGGTCAAGGCTAAAGGCCAGCAAGACTTGGGCATTATTGTCACCAGAACTTCACTTGTGTTCCCAGCCTGCTAAGGCCTGAGTACGTTTGGGTTACAAGACACCCTCAAGAATATAAAACAACCCCAAAGCACATTGGATGAATGCTACTGGAAATACAAAATTAAGTTAAAAGTGCCCCATTTTAAATTTAAGGAAAAGATCATCTTTACAATGTCAAAAAAGAAACAAAATGAGGCAACGGATGGATTGTTGTTAGGCAGATGGATGATGGAGTGATCAGGTTTTAGGCAATGTAGCTTTAGGTGACATGATGGAGCCGCTGTTTGGCCTCAATCGCAGTCCTGGGACCATAGCTTTTCCTCTGCCGAGGCTCTTGAAACAGAACTAACTGGTCGCTCCCATCTGGTCTCTGCATCACCAAGGACAGGAGGCCCAGCTGCTCCCGGCAACACTCTGGGCTGGAAGAGACACGCCTGGGGCAGTGTGGCCTCCCCCATGACGGCAGAGAACAAACAAAGGTAGCCAGGCTGGGACTGGGGCACACAGGGCTCTGCTCCCAACGCGACCTCTGGACACCGGCCAACCCTCCCCATCCACTGGGACTCAGGGCAGAAGCCCAGGGTAGCAGGCTGGGAGCGATCCCTCTGCTCCTAGGAACCTTGGCCTCGGGGGTCATCAAAACTTCAAGCTCTAAAGACCCTGAGGAATTATCTAGTCCAACTCCCGCATTTCCCAGAGCAGTTGCTGGGGCCAAGAGAGTGGAAGGAATTCGTTCACTGTCACCGGGAATGTTAGTGACGCAGGCTTCCCCAGCTGCGTTCAGTGTACCACACTGAACCCTGACAAGGGACCCTGGGTTTCCGTTGGGTTTATATTACATCACTCAGTATTTTCCAGTCACTGGAAAAGTCTAACTTTGTTAAATCCACAAAGCGTAAACATTTGCTAATCAAAGTACTTACCCAAACGATACTCAATTAAAGCAATATTAAAGGAAATAAAATGTATACATGCTACTGACCACCTACGCAGGATTTATAGCACATCCCCTTAAATGAGCATTAAATCAATGGCAGTTCTCACTGGCTGGGATTGGAACAGCAGGGAATTAGCAGGAGCCTTTCGGAGGATTTGACAGGCAGCAGGGAAGACTCACAGTGAGGGGCCAGGAGACCCAGCTCCTCCCTCAGCCCTGCCACTCCAGGGCCCAGTGACCTGGGCGAGTCCCCCAGCCTCTCTGAGCCTCAATATCTTCATCCCTGCCATGGGGATGACGCTCCCTTCCCAGCCTGTCCCCAGGGTTGTCGCAAGGATAACATGAGATGGCCCTTTGAAAACTGTAAAGTTTGATGCAAATCAGTGTTTTCTAGATGTCCACAAGCTGGGCTGGTGGCCAACTGCAGGAAGGAGGGCGGCTGCAGGGCCGATCAGAGATGGCACAGGGCGGCGAAGGAGACTGGGAACTAGGTTCTTGTGGGGACAGTTGCAGCCGCTGGAACTGCTAAGCCTGGAAACGGTGAGATCTTCTGAAGGTGAAAGACGTGGAGCCGGATGGTTCTGAGGGCTCTGGGTCTTCCCAGCCACGTGGCCTCGGGCAGTTCATGTGTGAGTCCTCATGTAAAAAGAGGATTAAAGATACCCGCCTTGCAGGGCTCTCACGAAGATGAATAATAACAGGCAGTTACTGAGTGACTATTACACTTTAGATACCACCTGGGTGCTGCCTGTATTAACTCATTTAAGCCCCACCACAACCCTCCGAGTCAGATGTTATCCACATCCCCATTTTACAGATGAGAAAACGTAGGCAAAAAGAGGTTCAATGACTTGCTCACGGTCACACAGCTCCTAAGCAACAGAGCCAGGCTTTGTACTTGGGCATCTGGCCCCAGAATCTATATACTTGCCCTCTGTGCAGGGTATGTTACTGCCCTGTTGCCGCTGTAACAAATTACCACAAACTTAGAGGCTTCAGACAACACAGTTTTATTATCTGACAATTCTGGAGGTTGGATGTCCTAAAATCAAAGTATCGGCAGGGCTGCATGTCATCTGGAGACTCTAGTGGAGAATCTGTCTGCTGTCCATTTCTGGCTCCTGCAGGCCACCTGCATTCCCCATGTCACTGGACCCTCTGCCTCCAGGGTCACATTTCCTTGTCGCTGAATCTTGGTCTTTTGTCGCTCCCTTCCAGGGACCCTTGGGATTCCACTGGGCCTGCCTGGGTAATACAGGATAATCTCCCCTCTCAAGTTCCTTAATCACACTCACAAAGTCTCTTTCTCCATTAAGTTTACATGGGCATGGGTTTCAGGGATTGGGATGTGGACATCTTTGGGGGGCCATTATTTTATCTACCACACAGGGCCTCTTGAATAGACAAGATGGAATAGGAAAATGTTTGTAAGGCGCTTAGCCCCGAGCTGGAACACAGACGATGTTGAAGCTAATGATACTGAATACGTGAGCAGCCGGCACAGCCTGGCTGGCTGGTTTCACAGCTGTCAGAAACCCGTCTCTGCTGCCAGGCGAGGAGCTTTGCTAGGCACCGGTCAGATGAGCCCTCTGACCGAGTCTGTGTCGCTCCAGAAGCAGACCCTGAGAACAGGGGTCCAGTGAGAGTGGTTTACCTGGGAGGTGATCCCAGGAAACAGAGGCGGGAAAGCATGACGGGCGAGGCCAGGAAACCGACAGAAGATGCGCGAAGCTCGTTAGCACGGGAGGCAAGCGGTGCTCAGTCCTGCCAGGGAGTTTCGGGTAGCAGGGTAGAACCTGCACCTCAGAGTCATCCTGCCCGAGGGGTGACAGTGCCTGGGTGTGGATACACCAACTCCCTCAGTCTCTGTTGAAGGTTGTCCCAGGGAAGGGACAGTGAAATTAATTCACCTGCACGTCCATCTGCACACATGCATATAGAGCAGGCTCTGGTGGCCAGAGAAAACCCATGTGCAGATATCCACAGGTGCTGGCGGACAGGCCATGTGCGCTGAAACGGCAAAGTCAGAGGGGCCAGGGCTGGGTGTCAGCAGTGTCTGCCACCACATCTTGAACCTATAGCCTTTATTTCCTGTGCACACTGGACTAACGGCGGTGTAGGAATCCCATCGAGCCAAGATAAGCCGAAAGTTAGAAAATCAAGGAGTCGGTATGTGCCCAAAGTGAAGACAAAAGGATTGCCTGAAATTCGCACCTAGGGAGGGAGGCTGGGGAGGACACAGCCCGAGTGCTGCTCCCCAGGGCTTGCTGCTCTTAGGACAGGGGCCATCTGCAGGGCAGCCTGGTGGCCACAGTGCCCATCTCCTGAATCCCCAATGCTCTCTCCTAGTGCCACTTTCCTGGGAGGCTTTTGTCGACCTCTTATTTAGACTATCGCGTGGTATTATTGCCAAGCTTTTGAGTGGTTTTTGTCATTTCATATTAGAGAATTATTTTCCCTTCCTAGTTGTTGTTCGGGATGGGTCCTGGCTGGCTGTGGTGTGGTGGGAGATAAACACAGATCCCATCTATACATCCTCACCTCCCTTCCTCTCCTGAACCCAGCACAGTCTGGCTTTTACCCGGCCTCTCCATGGAAACAGCTCTCCCTAAGGTCACCAGTGGATTTCGAATTCCCAAACCTAATGACATGTCTTACTGAAGCTCCAGTCAGCTTTTGATGCTGTCAAATGCTGGCTGGTGTGCACGCTCGCTCACACGCTCTCTCTCTCTTTCCCCTAGAGGCTCTGTCTTTCCTGGTTTCTGTGCATGACCCCTGGCTGGTGTGCCTGCTGCCTGGCTGTTCCCTGTCTCCACTGAGTCCTCCTCCTTCCGCTGCTCCTTATCGTCAGTGCCCCTGGGTTTTTATCATTGACTCTCCTCTCTCCTCCCACCCACACTCTCCTTGGGTGATCTCAGCCAAATCCACCCATTCCCCTGCAATGCCCAGATCTCCAGCAGTCCCCCAAGCCACCCTCCTAATCCCTAGATCCATATGGCCCTGTCCTCCCCACGGTCAGTTCCACATGGAGGTCACAGTTGACAGGCCCAAATCTGACCTCATCTTACCAACAAAACCGGCTCCTCCACCAGCACAGCTCAGCTGGGTGAATGACATCACCCTGGCCCCACCGTTGCTCAAGCCAGATCAAGCCTTATCCTTGGGTCCTCCCTCTCCCTCACCTGCCATCTCAAGTCCCTCACTCAGCCCTGTTGCGGTTATTTCCTCTTAACCAGCTCCCACCTTGTCCCGGCTGCCCAGCTGTCAAGTCTGCGGTTTGAGTCCTCACCAGGCCCCCACTGGCCAGGGCAGGAGCTTCCCAGAGTGTTCCTCTGGGGCTGGGATCGTCCAGGACAGTCTAACCCCAATCGTGTCATTTCACAGAGCAGGAAATCGGGCTGCAGAGGGAACAATGATGCAAGCTGAGCACCCGGGCCTCCTGGCCCATGCGGCATGGGGCTCAAAGCCAGACTGGCCTGCATTTGAAACCTTACTCCACTCCTTGCTCACCTGTATTAGTTTCCCGTTGCTGTTATAGCAAATGACCATGAATGGCTTAACACAACACACATTGGTTATCTAACAATTCTGAAGGAAAAAGTCCAAATTGGGTCTTACATGACTAAAATCAAGCTGTCAGCAGGGCCATATCCCTCTGGAAGTTGTGGGGGTGGGAACCTGCTTCTTTGCCTTCCCTAGCATCTAGCGGCACCCTGCATTGCCCGGCCTGCAGCCCCTTCCAGCCCTGGGATTGCCCCAGCCTCTGCTCCCACGGTTGCATCTTTCTCTGGCCTGACCCTCCTTTGGATTGCACTGGGCCCACCCAGCTAATCCAAGATAACTCCCCCATCCCAAGGCCCTTAACGTAATCATATCCACAAAGTCCCTTTTGCTATAAAAAGTCACATATTCACAAGTTTTGGGGATTAGGATGTGGATATTTTGGGGGGATCATTATCAAGCTACCATGCTAACCGTGACCACTGGGAAAGTTGCCTAACCTCTTGGAGATTCTGGTCCCTCATCTGTAGACTAGGGGTGATGGCTCCCATCCCATGGGGATGTAGTGAGGAGCAAAGGAGAGAATGTATCTAAGGCATCTGAACATAGTAGATGCTGAACCAGTATCTACTGTCAGAAGCCAAGTGAGCCTTGGGACAGTGGATTGGACCAAGGCATCTAGGAGATGTTCCTGGATGGCTTCCACTACGTCCTCAGGGCTAGTGGAGGTAGATTTTTCCACGTGCCCAGCTCCCTCCTTCTGGTCCTCGTAGGTGCTGGATAAGACTGGAGCAGGGTCTGGCCATCCTCCCTCTGGCTTCCAAGTTTCAGGAACCTTCTCTAGAAAATGAACTGCTCGTTTATCATAGGCAAGACATGCCACGCTGGCCTGAATCCACTGGGACAGCTCTGTCCCCCAGCCCTGGGCTAGAGGCACCTTGCCTGCTGACCTGGGGCAGAGGTGGAGGAAGAAGAGCAGTATATATATATATATATATATATATTATAAGAACCACATTTGATGAAATAATGAATAATGATATTTGGGCCCCAATATTAAGAAAATCTAAACTTTTGATCATGCATAGCAAATAAATCCTTTCATTTATCCATTTGGTAAGAACAAACCCTTTTACAAGTGAAAATATTTTAATTTTTAAATTATAATTGAATATTTAAAATTAGCCATAAACTTAAAAACCTGGAAGAAATCGACAATTTTCTAGAAAAATATAAATTACCAAGGAGTGGAAAGTCTAAATAGACTAATTAGCACAGAACACGTTTTTAAAAATTTGCCAGTATTCTACTGTCCCAGTGTTACTGGTACCATACCAAACAAGGTTTTATCTGACTTACACTTACTTATCTTACTTATACTTAACCTGTATTCATTTCTTGTTTTTTCTAATTTACTTCATAATTGACAAAAATTGTATAGATTTATTATGTACAACATGTCGTGCTCCTCAATGAAGTTTTCCAACTATCCAGAGAGACCCAGCAAGATGGTCTCTCCTTTCCTCCTGCCATGAGTATGTCTGGACAACAGTTCTGGTACCCCTATGGCTGTCTTTTCACCAGCCTGAGGACAAAGCCAGCCCAAAGGTGGCAGAAAAATGGAAAGAATGAAGGCCCTTAATGATATCCTTGAGCTCCCAAATGGATAAATAAAACTTGAAGCCTCCTTTGCCCTAGACTCCTGGTTATTAGAGAATAAATCACCTTTATTATTTAAGCCCGTTTTCCAATATTTGCCACTTAAGGCATCTGAACTGATATAGTAGCTGTGTGAGCTTGGATAAGCCACCTAACCTCTCTGAGCTTTATAATAACCCACCCTGCATATTCTCAATGAGGATCAAGTAAGAAAGTATATATGAAAGCATGTTTTAAACAAATTATATAGTGCTGGACAACTTATGCTATTATGATTATTTTCAGCTTTGGGATATGTGCATTGGCCAAGTTGGGTCTGTTTAACAAAACTCTTTACATCATGGATTTATGCAATTCTGTGCTCTGACCAGTGTTCCGGAGCCACGGTAGCATCAGGACTGTGCACAAGTACTTGTGCTTCCCCCTGCTCAATTCAAATCCTACCTCAAACGGATTCTCTGCAAAGAAAGAGAAGGGGACCTAAATTTGTGTCATGAGAAAAGTGCCCAGGAAGGAGAATCGGGGCAGGTTTCCTAGTATCCCCTGGAAAAGAAGAGCCAGGAATAACTGAGAAATCTAAGTGGTTCAACCCCTCTGGCTGCTCCTTGGGCTCCGTGGTGCCTGAGGCTTTCCCTGCTGCTTCCTGTCCTCCATGCCGCCCAGTGGATACATTTCTCTGGGGGAAAATTGTGGTTCTGAGAGTTTCCAGACAGTGCCTGGGCCAGCAGTTCCTTCTGAGTAGCTCCTGTCCTTCAGCATAAGGAAGCCCCAATCGATGAACCTTTGCCTTTATTCTTTTCACTTGCTCCATGAACACGCACAGATGAGGCTGCAGCCTCTTTGCTCATCTGTCGGCAGACTTTCTCAGATGGGGCACAGACAAGGCAGGAAGGGTCCGGGGGCTTCGGTGACACTGGAGGGACCACACCCAGCTCGGGGAGGCTCCGGTGGGCAGCTTCGGGCTGTCCTTGAAAAATGGAGAGATGAGATTTAGGGGGACTGAGGGAGGAAGACTTTGCAGGTAAAGGGACCAGCGTGAGGGTGAGAAGGTGGGACCGCTTGAGTGGATCAGTGTCAAACTGTGATAGTTTCCCCTGGTCCACAGCAAAAGTGAGACAAATAAGGACAAAGAGTGAGTTGTGAATAAAGTTAATCCATTCAATTTGAAGTTTTGTTTTTTATTGTTTTACGTCTTAAAATGCCCTTTCTTTTATAAAATGATTGTCATCATGACGGTAACTACTGCTCTTCTCTAACCTTCCGACATGTGGGAGGATGGATCTGCCCAGCTCTTGTCTAAGTTAGGTCTGGCCAAGTGATCTGCTTTCACCAGCGACACACAAGCAGAAAGGACACATCGGCTCCAGACGGAACGTCTGAAAGTCGGTATCTGCCTCTGTCCCCTTCTCCTGCCTCCGAGGTCATGGAAACAGCCTGGATTCCTCAGTGACCACGACCCGGCCAACCTCGCTGGGCATATAGTGTGAGTTAAAAATAAACTTTTATTGTAAGAAGCTGAGAGATCTGGAGAGTCATTTGTTCCTGCAGCACAGTCTGACGAATAGAGTAGCTAAGAGTTTTTTTCATATCTTTGTTTAGCAAAACGAAATGTTACCAATCTTAAGTCTGTATTATTTTTTTTTCTGTTGACATTTAATTGCCCCAGGAAATGCAATGCCTTGGACATTTTGCCACAGATAACTGGAGCATGGAGAGGTGTCCAGTTTAGCCAGGGTGACAGCTCTCAGGAAGGAGCCACACTATGGGACCCCTCAGCCCCAGTGTAACCAGAGTCACACCTGTTTTATCTGCATAATAAGTAAACGAATATACCGGGCTTCTACACAGGATTTCAGCATAAGGAAAGGGTTTGATAGCTGAAAAATAAAAAGGTGAAAGTTCTGTGGCAGAGACTGTGCTAGGCCCTGAGGATACAATGTCGAACGAGACAGACACAGACCGTGTTCTAGTCCATTCACCTGTTGGCTGTGGTTTGCAGTCTTGTGGGGAACAGGAGGGCCTGGGAGGACAGACACACAGCAAGTAAACAAATTAAATAATTAAAAAGCGGAAAAGTGCTATGGAGGCAAGAGAGGGGATGAAGCGGAGAGTAACAGGAGAGGCAGGCGGCAAGACATCTTCTCTTGCAGCCTGGAGGGTGGCGGGCGTCAGGCGAAGAGGTGCTCCACCTGCTCAGGTGGCCAAAAGCCTGTGTGGTGGGAGCCAGGGCTGAGAAGGAGGGAGGCATGAGATAAGCTGGAGGGGTGAGCAGGAGCCTTATGGGACAGCCCTGCAAGCCACAAGGAAGTAAGCGGAGGACAGCAGTCATGGGTGAGGCTGCCTCGTCCACACCTCCATCAATAAACACTTGGACTTGATCTGGTCAAAGCAGAAATCCTGATGTCCTGTCCCCCGTTCTCCCAGCCTGCCTCTCCCCTGCCTTCCCATCTCATAACTGACAATTTCACTTTTCAAGTGACTCAGGCCCAAGACCTTGACATGTCTTCTGCCCCATGCCTAACACATCAGGGAATCCTATTGTTGACTCTACCTTCAAAATGCATCCTGGGTTGGACCAGTGCTCACCACTCCTGGCTGCGAGCCTGCTCCAAGACACTAGCCACTCTCACCGGGAATATCGTAGCAGTCCTTACCTGGCCACTCTGCTTCCTCTTCTCTACACAGCAGTCAAAGGGATCCTTCAAAACCATTCCCCACACAAACCTACAGTGGCTTTACACCTCACTCAGAATAAACCCAAGGTCCACACCACAGCCTTCGAATCCAGGGGTCTGGCCCCGGCCATCACTCCGATCTCATCTTCGTTTCTCTCCCCTCACTCTCTCTGCTTCAACCCCACGTGCCTTCTTGACGTTTTTGAACATATCAAGCGGCATGGTTTTGTGGCATGGTCTGCACTTGCTCTTTCCTATCTCCCAACCCCCTTTCCTCAGTTATTTGTTTCTTGTGTCTTGTTTTCTTCCTTTGTTTGCATCTTTTCTTCGTGGTCATGTTATCGGAATGCACATCCCCGACACCCCTTTCATTATTTTTATCTTCACACCTGTATTTCTTCGTGATGACATGAATCATCACCTGACATATTATATACTTATTTTTCTAGGCCATGCATTGGCCAAGTTTTTCTGTAAGAGGCCAGATGGTAAATATTTTAGGCTTTGCAGGCCATACGGTCGCCATCACAACGACTCAATTCTGTGCAAAAACAGGCATAGCCAGTATGTAAATAAATGAGCACAGCTGCATTCCAATAAAACTTTATTTATAAAAAGAGGTAACAAGCTATATTTGACCTGTGGGCCACAGTCTGCTGACCCCTAGTTTAGGCATTTGTTGTCTGCTTCCTAAAATGCAAGCTCTAGGAGAGCAAGGATTTTGTCTTTTCCATTCAATATTCTCTGTAACGTATACTGAAGTGTCTGGCACGTGACAGGTAATCCATAAATATTTATTGAATTAATTAATTGATTGATTAATGAGCTCTTGGGAGACCTTGATTTTAGAGGCCTGGCTAAGGAGTTTGGATTTCCTTCTTTCAAAAAGTTTAGAAAGAGTCTTTGCCAGCTTTAACAATGTTCACGACTGCTGATTGGCAACTCTTATCTGCAGTCTGCAATTCTCAGAATGGAGACATTTTGAGACAAATGACAGCCGCTTGCTCGTCTCAGTGTTTACTCCTCTCGTAAGAGCACTGTATGATGCACATCGCACATTGAGTTGAATGTGTGATGATGCATCCCACTGCTGCCAACAAAAACACATTGAAATAAAATAATCATCTCTGCAAAGGCCCCATGGTGACATTCCAGACACTCCACAGAAATAAAGGGGCCTGCTGCATGCAGCTCTGCAGGGGACAGGATCGAGGACCCACCACCGTGCCACAGGCCAGGGCGTGATTCAATGAGTGGGCAAGACTGAATGAGTTGCAAGAACGGGAGATCAACTGGGGTCAGGCTGGAGGGGGTAGGTGGGGCTAGATGCCAGGAGTGACTCTTATTCTCTGGGACTTGGTACGTGAGTGAAGGTGTGGGACTGGCCACGAGCAGGATGTTCTCCTGATTCTAAAGAACTCAGTTAGAAGAAGTTGTTTTTCTTTGGGGAGAGGTAGGTTTGGCTATGCAGGTCTGGACTTGGGGACAGCCTTGAACGCCAGTCTGGAGAACCGGTACCATCTGGGCAGTGGGAAAGCGCTGAAGGTTTTCGAGGAGTCGGTGGTGATGGTGGTGGAAGTTCATCAGCAATAAGGGTGAGAAATGAAATGAATGAGCACATGGACGGGAATGAACCAGGGAGAGGTGCATCTCAGGTGAAGGAGTCCGTGCTGAGTCTCGAGGGCACTGGGGAGCCACTGAAAGGTTTTAAGTAGAGAGTGACGTGATCAGAGCTCTCTTTCCAGATGAAAAGGGTGGAGGGATTAGAAGGAGTGAGAGAGTCTTAAGGGTAAGAAGACTGTTTGCACAGCTGTTTCTAAGGATATTCCCTATTTTGCACGTGTAGCCACATTGCTCTGTGCATGTGGGTCACCTCGTTGACACCGTTTGTTTACTCACTAAATCCAGCAATCCCCTCGGGTCCAACTTTCCCCATGAAGCCTTCCCTAATTTCCCCACCTGGAACAGACCTTTCCTCCTCATGGTTTTCACACCTCTTCAGATGTTTGCCTCTAACTGCAGCGATTACTTTTTATCTTAGTACCAGACTGCCCGGATTTGAATCACAGCTCTGCCACTTGCTAGTGCTGTGTGGCCTTGGGCAGGTCTCTCAGCCTTCCTGGCCTCTGTTTCCTCATTGATAAAATGGGGATAATAATAACACCTTTCCCCAAGGTCGCTGTAAGAATTTAATGAGGAAACATATGTGATATGCCTAGAATAGTGCCTGGATTATAATGAGCTCCATGTAAGAAATGGCTGTTCCTGTTAATATTATTGTCATCATGATTATCATTGTTACTGTTATGACCATATTTATTTGTGCTCATGTCTTATCTCCTACAATAGATTTGAGCTTTTTGAGAGCAAGAATTGTGCCTTACTCATTTTTGTGTCCTCCCCAAAGTATGTGCTTAATAAATATTTGTGGAGTGAATGAATAAATGATCAAATGAATAAATGAATATAATGTTTATAATGGAATTTAATGATGGTGCTATAAACAAAGTAGTGTTTCTATTCAATTTGGGTCTTAAAAAGAAAAACAAGCCATGTGGGTAGTGGCAGGATCCTGAGAATCTGAGTCAGAAGGAACACAAGGCGAACCCCAAAGTGTGAATTTTCAAAACCCGACTCGGAAAAAAAAAAAAAAAAAAAAAAAAAAAAAAAAAAAAAAAAAAAAAAAAAAAAAAAAAAAAAAAAAAAAAACCCGACTCGGTGCCTTCATGTTCCCATTTACAAATGAAGAGATTCAATTAAATTATTTTAAAGGCCCTGTATAGCCCGAAAGTTCTATTATTGGGATCGCTAGATTCTCAGAGGCTTGTTTTTTGGTGACTACACCATTAGGAATTTCCTAGAAAAATGAGTGGAAGAATTTTCTTAATTGAAAAAATACTTCCAGAGGACGCTCAGTACCAGGACCTAGAGAAAGATCTTATCAAACACAGCAAGGGCTTGAGTTGGAGGTGGAGCCTCTGTGTCCTCAAGTTAATTAGGACTCACACACCAAGAAGGGAAATTCTGTCAGAAGTATGCATAGCAGCCACATTCGCCCCAAAGACACGGGAAGCTCGAAAACATGAATCAAACCTGTTCAGAATTCTCCTGGGAGAAGAGACAATGAGAAGCCCCAGCAAAATGAACCCAAGTTTGCTGGGGAGTCACTGCCCCTACCAGATCTGCGGTTTGGTGTACTGGGCTGTGCCATTGTGAGTCTTTTCAGGACTCGGTGCAAAAGGTGAAGACTGTGGCTTCTAAAAATGCCTGAGGCTGTGTCAGAATGGGAGCGCTAGACCAGATGGCCCCATCTTCTAGGTCTTTCCCAGCACTCCCTCCACGTCTTGGGCACCATCTGTCTTGTGTGGCTATCATGTGTGGCACTGGATGTCAATTTCTCCAAAGATTGTGCTCATTGGTCTCAGGACCCCCTAGTGCTTTGTAGGTTGCCAAACAAATGTTTGTTGAATGAATGAATGAATGAATGTCAACCAAACCTTAAAATCTGGCTTTGGGGAAATGTTGACATGAGAGAGGAGAAGTTATAGGTCCTTTAATTTCCAGGTTATGTGGTGTAAACGAATGAAAATTCATTTCTGGGTAAAATAAATTGTACGTGTTAGTTTTTGGACAAAGGTGAAGCAACCAGCACGTGTCCTTCCTTCTTCTCTCTTGATTTCTTCTCCGTCAGCCTGGCTGAGAGCACAGAGACCTGTGGGCCATGAGCCTGTAGCTCTGACACCAGCTGGGCCTGTGGGTCTGCCTGTCTCTGAGACGGTGCTGGTAATACCGGGTACCTGGGTGCTGCGGATGACAAAAGCCACGCGGCAGCCACGGCTGATGCCTGTTGAGGGTGTGCCTCTCCCACACAAACTCCGCAGCATGTGATCTCCCCCAAAAGAGCCCTTCGCTGGGTTGCTGGGTTCTGAGCAGGGAGAGGGAAGCTAGATTCCTCCTCAACAGATGTCACCATAATTAGATAACTCATTATATCAAGGAATAAGGAGAGGAGATTGACATGGATACAATGCGAACATATTGATAGCTCTTCTGCATGTGAGTTTGTGCAATCTTGGAAACTGATTTCCTGGACAAGGCTCAAGGGATGAGTCAGCGGTTGGAGCCTGGGGAGATTTTCCACAATGAAATTCTAGTCCCAGTAAAGTATCCTAAGCGCTTTCCACCCCGCAAGGCCATTCCCAGGGGCAGCCATGAAGCCAGCGTGGGCGTGTGCCTGCGTGTGGGAGAGGCCCAGCGGGACCAGTGCCGGGGGCGTGGAGCAGGGCAGGGGCCACCCTCACGCTGTGGGTGAGGCGGGCTGCGTGGGCAGTGGCTGAGCCGACCCCGGGTGCCCCATCCACGACACTGTTCCAGCCTGCGGTGAGAGCCCGGGAGCCAGCGATGGATGGCAGGAACCCCGACCTGGAGAGGTCACCCCTGGTCCCCGGGCTGGGATTAAGTGTCCTTTACCAGCATTCCCGAGTGACCCTGCTCATTCTGCCGGAGCGCTTATTGTTCTGTGATGGATGTGCCTCTTGCCCTGTGGCAAAATGTGAGCATTTGATCACACAATCCCTTCCTGCTCAAACATGCTAAAGATGGAAATGCCTAAAAAATGAGGAAAAAAAGGAAGGAAACAATAAATTGACATGGAGCACATGGCTGCTCTCTGGCTGAAGGTGAACATCCATCATTTTCCAACAACCTCCTGGGTGGTTTTTGGAGGGGCAGTGATAGTTTACGTCACTCACGCCTTCTGAAGACCCCAGAGCAACCTGTGCTCCTTCCCTGGGGTCCAGCTGGTCATCTGTACTTAGCTCTTTTCTCCCACGGGGAGACCTGGGGAGAGGAGGGTGTGAACAGGGACAGCCGTGCCTGCAAGAGCTCCTGATGCCCACCCCTCCCACTCGGTCTCCATCCCCTATCCCCTACCCCAGGCATTTCATCTGGGGCTCTCAGGCACCAGCCATTCCCTTCTCTCTCCCCACCTCCACAGCATCATCTAACCCGCAGGGAATGACCTCGCCTATTTTACAGAGAAAATAGAATTGACTAGGAAGGGACTCCGTCAACTTACTGCCGTGGAAGAGGCATCCTTCCTCCTCCCTAGGACTTGCCCTGTGGCTCACACTTGGAGACTCTTGGTCTGTCCTTGGCTGCATTTCTTGAATCTCTCCTCTCCTGTGCCCCCTGCCTGGTCCAGCCCTGCCAGACTTTCCTGTGGGTAATTATGATGTCCCCTGCTCTCTCCCCAGTGTCCTTCTGCAACCACTCTTTTCTCTTCCTGGGCCTTGGATTTCCCATCCCCATCTCACACATCTTCTCTTGGACCTACAGAAAGCCCCTCCAACTGCCTGAAGCCTGCATTCCTGGATCTTGGTAAGAGTCCTGGGGAAACTCCTTTTGTGGGCCTGGAAGTCCATAAGCAGACGACACTGCCCAAAGTGGCTGGAGCAGGTAAGCTTTACATGCAAAGACGACAGATGCATCAGCAGTGCATGCTATGGAGCCAACGCCGTGCTCGAGATGTTAAAAGTGTGGCAGGCTTTTAGTTATACATTTTTAAAGAATCCTGGTCACTTTTGCCTGAAGAGTCCAGGCCTCAATAACAGATGACTCAATAAAAGTCAGGGCTCTGCCCAGCTGGCCACATGAAAGAAAAGCACCGACAACCATGGCTCTGAGACAGCCTGAGGCAATGACGCCCACACCTGATCCTGCTGCTGTCACTCCTGCCGACTGGGGGGGGGCACCTGGCTGGGAGAGGGAGTGCAGAAGACCCCCTTCCCCTGGGAACTACAAACAGTCACTGGCACCAAACCTATTCAAGGGCTAAGAAACTGCGACCTGCCTTTGCCTAGCTAGCCACTTTCTTTCAGTTTGGTCTTGGGGGGATGAGAGGCAGCATTAAAACTGTCTGGACTGGGTTTTGCTGGGACCTTGTGAGTCTGTGTAAAAGGCCATTTAGGGGGCCTGTTGGTAGCTCCCACTGCGACACAAGAAGTTAGTCCCGAGTCAGACTAATGCCGACCTTCCAGCCCTGGCTCGCTCTGCGCGGCAGCTCCCTCCCCCTGCACAGGAACCACGCTTTTCTTCCTTCTACAGCCAGACCTGGCCATCCAGCAAGGATCCTGTCAAACTCCTCCTTCCTCGGGAGCCTCCAGGGCTTCGCCTAGCCCAGTGTCTGTCACAGTCCTATGCTGTCCTATCAGCGTGCTCCACTTTCTATCAGAGGCCTGTGGTGCTCATCTTGTCTCCCTCCAATTCCAGCAATTTTTCCAGGAGACAGATCAGCCCGAGTCACGGAGCACACCCCTAGGCCCTAGCATAGCACTGTTGACTGAACATGGCTTTTTATGGAAGGAGCATATTGCTGCCTGGCACATACTAGATACCTTACATTCATTATCTTTCCAAATTTAATCTTTCCAAAGCTTTGGTAGGGGTGTCGTCCCATTTTGCAGATGGTGAAGCTGAGGCTCAGAGAGGTTCCATGACTGGCCCAGGATGACTCAGGGAGCAGCAAGTGGCTAAGGGGAGATTTGAACCAGGCTTTTGTTTTCAGGCTTCTGCAGTGTGAATGAGGGCTGGGAGGGCCCTGTACAAGTGCTGACTTGTTCAGCTGAGTCTGAGACAATAAGCACAGTCTTTCCCCACCCAAATGTGCATCTTACATGCCTTGGAGAACTTTTTAAGTAGCTCTTGGAAGAAAAGAATCCATATGAATAACACAACTAAAGGGGAGAGCAGGAAGGAAGATGGGGAACCAAGAGTCTGGTTTCCTTCCACTGTGCCTCCTCCCCATCAAGGAGTGTGGTTTACAAGTTTGGGAAGAGAGAAGGGGGAAGAGAGAACTTGCAGATGGGAAACAGTGCAGCTATGACAGTGTGGACAACTTTGGGGGGAATACGTAGATGCTGCCTACGCATAGAGACTTCTGTGACAACGTACACAGTTTGTCATTGCTTTCTGGCGTCAGACGGGTGTTTCTTGTCCACATGCCCTCATGGAGTTGGGCTGGAGGTCACCCAGTACATTTAGGCTGCATGCCACTTCGTCCTCGCCACATCTCCTGTGGGCAGAGCAGGTGCTGGCATCCCCATTTCACAGTAAGTGGCTTAGTGTGCTTCAAACCCATGTTTGTCTGCTCGGGCTGCTGTAACCAAATACCACAGACTGGGTTAAACACAGAAATTTACTTTTTCACAGTTTTGGAGGCTAGAAGTCCCAGATTAGGATCTGGAAGGATCAGTTTCTGGTGAGGGCTGTCTTCCTGGCTTACAGACAGCCACCTTCTTGCTGTGTCCTCCCATGACAAGAAGAGAGAGAAAGAGAGATCAACCACTCTCTGGTGTCTCTTCTATAAGGACACTAGTCCCATCAGATCAGAGCCTCACTCTATTACCTCATTTAGCTTTAATGACCTCCTTAAGGTCTTGTTTCCACATGCAAGCTCCTTGGGGGGTAGGGCTTCAACATAAGAATTTTGGGAGGACATAATTCAGTCCCTAGCAAAACCCAAATCTCCTAACTGCTGGGCCAATGTCCTTTCTCAGGGCCTACTTACATCTGCCCTTTCTCCTGTGGGCTGGGCCTCATCATGTGAATCCATCTGTCTATCTAGGGTCTTGAGCAAGGAGAAGAGGCTCTCCTCTGTGCTTTGGAACACTCTCTTTTTTCCCCATTCATGGCAGTTTCCCATTGGTTCTCAGATTCCTGCAAGGACTGATGCTTACTTATTATGGGGCACTGGAAATCTGTCTTGACAGCAACTGGAAGAGAAAAGAAGTACGGGATCCAGTTCACTGTCCATTCGAGTCCCATCAAAGATGGGCTGTGGCTACAGAAACAAGAACACTGTTTTACAGTGCTATGTCCAGGTGTCCAGGTTTACTGTGCTATTTCAACTGTAGCTAGAGTGCTGTGTTTAGTTCTTACATCAACTTATATTGATCTTACACTTCCATCCACTTATATTGATCAGGTTGCCAGGGGAGTGGGAATAATACTCTATGACAGATGACTAAAGGAATTGTGAATATGGCAGTGGTGAATATCTCATCTCTGAAGATATTCAGAGAAGCCTGAAGCACAGGAAGCTGATGGGGCCCTATATGGGCCTGGGCTGGGGAGTCAGGACTTCCCAAAGAGGAATGAATGGTGGTGATCTCCCTGTCTCTGGGTGTGTCCAAGCAGAGGCAGGATGAGCACGGGGAGTAGAGAAGGAAGAGGTCATCAGATTGGCACACAGAGCTGTTACACATGAAATGTAGCCTGTGGGGTTTTCATTGCAAAGATACAATCTGCCTTCTTATTTTGCATTTTCAATTCATCACTCAGGGAAACAGAACAGCAAGGAACTTTTTGGAACATACAAGAGTCCAAGGTAGCCAGTTGTAAATGACCCAGAAACCAAAGGAGTCCACGTTTAGCAAATTTGCCTGCAATCTACATCATTCCTATTTTGAGGATTCTTACACCCTTAAACAGAGACTGTCATTTCTGGCTCCAACTTCAGAAGCAATAACATACCCTTAGGGCTTGTCATCCTCACTAGAGAAAGCATTAGCTCAGACACCTAGCGCCATCTGAAAGAGTCGCTATATCTCACTTGAATCAAACCAAACCAGCAAATATTTACCGAGCACCTTGCCTGCACAAGGCCAATCAAGATGGGTAAGATCTGGTCCATGCCTTCTAGGTACCAACAAGAGAGCAGAGGGGAGAGGACAGGTTTGTGAAAAGCTTTAATTACAATGTCACCTCTTCCAGCACTTTTCCAAATTATTGCAATTATTTGTTTCAAATGGCCAGCTGCCCCGCCAAGCTGTGAGTTCCCCGAGGACAGCATAGCTCATTGGTTAAAACACAGCATTTATACTTACAAAACCTGAGTTCACTTTTCCCCTGGCCACGTGTGACTCTGGACAAGTTGTTTTACTGCTCTGCACTTTCATTTCCTCATCTGAAAATGGGACTAATACTGGTGTTTATTATTGTGTGAATTAAATTAAATAATATATGTAAAGCACTTAGGACCATGGCCTGGTACATATATGTTCAATAAATATTTGCTGCTGTTACTACTACTAATAATAATGATACAGTGGGTTTACTCTATGTAGGAGTTAGTTTCTAAAGCAAGTTCATATGGTGAAAACCATACATAATCAATAGGATTCTTCAAAATCCTATCTCACATGCTCTCAGAAGCATATGCTTCTCTCTCCTCCTCCTCCGTCTCTCTCCCCCTCCTCCTTCTCTCTCTCTCTCTCTCTCTCTCTCTCTCCCTGTCACTTGCATAGAAGTGGCCCGCTTAAGTTAATCACAGTTAATATTTTATGAGTGCTTGTACATAATGGGCATTGGTCAAACCCTTTACATGCATTAACCCATTTCAATTAATTCATATCAAATCAAAGAGGTAAGTACTAGGATTTTCTCATTTTTTGTATGAGGATATAGGTATAGGTTATAGAGTATAGGTATAAGTATAGGTATAGGTATAGGTTAAACAACTTGCCCAGATAACAGGACTTTAATCCAGGCAGTCACCAGTCAGGCTCCGGAATATACGCTCTCAACCACTGGGTCTGACTGTCTCCCCTACAGTAAATAGGATGTGACTACACTCTTATACTAATTTCAGTATGCCCAGACATTTGTACAAATCCTCGAATACAGTGGGTATTTGGTAAGTGTTCATGGAATGAGTGCGTTCCTCGGGTTACTAAGTGTAGGAACTCCTGCCTTTGCATGGAGAACCCACATCTCTACAACCTCCCAGGCAGCGGGCAGGGAACGGGGCTGGGGTGAGGCCATCAGGGAGTGCCCCCTTCTCAGGAGCCTCTTTGCTGTTCTCTGCTGACGGTTGGTCCATGTCTCCATCCTCAATCCTCCAGGGAGCCAGCTCATTCCCAACTCACACAATGCTGCAACAAGAAGTCTCCATCCCATGCGGTTGTCATCTTGTGTCAATTTGGAGGCGCCACATCGCCATGTTCTTCTAGGCATGGCAGTGAGGGTGGAAAGGGACAAGAAAAGGCACTCAGGCCCCTTAGGGTTCGTGGAAGGACCCAGGAAGCAAAGTTTCTCTAGCAGGGAGATGGGGGAGGGGGAGAGATGTGTTCTCAGGGGTCCATGAGTTCTCTTTAGGAATTTTCAAGTGATGTGTTTTTGTTTCAATGATGATGTGATTAAATTTAGAAATAGTATATTCCAGCTAGGCCAAGAGACAAACTGTGCCCTTGCAACTAGGTTCCTAGATGATTTGAGAAGTTGAATGAGGCAAACAAGTTTTATTCTACACCTTCTTCTCCTTCCTGCCCACCAGGCAACTCAAGAACTGGTTCTAGTTTGTATTTATGGTTAGATCCTTGCCTTGGGTGCAAGGCTTCCTGGTGGAGGTGACCCTTGAGCTGAGTGGGTACCCACAAGGCTGTGTTATGTAACCATTACATTCATTGGTACAATGCCTTCTGGCTGACGATGTATTCCTCTATGCATTTGGTTCTGTCAAAAACCACATGAGGAAAGCAGCAATATATACGCTTACAATTATATACAGTCAATCCTTGCCATTCACAGATTCCATATATGTGAATTCACCTACTTTTTAAGGTTTATTTGTAACCCCAAAATCAATACTTGCAGCACCTTTGCAGTCACTGGCAGACATGGGCAGAGTGGCAAAAAATTTGGGTCACCCATTGCACACAATCCCAGCTGAGGCCAAACAAGGCCACACTCTGCCTTCCTGCTTCTGCTGTCATACTACAAACAAGTGTCTTTTTTGTGGTCTACTTAGTACCACATTTTTCATATTTTTGTGGGGTTTTTTGGGTTTTAGTGGTGATTTCACTGTTTAAAATGGTCCCCAAGCACAGCGCTGAAATAAGCCCCAGGAGGCTGTGACGTGCCTCGCAGAGAAAGTGCGTGTGTTAGACAATCTCCATTCAAGCATGAGTTATAGTTCTGTTGGCCGTGAGTTCAATGTTAATGAGTCAGCAGTAATATTAAATAAGGTGCCTTTAAACAGAAACACACATAAAACAAGGTTATATGTCTTACAATTGGCAAAAATGTGAACAGAGGCTCCTGGAACACAAGCCTGTGTTTCCCCCAGGAGTAGTGGCTCAGCATTTGCCAAGGCAGCCTTCCCAGGGACTTCATAGAGCACGATGACCGCAAATAATGAGAATACAGTGCAGACAGTATATCATCGAATATATAAAATAAAGGAAATCCAGGTGCAGAGAGGTCAGAGAATCTGCCCAAATGGCCCAAATGGCCCGAGGTCACACATCTGAGGATGCCAGAATCGGCACTTGAACTCAGGTCCTTGCTCCGTCCACTACCACCCCCACCTCTCAGGATTCATGGCCAAATGAGATGCACAGACAATGGTCATTTGTGGAGTTTGGGGAAGGGGGACTCACTCCAGAAGCTTCCAACCGTTCCCTTGCTGATGCTGTTCTTTATTTCCCCTCTCACTCTTTCTTTTTTGTTTGTTCTTGGATTATCAGTAACCACTTTGCCGTTGCATTGAAGGTCCTTTGGAATGAGTGAGACTGCAGGTTCCTCTCACTGCAAATCACAAACATTTCCCATGAGAGATCTAGGAAAAGAATAGGGCAGTCAGCCTGGGAATCAACTTTGTAGGCTTCTAAATTCAAGTTCATACATGAGCCAGTGGAAATTTCCCTGCATTATTCTTACTGATAGTTAAACTCTAGAATGTGGGAGGAGAGAGCTAAAGGGACACTCGAACCCTTCCAACCCCTCCCTGGCAGCCTTCACTGATCCTAGAGAGTCTCACCCCTCCCCATTGAGGAGCGGTGGCTGTAAGCGTTTTCAAACAATCAGTGGCATTTTGTGAGAACTTAGATCCAACATATCACTGTTCGCAGGTCCCACATGCTTAGGATGATGCGCTTTCTTGATGAGTTTGACAGGCAGGCAGAGCAAAGGCAGGAGGGAGGGGAAGGAGAGAGGATAACAAGTATCTATGAGGTGGCATTTATATTTAGAATTTCCTTTCCTTTCAAGGGTTGGTGTGCCAGCCAGGACTCTTGATATAAACAACAGAACCCACCTTAGCTCATTTTAGCTGAAAGAGAATTTGTTAAAGAGCATTAGATGTGTGTTTAGAGTTCTTATCATGAAAAAAGTACATACATATTAGATGGTTCACAAAATCTCCAGGACAGCCCAAGAGTCCAGCGCCAAGGCAGCCAGCCAGGAAAAATGCCCAAACCATGCACTGAGATTGCAGCTCCAAGACCACTGGGAACAGTCCTGGGCATAGACACTATGGCTTTCACAATGACACTGAGCACTGGGCAGCACACAAACCTCAGGCTCTGACACCCCCTAATCTGCCTCCACCGCTCCTTGAGCCAAAAGGTGGATTCTGGGCAGCCCCCCTTCCTCCTGTTCCCCTTCTGAACTAAACTCTTCCACAGGCACATCCAATAGGTGGAGGCCAGGGCACTTGACTAAACTGAGAAATTTATTCTTTCATAATTCTGGAGGCCAGAAGTCCAAAATCAAGGTGCCGGCAGGGCTGCCCTTCCTCTGGAGGCTGTAGGAGAAAATCTGTTCTCTGCCTCTTCCAGTTCCCGGGAGCTGCAGGCATTCCTTGACTTGTGGCCACCTCACTCCAATCCCTGTTTCTCTGGTCATATTGCCTCCTTGTCCTCTCTGTGTTAAGTCCCCTTCTACCACCCTCTTAGGAGTACACTGTCCTTGGATTTAGGGCTCATCAGGTAATCTGGGATGATTGTCTCAAGATCCTTAACATCTGCAAAGATCCTTTTTCCAAATAAGGTAATATTAATGGGTTCTGGGGATTTGGACATGGTACCTATTTTGGGGCGTAGAAGGGGAAGGTACCATTCCACTTACTTATTCTACCTGGCTACAGATTCAAATCACCTGTGGAGCTTTTTCTACAAGCACAGGTGCTGAAGCCTACCTGGAATTGCCATCCTCAGGGCTGTGGCGTCCAGACTGCATTTTGTTGCTGTTGCTGTTCTTGTTAACTTCCCAGTGCTGTGCTGCTCAGCCCAGCTTGAAGACCAGCGATTGTCCAACGACCTCTTCTTACAGGTGAGAATGGAGGCTCAGTGAGGGGCCGAGACCCCGCTCAAGCCACACAGTACAGCCTTTGGGTTCAGGCTTTGACCCCCAGCAGGCATTCCTCAACCACCGCCGGCTGTCTGCAGCCCCTCAATACTAGGACCCCCACCAGGCTCCAGGAGGGCCAGCATCTTCCCTGGCTTGCTCTGAGCTGGCACCCTCATGGCCCTTCCCAAGATTCAAGACAATGCCGGGTCTCAGCCCTGACGGAAACACCAACGGGGACCAGATCAACTTGCTAACTTGCTGTGCGACTTCAGAGAAGTCCCGAACTTCTCCCATTTTCTTTTCCTCCTCTTTAATATGGAGGAGTCAGCTCATTGTGCTCTGAGGTAACGTTCATAGCAGAAACACTGTGATTCGGTAACTCTAAGCATCTGAGAATGTTTTCTTTGGCCCTCGGCCATCCCAGGATGTTTGATAAAATCTGATCATTTGGACAAGTCCCAGGAAAGGAACAGATCAGAGTCTGCCTTGGGTGCTGGGAGCCCACCTGGGGGGGGAGGGTCGTGTGTGCACACGGTGGGGGCTGGGCGATGGATGGCGGAGACGTGGAGGCTTAGAACTAGAAGGAATTAAAGATTTTTCCACTTGTCCCAAATATAGACACTGCATGTCAGAGAGGGAAATGGTTAGTCCAGGTTCACACGGCTAGTGAAAAACAGAACTGGGATTAGAGTTAGCTTTTCTGATGTCCATTACTGAGCTCTTTCTCCTACCACAAGAATGACAAATAGATTTCCTTTCCTGTGTTCTGATCAATTAGCAGTGGCTGCCGTAAGCACTGTCTTCTGGAAGGTTCCTAGGCCTTTCAGGGCTCAGTGATTGATTAGCAGTGTCGGCCATGGCCACAGGAAGGGAGGGTGGCCACCCACGCTTTCCCAGCCCTGACTGGCCAGGACTCATGATAGAACAAAATTGCCTATGGGGAACTTGAGGCTCATTCTCCATAGAGACCTAAGAGGTGAAAGAGGAGTGGAAAACTATGTAACTGCCTCTGCAGAAAACTCTTGAAAGTGCCCAGTCCCAAATTCAGAGGCAGCAGTCAATGCTGATTAGGGAAAGGTTTACACCTCTAGTTCAAGTCTGCTGAGTAACACTGGGAACAAATAGTGCCTCAAACTATGAAAAAGGAAGGTGGAAGTCAGGATGTGAGAGATGGGGAAAACCTTCTGGGTGCACATCGAACAACGCATCTCTACCTCAATCACTATCTTGTTCTGCTTTTCTAGGAATTTTTGTTGCATTTTTTTCATGTTGCCTCAACTTTAATATCACTGCTTAGTCTGAGACGGTGAAATCGGTTGATTTTCATGAGCACGGTTGTAAAGTTATATTTATTAATAAAAACTATATGAGCATGTAGATAGGCCAATCCCTCCATGCCTACATTTAATTCTAGTTAATAATAATAATAATTTCATTTCATCCTCATTACAATCTTGTGAAATATATATTGTTATTAGCCCTGTTTTGCAGATGAGGAAACTGAGGTTTAGATGGGCTGAAGAACTTGTCCAAGACCACGTAATTAATAGGTGGCAGAACTGAGATTTGACTCAAAGTCATGATATTGACACTTCCGTCTAATGCAAAGCTGAACCCACGCTGAGGCATAGTTGCGAACTCATGGAAGTTATTAGAAGTGAGGTATAGGCCTTTCCAGAACTGGCCCTGAAATTTCAACCCCTCTTAATATGAAAGCAACATCATGGTCTTTCTCTTGTTTTCATTTACTAGCCTCCAAATCTCCAAACTTCTGAACAATCCACTGCTTCAGAGGAAGCTTGCGGGGTCTGCGCATAGCTATTTCACATCTTCCCCCAAACACCAACATGACCAGTCCAGGTTAAAGGATATCGGCGCTGACACACACTCTTCTCCTTCCCAAATTAATCAAGAAGTAGGAATTTCTGACAAATGCCATCTGCTGATTTTTCAGAGAGACAAGTTTTGGTGGTGTGACCAGCAGGTGCCTCGGCTTTTTCTAGCATGCAGTACCAAAATAGTCACCATGGCAACCCTCAGAGGGCAGACTTCCAAAGAGATGCATTGTGAGCACAGAAACTCTAGAGCACTTTCAAGCAAGAAGGAAGGAGGCTCAGCTGTGGGTTTCCAAGGCTGTGAGCAGGAGCTTCTCCCCACGCCCCCAGGCTGGACCCCAGGCTCCTGTGTACCGGGCACAGCCAGGCCCACCCTCACTGGGGCTCCCAGGAAGAGAGGGGAAATGAGAATTTGTGGGGAGTGGCAGGCAGAGCAGGCAACTCCCAGATTTCTTGCAGGGGCTAAAGTAGCCTGCAGGGAGGATGAAAGAGGAGAGGGGCTCTGTATTGGGAGAATAGGGTTGTAGTTCCTGCCCTGTCACTTGCTAATCAGTGACCTTGGGAAACTGATCTGGCTTTCTGAGTCTCAGCTTCTCATTGTTGAAATGCAGATGGTGAACTACTGCCTCTTCACAGGGAAAATCGTGCCTATGGTATCATGCCCACAGGAGCTCTTGGGCAGGTGCTCTGTAGACAGAGCAGAGCACAAGAGAATAGGGATCCCGGCTTCTGGAAGCTTCAATTCCTGACAAGTCTCTGCTGTCTCATCTTCGACCTTGGGCAAGTCACAGAGTTTGTCTCTGCCCCTCACTTTACAGGAGACTCATAAGCCCACCTTGCAGAGTGGATTGAGCAGGTTAAATAGAGAGCAGGCTGAGCAGGGAGACAAGTCTGAGCTCCCTCCCTCTTCACTCTCTCTCTCTCTGAGTTCTTAGTCCTGGGCTCCTTCTGTGAACTGGAATTCCACACTCCGCTGCGGCATTAGAAGCAGACACTAAGGCAGGTTGAAACATTCCAGGATTTCACTAGGGGAAACACCTAGAAGAGAAAACGAGAAGGGAGCTGGGAGAAGCCAGGAGAGGCCAGGAGAGCCATCACACCTTGACCAAGTGCAGCAGGGAGGGAAGGAAGGTTGGGTGGAAGCTCCTGGACTGCCCGCAGCAAGGCCATCAGGGAGTCCTTGAGCCAAAGTCACCTGTCTGAGAAGTCCCCTGTCTCTTGAAGACAGGTCTACCTTGGTATCCCTGCCACACTCAGTTGCTGATTGGCTGAGAGTGGCCAATAGAAAGTGTGGCCTCGACACAAATATGGGCTGAAGCAGCAGGAGCCTTGTTCAGTTGGGCTCCCTGTCTGCAGGGCATGTTCTCACACCTACCCCATCCTGATGTCCTTCACTTGGACATCACAGGCCAGGTACTTGGCCTCAGGCCCAGACCTCCACTTCAGAAACCTCGAACCCTACACCCATGGTCCTCTTGCCCTGAACATTATAGAAACTCAGGTTCAGTGATAGCTCAGGACCGTAACTCCAGAAGAAACAATATTTCCCACATCTCAACTAGATTATGTAGCAAAGGTGCACGGATCATGTCTCAGTCTGCATTTGAATGCACAGGTGTGTAGGTGTGAGTGCTTATTCATCAGCGTGCATGTATTTGAATGAGTATATCTGCATATGTGGATGAGCATGTATATTTATGTGTATGTGTGTCGTGAATTTATACAATACCATTAGCACTATGCCAAGTGTCTTATCTTATTACTGATCTTTACAACTCTGTTTGATATAGATAAGTAGGTGGTTATGTGGGTACAATCCTCTTTTCAGCTTAAATATCTTCCCTAGCATACTACTCAGGCAATACAAGGCAGAGCCATGGTTTGAGCCAGGAAATTTTCCTTCAAAATCTGAGCTCCTGTCCTCTCCATCCCCGAACCCGACCTGCTCATAGGACCTTTTGTTGCATGAAAGCACATACATGTACATATACACAGAAGAGTGAGATAGAAGAGGGAGATACACATGGAGAAGTATAGATCGATTATAGATTGATGACCAGTGAAGGGTATTGCTTCCAGAAGCTCACTCCCTCCAAAATATTGTATTATTCTATTAGTGTATGTCATCTAAAAACCTATATTGCATCCTAGCCATAAGAATCTCTGCATAATGGGCTACAGCACAAACTTTGGAGATTCTAAGCAATTGAGGCTCTGATTCTTCTACTATAATCCTATAAGTGATTCTCTTTCTTGTCCTTCCCCCAAATCCTTGTTCCCATGGTAAGTTTTTCAGTCTGCCTGGTGGAGGTTGTTTGGTCCTGGTTGGGAGGTATTTAAAAAAAAAAAAAATCTACCCCCACACTTTAGTTTTCTAAATCATTTTGTCTTTGCTTATTTCCTGGCAGCATGAAATACCAGTCTGGAGAAATAGATTTAGAATCGGTTTCAATTACCATTTATTGAGCACAGGTACTGTGCATAAAATTTTCATAAATGATCACAGTTGATTTTAGTTCCCATCAAAATGATCTCCATCTTCCCCTTGAAGAACCAAGGCTGTAAGAGTTTAGGAGATGCGCTCAGGTTTCCCCTATTCGTAATAAAATGGGGCAGGAACTAGAGCCAGGCTCCATGGAACCCGCAGCCTGGCCCTTCCCACTGTATGTAAGGTCTCTCCAGGCAGAAGACAGAATCTGCCCAAATACTTGCTTCCCAGGCCGTCCGTCAGTTCTGCTGTGTCCCGAGAGCCTGCAGGACCAGCCAAGCCCAGGACGGGGCCACTCGGGGCCAGGGCAGGTAGACTTACCTGGAAGAGCACCAGCCTGGCTATCAGCGTATCCACTTTCTCCCCGTTTCCTTTCACAGACTCCTTCCTCGGTTCACAATGAGAGTTCAACCCCTGCCAGTCCTGACTGCCATTCGAGCCTTTTTTCTTTTTAAGAATTTTGAGGCAGAAAACCATCGTGTGCTCAAAAGGGTCCCCGTAATCAGACGTGCCTGGAGATTTGGAGATGTTAACGTAGAGAGGTGGCGAAAGTACTTTCTAGGACATCCTTATGGGCCCGAATGGCAGCTGGAGTCAACATAGCTGGCGTCTGGCCAGGTTTCCAAAGCACAGCCGTGGCAGGCGGCAGGCAAGGGCTGTGACGAGGGCCCGATACCGGAGGAGCACTGCGCAGTTTGTGGGGGGCTTCCAGCTCCACACGCTCTCGGAGCCCGCACAGCAGCTCCGTGCAGTGGGTGGTGTCACCCCTTGCACAGCCCAGGAAACTGTTGAGAGAGGTACAGTGAATCCCCCAGTGGCAGACAGGTAAGAAGAGGCAGAGCAGAGACGCTTGCCTAGTTCTTCCGGCTCCACGCCCAGCATCTCAGGGTTGTGTCCGGGGGTCCTCACCCCTGTGGCAGGGCCAATGGCAGGATCAGGAGAACATAGCAGAGGAACCGGAGCACAGACAGGAGCTTCTGTAAAAGGCGAGGGAGTGGTCTTAGTCAGCTACGGCTGCCATAGCAAATACCATAGGTTAGGTGGCTTAAATAACAGAAATGGATTTCTCGCTGTTCTGGAAGCTGGGGAGTCCCCCATCGGGGTGCCAGCATGGTCAGGCTCTGGTGAGGGCTGTCCTCCTGGTTTGATGTCTTCTCACTGTGTCCTCACATGGCAGAGAGCGGAGGGCAAAAGCACTCTCTTTTTCCTTCTAATAAGGGCGCTAATCCCATTCTGAGGGTCCACCCTCGTCACCTAATTACCTCCCAGAGGCCCCCTCTCCAGAAACCATCACCTTGGGGATTAGGTTTTCAACATAAATTTGGGGGGAGCACAAACAGTCTGTAGCAGAGGTTTAGAGCCCTGGTGGCCCACTGCATTTAGTGTAACAAGCCAGACCCTGTGCCAGGCAGCAGGGATGTGGCCTGAACAAGGCACCCAGATCCTGCCCGGTATGCAGTCCAGTGGGGAAGACTGGTGGTCAGACAGGCAGCTCCGACACAGAGGGATGAGAGTGCTGGGCAGGGGCACGTGGGCTCTGTTGGCGTGCACAGGAGGGCCCTGTACCCAGATGCGGTATTGGGTCCCCTGATTCATTTGCCAGGTATACAAGAGTGACTTGAGATTTGGAGTGGGAGTGAAGAAAAGGTGGTGGTTGTGGAAGGGGAGGTCCAGGAAGGCTTCCCAGAAGAGGCGGGCAGCCCTCTGGAGCTGGGGGCCTTGAGGGGTGGATAGGATCTTGATGAGTAGAGACTTAGAGTGAAAGCATTTGCGCCCGAGGAAATGGCATGAAGGAGAGGGCAGTTGCTCACCTCCAGGGCCTGTGTGTGCAGCACAGGTGTAGGGTGGCAGGAGACGCGGTGGGAAAACAGATGGGGGTCACGTCAGGGCCTTCCGAGGTTTGGACGTTGTCCTATAGGCAATGGGGAGCCGTCATTGGCATTTCGAGTGGGGCAGTGACACTGTTGGCCTTGCATTTTAGAAAGGTGGTGTTCGGGGCAGTCTGGGCGACGCTGGGGAGAGGCTGGAGGGGCGGAGTCAGGCCTGGGGCAAGAGCTCCATCGCTGAGGTGGTCACCCATGCTGGCCAAGGGGCAGGACAAGAGCTGATCATGTCTGAGAAGAAGTTGAAGATCCATCTGGAGGAGCCAGGTTTGCCTTAGACCCAACAGACAAGAAAGATCAAGGCTAGGAATGAGCCAGAGGGCAAGGGCAGGGCGGACACAGGACTCGTGGGAGCACGGAAGTGGGACATTGGTGGGCATGTGTGCCCGGGTGTGTGTCGGGCTGTGTGGTGGCAGAATGTGTGATGTGTGCCTGGACATGGGCTAGGCAGGCAGGGGAGGTGACCTGGGCTAAAGGGTGACAGACCCTTTAGGAGGATAACAAGGGTCCCCAAAGGGATTGCAGGGGAGACATGCAGCCCTGAGCAGGTCTTAGCACTGACGTGGGCAGTCAACCCTTGGCCATCTGTAGCCAGGGAATCAGAGCAGTGAACATCACAGAAGAGTGTTGTCACCCTTGGTCATGCTTATACACTGGAAGGTAGTGCCCTCAGCAACACACAGCTGCCCAACTCAGGAATCCAGCCACCGTGCCCCGAGCTCCTACTAATAAACATGTGGGGCCGGAGACACAGAGATGAAAACCCAGTCTTTTTGAAAAGACTTGAGTCAAACTCCTTTCTGGCACTTTCCACAGGATTTCCAGAGGTTTTTTTTCCCCCTGTATTCAGGACTGAGGAAACTGACTTGTCTACACACGGTTGTTCCGGGGAGTTCCCTTGAAAACTTCCCGCTGTGTCCCGGAGCAAGCAGTGTGCTGCACGGGGACACTCTGCCTGGTGAAACCCCCGATGAAAATGAGCGGCACTGCCAAGACAGTCCTCCCCAGATCCTTCTCAGCAGGCGGTTCCTTCCTGCCTTCTTCACTTCCTTGCCCAGCTCGGCCGGAGTTTTCTGCCTAGCGGAGTTTTGTGAGAGCCTTTCGGAGCGAGCCCCGACTCCAGCAGGCGATGCGGGCTGGCTGACCCCTCGCTGGTGGGTACTGCACCCGCGGCCCAGGGCTGTCTGTCCCCCTCCCGCTGCTGACGCACGCGGCCTATAATAAGCCTCTGTTACTTGGAGCTGGGGCGGCTCCGTAGTAAGCCGAAACCGCTACTATATTTACACCCTTTCCACATTTAGACAAAGGCTATTTTTAACAGAAGGTCTATTTGTGGGGGTTGCCCACGTCACACTCTGTTCACATGCATCTCACCATCCTCAGTCTGTTATTCTGACTTCACACTTGCACCAGGTCTCTCTCCTTCTCTCCTGCCTTCCCTCCTTCTCCCCATCATTTTTCTTCCACTCCTTTTTTTCTTCCTTTCTCCAATTTCCTTCCTTTCTTTAATCAGATGGAGGTCTTTGGCAGGCTGTGTTGCCAGAGTCCTTCTGGGGACACGGAAGTCCCCGTCACGGAGCAGAGAGGGCAGTGTGGCCGCACATTAGACTGGTGGACTCTCCCCAGAGCCTGCTGGGGAGACAGGCACAGACCCCAGTCCCTAGGGGAGCCATAATGGCTCATTCTGCTCTAAGTTTAGTGTGAGCAGGACACTGGGACGGTCACAGCCAGGCCTTTTCCCCCAAGACCATTCCAGTTCCGTGAGATGGGGGAGGGGGGTGTATGTACATCTGTGTTCGTGTGTGTACGTGTGTGTTTGGGGAGAAGTAGCTAGAAAGTTCAGAGTAAAATAAGCCAGTGGGCTCATCTTCCATGCAGAACACTTTCTCACCTTAAAAGTTAATTTTATCGCATTTGTCTAAAATGACAGAGTTTTTGTTTGCTTTGATGAAAGCCAGTTTCACAGATGCATGAGCCACTTAAGGAAAGGGGGAGACACAGTGAATGGCGTTAGCCATGCTAAGCGCTTGCTGGGGTTGAGCCCTGCGGGGTGCTGTGGAGACCCCAACCCTGACAACAGAGTGAAGCCAAGGTACCGCCTGCACCAGGTGCTGGGGGAGCAGACCAAGGCCCAGCACTCAGGACTGGTCTGAGTTCACTTAGCTGGTAAGTGGCTTTATTGAGACTTAAATCTACGTGTCTGGCCACAAACTGCACGATGGCCCCACACCTCAGACCTTCCTCACTGCTCCCTTCTCAGCTCTCTAGAAAATACACATTCTGCATTAACACTGTTTCTGTTACATTCTTTCCCCAGTTCTGCTCCTCTCCACACCCCCACCCCGATGAGAAGAGACCTTTCCCACCTGGGGGCCCATCAGCACCACCTGGGTCTACTTCTGCAGATTCTGAGCAATCCAAGAGACAGTCTCATCGGAATCTATAATAAAAAAGGACACTGGGAAAGGCCTTGCAGACACGAAAGGGTCCCAGAGAAACCCCGTGTTGTCAAATCTTATTTTACTCCTCCTAACAGTCAAGTTGGATTGTAGCTTCAGAGTGAAATATTTTTATTGCATTTCTGAGAGCAAAGGGTGCTGTGATTTGAATCTGCATCAGACTGTGGTAGAAATGGAATACAGAGCCCATTGTAGGACTTCCTGCCCTCCTTAGCTCAGCTTCTGCAGGTGTCAGAAAACACATGGAAACCCAATGCCCCCTGAGTCCCATAATCAAGACTTTAAAATTGCTAATTCTGGCTCAGACATTTCCCGGAGACTCCGATAAGAGATTATTATCTACGTGGTGTCTTACAGTCAGGAGCCCTAAGCCCAGAGCCCAGCAGCTGTAACATCAGGGCAAGTCACATTGCTAATATTTAATTGCATTTCTTCATTCCTAAAATGGAGATAGTAGTACCACTTTGCCCACTCACCCACTGCACAATCTGCAGAGATGTTCAGATGGGAGTATGCATGTGAGAGTGCCGCTTTGAAAGCTGGTGCTGATGTTTTCACCATTTGTGTAGATGTGAAACGGGGCCCAGAAAGACCAGGTGACATGTACAAGGTCACACAGCAAGTAAGTTGTGGAAATAAAGGTATACAGGAATCCCAGGGCCGGGGGGAAGGTTTGGGTGGTAAGCTCCGGCAGAAATGGGGACACTGCCTTGGGATGGGGCCCGTCGCTCTCCCCAGCTGACCCTCCCTGCACCTCAATCCCAGCGGCGTCTCAGGCTTCTCTGCAGTGTGAGTGTCCTGCTTCGGCCAGAGACGAAAACCCAGAGCAGTGAAAAGGGAGCCAGTGTCATGGGGCTTCTGGTTTCAGGACATGCTGGAAAGGTGAGAAGGAAGCTTGTCTTCCCATGGATCTGGGCCAGGGCCGGTTGGCGGGGCCTCCCCGCCAGGAGCTGGGACGTTCCCCAGGTGCCCGGGCATCCCCAGGTCAGGAGGACCGCCAACACTTTTCCAAAACATTAGCTTGGTCAGAAAATAAATCACTCAGCCCTTTGCAGGGACCAGATGCTTTGTCAGTGCAGGCAAAACCTGCCTCCAGTCTGCAAGCTGGCCTGGCCTTGCGCTCACCCGGTTTAGGGGCCAGTTTGTAGAAGAGAAATTAAGTCCTGTGTAACTGCTTCATGGAGGACTTGATGAGAAGACTTCCACACCTTGACCTCCATGACTTTGACCTTCACACCTTGGCCACACCCTTCCCACCACCACCACCCACCATGCACCAGCCCACCTCCCACACCCAGCCCTGCCCAATCCCCACCTATTTTCAAGCACAGAGAATACTCCCAGTGAGAAATCGTGTCTGCTCCTCTCTCTCCCAGTCAGGAATAATCCGCCCCCCTTCTCTGGGCTCTCCGCACCCTCTGTGAACAAGGTAGCTGTCCTAGGCCGGTTTGAGCCATGGTTATCCCTGACCCAGCCTACAACAGAAGAGATGCAGGGTTGAGAATTAGATTCAAGTCAGGCTTAGTTTTACCTGTTCTGAGGGTGGAGCTGAGCCTCTGGGCTAAAGGGACACAGACAGTGTAGGAGACGTTGTGGTGCCTCACCAGGACAGAACTACGACGGTGGCTTAGGCTCTTAGCCTTGATTTAACATGCTGAAACGTAAGGACGGGACCTCTGGGGGACCCTCCAGCTGTGGCCCAGTGAGACATGGAGTTTTCCTAAGCCTGACATTCATGTTCAGTTTGTAAAGCACTAACTTGGTACCTGGCACAAGGTCCTGCTCACCTGAAGTTGCTAAAAGTAGTAGTATTTACTGTAAGCAATAGAGATAAGAACATCTGATTCCCCAGATAGCACGGGAGTAGTAAGAATGTGTCCTATAGAGCACTCAGCTAAACGGATTTCAGCTCCAAGTCTCGGAAGTCAGAGTGAGTTGCCTCCAAAGGCAGCGAGCTTTCAGTCACTCACAGGGAGGGAGGTGGGAGGGGAGGCATTTACCTGCCTGCCAGTCAGATCATTTCCATCCATCATCTCCTTTACTCAAACACTGGGGTGTTCTGGCAGAGGCTGGATGACAACCTGGGAGGGTGTGCCAGCCTCTGAGCCCTGGACAGGGACAATGCAAAGGTCCCTCCCAGACCTGGGGCACCAGGAGTCTTTGAAAACACTGACATCCCACATTTATGATAAGCCCAGTCGCCACTCTGGTGTCCAGAAATTTGGCCAAGGGTTCCAGAACAATGTCACAGTCTTCACCCCTACACTTTTCAGAACTGTGCACATGCTCAGACCACTGAGAGGACTGACCGGTGCCCTGGGGTTTGGGGCCGGGATGCTGAGGACTGACCCAAGGGCACTCAAAATCCTCCTGATCCATAAGTCCTCCAACACAGGAGACTGCCTGTCACCACACTGTGCCTCCACCTTCTCGAGTGGCTCAGCTCAGCCACAGAGCAGGGCTAAGTCACGCTCAGTCTCCAGCCCTACAGCTGCTCCGCCGAAGGAACTGGCTTTCTGCTCCCTCTTCCACAACTGTCAAAAGGACATCCTGGGGTCTTTATTTCACATAAAACCCCATTATGGAATCTTTGCCTGCAATCACAGCATCGCAGGGCTGGAAGAGACTGCGGGGCGTCCAGCCCAGACCTTAGCAGACCCATAATGGAGTCGCTGGAGGACTCCCCTCCCATAAGCCTCCACCCGCACACCTTCACTGCGCAGCGCTCGCTCCCAGCCGGCACCAGTCACCCTTCCAGGCATTGAACTCCTTAGCCATTAGAAAGTGCTTCTCATGTCCAGGTGCCATCTGACTTCCTGTGGCTTCCTCTCACGGGTCCTAGTATTTTCAGGGGTGGCACAAGGCAGTCAGGCCTTGTGGGCAGGTGCTATGCAAAGAGGTGCAGGAAGGTGTATGGGAGGCAGCAGCGAGAGGTGCAGTCAGAGGTGGTGAGAAACGTCAGAGAGAGAACTGGCAGAGATGTGCACAGTCTAAAAGGGACCTGTATCCTGCATACTTAAAAATTTTCCATCATGCTTTTTTAAAAAGTTTGTTGCTCAAGAAGTTACTCCTCAGCTGTCTGCAAAACATGTTCATCTTAAATAACTTACTCTCTGAGAACTGCAGAAAAAGCTGGGGTATTGTGTTACCTTTTGTGCTGGCAAGAAAAGGGTGATCAGGAAGGGAGGGGATTCAAAACTGTGTCACAGGGAGAATAGTTGAAAAGAACTGGGTCTCTTTAGCCAGAAGAATGGATTTGGGTGGTGAAGTGATTGCCTCTGAGAGTCTTTCCTGGGGAAGAAGGATTGGACCAATTCCAAATGGAACAAAGAATTGGGCTTAGGATAAAGGGTAAAACATCAGAGTGACTCAAAGCTTTCTACTAGGCAGAGCTATCTGACATGTGGTGAGGTAGTGAGTAGACCTGTCACCAAAGGGGTCCAAGCAGCATGGGCTGGGGAGAGACTATGCAAGCAGGTCAAGCACCAGGTTGAAATTGATGGCTTTTTATATCTGACAGTCCATGAGTTTTCTTTTAGTGCATGCACATCTCCACCACCAACCACCCCCAATACACGCACACGCACATACGCACACAGACACACGTACACACACACAAGCCCAGCCACGTGAAGCCAGGTGAAGCACACCAGCCTTCGGTGTACATCATTTGCTTTGCTCAGCTTTGGTTGCGCAGAGATTTTCCCATCACTGACTTGGTTGTCAGAAAGAAATAAAAGCCTTTCGTCTCTCCTTGGGAGGAGCAGAGCAGATTGTCTGGATCTGCCGCGTACTGCCCTGGCTCCGGTCTCAGCACCAAACACGTTCCTTCTGCGCAGTCTGTTCCCATTTTACAATGCAGAGGGGAGAGTTGGAGAAAGTCCCAAAGCCCAGCACCCTGGCAGCGGAGGGCGGGGCTTTGCTGTTGGACAGGACCGATCCCATTTGTATTCAAGAAAGCCCAGGTTGAGCCCCCCAGCTCTCCGGGCAAAGAAAAAGTTGGGCTGAGGTTGGCGCCTGTCCTCAGGCATCTTTCAGAAGAAAGTGCTACTTATGAGAGCCCCTCCAGTGTCTTCTCAAGGACAGAGCCCCAAAGAGGTTTTCACAGGGGGAAACTCCCCTCAACCTCTCCAGCATCCCGGAGATTAAAATAAGAAGTTAATTTTCCTGTGCAAAAGAGATGAGATTGTGCTCTGCTGCCTGCGGGTGGAGTCCCGGACCCTTTGCTTTATTATGATCCAGGAAATATGCTTTTTGACGAGAGCATTATACATCCTGTGACCAGCCACTCGTGATTCAATAAACAACATTACTCAATGAAGTTTCACTGTGCGGACCAGGCACTGGAGAGCAAAGGGGAGACAGATCTCTGGACTTACCCTCAAGACGCTTGTGGTCCAGTGGGAGAGACCATCACAAGCAGAAATTTAAATCTGTGCAGTCAGAGCTCCAGAAGAAGCAGCTGTGAGGACACAGGCAGTCTGGGGACGTCGGGGATGGTGTCTTCTAGGAAGGGGTGCTTGGGATGAGCAGGATTTTACAAAGCAGCAAAGGGCAGGAGTGGAGAGGCATCTGTGTGTGCAAAGGGCTGGGAAGTATATAGAAAAGCTTTGTTTATTTCAGCAGTCAGGAGTGCTTTGAGGTGACCAGAGCTGCCATGGAGGCAGGAAAACGCAGAGGATGAATCTAGAGCAATGGTCTTAGCTAACCAGGGGTGATTTTGCCCCCCGGGCACACGTGTTTGTCACAAAGAGAGAAGCAGCTGTGCTGCTGCACCTGTGGGCAGACGCCAGGGATGCTGCTAACCATCCTACCATGCACGGGACAGCCCCTACGACACAGAGTGACCTGGTCCACACGTCAATAGCGACGAGATGGAGAACCCTGAGCGCGGGAGAGTGTTTAGCAATATCCCTGCCTCTACCCACTAGAGAGAAGCAGCAGCCACATCACAAAGGATTGAGCTCCATGAGGGGCACTGCGCTTTCTGAGGGTCCCATGGAGAGGGTGTCCAGGGGAGGAAACCCACGGAGTGCCAGGTTTTCAGATTCTGCAATCCGCAGTTCTCCTTAGCTGGGTCTTGGCCAGCCCTCCTGAGCTTTGTTTTCTGTAAATAGTTGATAAGCCTGTATCCAGTATCTTCCTCCAAATTGTTGATAAAAGTTTTTTTTTTTTTTTTTGAGACAGAGTCTCGCTCTGTTGCCCGGGCTAAAGTGCCGTGGGGTCAGCCTAGCTCACAGCAACCTCAAACTCCTGGGCTCAAGCGATCCTCCTGTCTCAGCCTCCCGAGTAGCTGGGACTACAGGCATGCGCCACCATGCCTGGCTAATTTTATATATATATGTTTTTAGTTGTCCTGCTAATTGCTTTCTATTTTTTTAGTAGAGACGGGGTCTTGCTCTTGCTCAGGCTGGTCTTGAACTCCTGAGCTCAAACGATCCATCTGCCTCAGCCTCCCAGAGTGCTAGGATTACAGGCATGAGCCACCCTGCCCAGCCCAAATTGTTGATAAAGTATTAAGCGCAAAAATGTCTGGGGCAAATAATGCCTTAGATTCATAGAACATCATTCAGTGTGTGGGGCATTTGCATCTCTCATCTCATTTTACTCATTTTACAAAAGAGGAAAATGAAGCTCAGAGATAGATGTTCCGCTATCTAGCAATTATTTAACTATTAATACAACACACTCTGCTCCCTTCTCTTCTCCTAGACGGGTCCCTGAGTGCTCCAAGGACCCAGCCAGCCAGCCACAGGGGACGCTGGGAGTGTCCTCCATCCTGGCCTTAAAGGGCTCCTTTCCCGATTCCTGGGTTCATATCTGTATGAGGGGCCAAGATCAGAGCCCCTGGCCTCCCTCTGACCCTAGCTGTGACACTCACATACCTTCTGATCACAGGGGACCTCTCGCTCCCTGAGGCTAAATTGGTAAGAGAACCTCTCATGGCCGGCATGTCAGGGACAGCTGCTCAGCTCATGTTCTCTGGCCAGGAAGCACTACTGACCCTGTGATTTGGCCCTTCCTCCAAACTGGCAGATGGGCCCGGGTGCCTTGTCGTGATGCTGCTTCCCCTCGACCCAGCATGTCTGACCACTAACCACCCAGTGGAGGACAGCACCAGTCAGCTGAGGGGTGGGCTCTTTCCAAGTGGAACCCCAAGATACTGCTGATCTGAAATGCCTCAGGGACAGCATTAACAAACCATGCCAGGTCACACGCTGCGGAAACACTCTCAATAATCAACACTGGTTTTTCTGACAGCTTGTTCAAGGCCTGTTTGTCTGTGGTTTAGGCGTTTGTAGCATGAGAATCTTCTCTCCCAGTAGTTCATTGGGAACTGATTTCCTATATTCCCAAAGCCATAGCCTGCTCCCCAGTCATCCAGGAAAAAGACTAAGCACCTCCCTGCTGCTCCACCTGTCCCAGAATACATTAAGTACAAGCCCAAGAAGAAGAATCAAGGGCAACAAATCTTCATCAAATAGTGAAATTCTGCCTGGTGTCAGGTACCCCCATGCCATCCCACACTGTCTACCCTGTCCCCCATCAACCTCTTGCCCTAGTGCCCAGCGTCTCGGGGAGGCTCCTCCTCCCACCTGCATGGCCCAGCGACTCTTCCCAGCTGCCATGGTCCCATCCCTCTGATGTTGCTGCTTCTCCTGCAGAGTCAGCCCCTTCGTCAAGGCTACAGATGTGCAGAGCAGAGCCTTGGATGCAGGACAGAATGGATACGAGGGGGACAAGAGCAGACAGAGAAAGGAGGTGGCAACACAGGGCAGGCAAGAGATGGTGGTGGCTGAGCCTCGGGTGCTGATTATGGAGTAAGGAAACAGGGAGGTGCAGAAGCTGAGCCCACATTGGGAAGAATGTCAAAGGAAGTTCAAGTACCAGATGGGGCGAGGGGAAGGACAGGGGTCTTTTCCAACTTCAAGAGCTTTGCACAGTACAGGAGGCTACACTGGCTCGGAACTGTGCCATGACATTGATCCCAGGGCATAAGCATCTCTTTATTGGGGTGCAGAACAACAGCACCCATTTCTCTATGAGCCAAGTGCTTACATTTCCCAGTGGAGTCCTTCCCCGGGACAGCTGGGTCCTCTTGCTTTGTGTTTGTTCATCACCCGAAGCTGGGGCTGAGCAGGATTCTCTCCTGCTCAGGAGGGCGGTAGGGGGTCTTGGGCTCAAAGCACATGGGTTGGCCCAGGGTGGGGCTCTGCATCGGGACCTGTGGCAGTGAGGCAGCCACAGTGTCAAGTGGCTGCTCTGTGTGATGTGGTTTCTAAAAATACCCCCGTCCTGCTGCTCATGGGCTTGTGAGTGCCAGGCAGACAGGGCAGGCGTGTACAACCTGCTCCCTCCCCGCTCTCCCCACCGCCTCCCCTGCAGTTCAGGCCACCCATGGACCATCACGTGGTTCCTGAAAAGCACAGGAGCCTGGTAGGGGAGACCACACTGTGACGAAAGCCTATTCTCTAATCATTCACTCATTCATTCAGTTCCTCATGTGCAACCATTGAACATGCCAACGTAGGTGCCTCTTCCAGGCCTGGGGAGCAAAGCCAGAAACACGAGGACATGCTGCATGAACCCATTTATGCGACGCCAGAGAATGGGCAGATTGAACCCGTAACGATGGAAGTCAGGATACTCATGACTTTTCAAGGGCAGAGTGTAGCCCTGAATGAGAAAGGGTGGGATAGTTTCCTGGACTCTGGCTATGGTGTGTGTCATGATCTGAGTGATGGGTGTATAAGGGGTAAAAATGAACCCACCTGTGACCAAGCTGCACACTTACGAGTTGTGCCCTTTATTGCATGTATTAATATGTTAGACCTCAATAATTCTTTAAAAATGTATATAAAATATGATTCTGGTTTTACTTTTTAGAGATATGTACATACCTTGACTCAAGAATAGAAGAGAAAACTACACAGCAACACTTTAGCAGTGCTTGGATTGGTGAGACGATGGAGAATTTTTAATTTCCTTCTTTATACTTCTTTGGATTTCCCGAATATTCTACACTGAATATATCTTGCTTATGCAATGAGATTAAATATATTAAATGTTATTTTAAAAGTAAGAACCCTAGAGGTGAAACATTCAGCAAGCACGAGGCAGGTGGCTCTCTTCCCAGAGGGGGCAGAGCCCATCCACGAGCTTTTGTCCTCTTGGGCAGCAAGGACACTGGCCTAGGAGGGCTGTCCAGGTCTGTGGGATTTCAGCCCAGCTAAATAAAGCTCCTGACCCACTGGGGGCGATGAGGTGGGGCTGCCGGTGGAAGCTCCGGGCTTTCCTCTCATTCCTGAGGGAAGGAGGTTCCAGGGCTTTCTCGTCCTGGCAGTGCAAGGACCTGCCCCGATAGGAGTGCCCTGTGATTCTAACCCGGAGGCTCGGGAACCTGAGCTCCAGCTGGCCTGGAGGTCTCTCCCACAGAGGAAAGGTGATTTCAGGATCCCCCATGATGTCCCTTCAGCAAAAAGGACCTGCCAGTGTGTGCAGTTGGGGGCCGCAGTGAGGTAAAGTAAGTTGATGGTGGGAGTGTTTTAAAATAACAACAACAACAACAACAAAACACCCAGATTAAACCCCGGAATCCCTAAGGAAGGAAGAAAATGGAACATGGAAGAATCACTCGCACTAGGAAATGGGGCTGTTGTGAGATTAACATGAATGAAGGTGTGCAAAATGCTGACGTGGGGGGCGGGTCTTGTGTCTGGTTTGGGTGACGTTTGGAGACATGGAGGCTGGCGGCATATCTGGCTCCCCGGCCTCCTGCTCCATCCCAGGGCCCCTCTCTCTCAGCTACCTCAGCCTGCACACAGCAGGGGTGGGAGAGATTCGTGTGTGTGCCCGAAGCCTGATTTCTGTGCCGACAAAGCCAATGTGGTCATGCGATGAGGGTCGGCTTGTGATTCACAAGTACAGTGTGTATTTCCAGCCTGGATCCTAAAATCACTTCCCTCTTCCCTCCCGCCTCCCGCTCCCCCGCCCCCAACACACGGAGGCTCCCACAGAGATGTCATGTGAAGCCTTCTCAGATTGAGCCAAGGAGTGAGCCAGCAGCCAGCTCTGCCCTGTGACATGCACAGCCTCCAGCGGTCACACGGTCTCCAGCTGCCACCACCTGCCTTCTGTCCCCAGCCTGCTGCCCTCTGCCTGGCAGGCTTCTCGAGCTGACTCCTCCGTGCAGGCTTCAGCCTGGCAGACAGTGGGATTGAGGGACAGAGTGTGCAGGGCCAACAGGCTGGGACAAGTTTGGTCCCAGCTGACCTCAGGGTGGGAACCCGTCCAGGAGCCTCCCAGACACTATGTGGTGTGTCCCACGGGGAGTTAGGTGCCTTGCTGGCCTGACGCAGAGGTGCCTGGAGCTGTTGGCAGCTGGTTGCCCACAGCCAGCCCCAGCCAGAGCTCCCACGAGCAGGGAGCCTGAGCCACAGGTGCTGGAACGAGGCTGTGTAGGGAGCCGACAGCACCACCCAGCACACCTCCGGGAAAGGCTAGCCACTGGGCATGGCCAGGCCTTAGGGAGAGAGGCAGGAGGGCAAAGACAGGAGGGGCCATCTCTATATATACAGGAAAAACAAAAGACAAAAACAACCCTAGAGCAGGGGTTCTCCATCGAGAGCTGTTTTACCACCCAGGGGACATCTGGCAATGTTTGGAGACATTTTTGGTTGTGACAGCTGGGGGAGTGCTGCTGGCATCTAGTGGGTAGAGGCCAGGGATGCTGTTGCTGAACATTCTACAACGCACAGGCCAGCCCTCTGCCCCTAACCAAGAATAATGCAGCCTCAAATGTCAATACTGCCACTTTTGAGAAACCCTGGTTTCTAGAGAAAGCAGCCTTCCTGGGGAAGAGTTGAGCAGGGGCCCATGAATGAACCCACCTGTGACTGTCACTCCCAGGCTTGGAATTCTTAAGAAATTCTTCAGATTTGAGCCCAATCTGCTCGGCACATACACCAAGACTTCCTCCTGTGATCTAGCCCTGGCTTACCCTCCAGCCTCATCTCCTGCTGAGTTCTGGTTACACCAAACCGTCCACCATGGCACAAAGACTCCAAGGCACTTGTCCTTGAGGAAGGGGATTCCACACCCCATCTGGAACACTCTCCTCCCCCGGTGGGTCCAGCTGTGACATTTCCTCTCTCAAGAAGCCTTCTTTCACTGCTACTCTGCATCCCCTTGTCCCTGGGGCAGCACGTGACACCTCTGCTGTAGAACATCACACGGGACAGGTGCTGAGAGGGCTGGCTGGTATGTCTGTCTCTCCCACCAGACTAGAGGTTCCCTTGACAATCAGGTCTGTCTCCCCTGTACCTAGTGTGACCTTGAACAATGGAAGCCACTGATCTTTCCCTGATCATGCGGTGGATGGACAGATGGCAGAGGGCACTTGGGGAGCTGGAGAATATGGAGAGGAAGCTGTGAAGTCACCTGGGCCATCAGAAGAAGGTGGGGAGCAGAAGTGGCAAAGAGTCTGGAGGGGCCAGCCCAGCAGAGATCTAGGAACAAAGCCAGAGGGGCATTCGGTCTAAGAGATGGTCTGCAATTCCAGAGGAGGATCTATAAGCTCCCAGCACACCCCTGGGTGGGCAAATGGCAACCAAGATTGGGATTGCCATCAAGTGTTTGGTAGTGCTTGTGACATAGAGGGAAATTTGGTCACCTACACTTGAATGCAAGGTCATTTGCTTTTCCTCAAACCAGGTTCATGGAGAATTAGTGCAACAAGAGACATTCCCGCTTTATAGATAAGGGACCTGAGGCTCAAGGAGGTGAGGGGACTGACCCCAAATTGCCAAGTACTGTACCCCACCCCCTCCCCTCTTTGGGCTGCACCCTTCTGAGTCAGCCAGGACAAGATTAATCAGCTCATTCCTGCACCACTGGTTTGATTTCCATGGGCAATCCCAAAATACAACAAAAAAAGAACAATTCTCCAATGCCATTTCCTATGTGCTCAGTTATTCATAGAATTTGTTTTGTTCTTGTTTTTTATAGCTTTATTAGGATATAACTGACCTATAATAAACTGTACATATTGAAAGCATACAATTTGATTAGAGTTGACATATGCATACTCCCATGAAAGCATCAGCACATTGAGATTCTAAAGATGACTATCACCCCTAAAAGTTATTATCTACCCCTCACCCCGCTTCCTGCTCCCCACAGGCAGCCACAGACCTGCTTTCCTTAGTTTGCATTTTCTAGAACTTTATATAAGTGGGATTATACAGCATGTACTCATTTTGGTCTGGCTTTTTTTACTCAGCAAAATTATTTTTAGGTTTAAGCCTATTGTCAAAAGTTTATTTATTTTTATTGTTGAGTAGTATTCCATTGTATGGATATACCACAATTTGTTTATCCATTCACCTGCTGATGGACAATCAAATTGTTTCCAGTTTTAGGCTATTACAAATAAACTTGCCATGAACATTTGTATACAAGTCTTTGTGTGGACATATGTTTTTATTTTTCTTGGGTAAGTATCTGGGAGTTGAATGGCTGGGCCCTATGGTTAGTTTCTGTTTAACTTTTTTAAAGAAACTGCTCAACTGTTTTCCATAGTAATTGTGCCATTCTACACCCCCACCAGCAGTATATGAGTGTTCCAGTTCCTCCACATCCTCACCAACACTAGGTATGCTCAGTCTTTTTAACTGTAGCCACTTTAGTGAGCATGTAGTGGTATCTTATTGTGGTTTTAATTTGTATTTCTCCAATGACTCATGATATTGAGCATCATTTCATGTGCTTATTTGCCATCCATATATTTTCATTGGTGAAATGTCTATTCAAAGACATAGTTTTGAAAGAGTCTTAATATATATATACATATATATATATATATATATATCAGATGCAATAAAGCCTATCTTTATGAACATGGTCTTTAGAATCCATCAGACCTGGTTTCAGTTTCTGGCTTGGCCACTTACTGTGTAACTTAGAGTAACGTGCCCTGTCCAACATTTTTCTCATGTGTAAAATAAGGATATAAAACCTGGTAAGGCTTCAGTGAGGATCAAATACTTAATGCCTTTAAAATACTTAACTCAAGGTTTAGCACATAAAACTTAATAAATTTTATTAATAATTATTTTAATATCTTCTGTTGATTTGATTTGAATTGTAACAAGGAAGACCCCTGGCATATCTCAGAAACTAATATCTATGGGAATTATTAATAAATGGTGCTTTATGTTCAGTAGATATACATTATTTTTTATCCTTAAGGTATGTGAAAAATGGCATTTAGTACAAGTGTATTATATCAGAGCAGAAAGAGTCTTTAGAGATATTTAAAGCAACCTCATGCCTTAGCCCAGGGCCTCTAGAGAGCAGAACCTGAGACCAGAACTACAGTGCTGGGACTTTACTTGAGAGGTGCAAACCTAGGGTGGTTAGAGTGAGGAAAAAATTAGGAAGGGAGATAGGGGAAGATTCTGAAGTTATCACACAAGTTACCACTACACAAAAAAATGCCAAAGAGGCCCGGGCACAGTGGCTCACGCCTGTAATCCTAGCACTCTGGGAGGCCGAGGCAGGAGGATCGCTCAAGGTCAGGAGTTCAAAACCAGCCTGAGCAAGAGGGAGACCCCGTCTCTACTAAAAATAGAAAGAAATTAATTGGCCAACTAAAAATATATAGAAAAAATTAGCCAAGCATGGTGGCGCCTGCCTGTAGTCCCAGCTACTCAGGAGGCTGAGGCAGAAGGATCACTTGAGCCCAGGAGTTTGAGGTTGCTGTGAGCTAGGCTGAGACCATGGTACTCTAGCCCGGGCAACAGAGTAAGACTCTGTCTCAAAAAAAAAAATAAAAAAAAAAATGCCAAAGAGACATGGTAGGTCTGTTGGCAGGAATTCCTGCTCAGTACGCAGACGTTCCCCGAAAGGTTTACAGAGAGAAGGCGAGAAGGCACAGAGGCCCAAGGAGGGATGGAGCAGAGGACACCTGTCCGACAGCTTGCCTCCCAAAGCCAAGGTTCACTTCATGGACAGCAATCTCCCCTTCACTTCCAGGGTGTGGCTTCCAGCACCATGGTGGCCATTCGGGAAATGCCCTGTGTTGTGGCATTTCATCTAAGCCCAGAAGTCCACGGGCAGCTAAGTGCAGGTGGGGCACCAGCCAAGGGAGAAAGATGAGGTGTGTAAGATTCATGTCCTGTCTTGGGCTAGGTGTCCCCAAAAGCAGACCCTGCATCAAAAATTTGAGAGCAAGAGGTTTTGGGGGGAAGAGATCCCAGGAAGCACGGGTGGGGGATGGGAAGTGAGACAGGGAGAGGAAGCTGAGACAGGGCAATGTCACTGTTGTGGGCTCAGTGCTCCTGGGGGCCTCTGGGAGATGATAAGAAGCACATTTCAGGATTTTCCCACATTCACCTCTATCTCCCCTCCCCCAAGAGAAAGGAGGAGGGTCCCAGTTGCTGACAGAAGGGTACCTTTGGATCATGTGCCACATCTGCTACATTGGAGGTTACAAACTTTTCTTAAAGGGTCAAAGAAGAAGCATTTTAGATTTGTGGGACATATGGTTTCTCCTGCAACAAGTCAACTCTGCCATTGACGCTCAGCCATTAGCAATACATAAACAAATGAGCATGGCCGTGTCCCAGTACAACTTTAGTTACAAACACAGGCAGCCAACCTGCAGGCCGCAGTGTTCACACCCCTGTGCAGCATGTGTGATGGATTCCCATTTTGCAGATGGAGAAACCGAGGCCTAGTAGAGAAAGGTGACTAACTAGTCATGGAGCCAGCCAGCTGCACATCTCCTGACTTTCTGCCCAATATTTTCTCCACTATACCCTGCTGCCTCTTTATCGGGGCCTTTGTGTGTTTTTTAGGGAACGGGCTGCCAGAACTCTTCCAGAAAGTATCCGTGTAGCCCATATTCTTAAAACGGCAGCAGTTTGTTTCTTCTTGATAGCTAGAGAGGCTCCGGGGCCTGAAGCCTTGCAGTCTCCCAGAATGGCTCAGAGCAGCTTCCTCTCTGAGCGTCACCATCACCGAGTGGGGCTGCTTTGGAAGCCTTCCCTGTGCCAGGCCCGCTTCCATCAGCCTCTGCCTCAGCTGCCTTGGCAGAGCGTCTCCCAGCAGCGGCCACAAAGCGCAGAGTGAAAAAGCAGTGAGAGCATTGGATCCTGTAAAAATCTAAAAATATCCAGGAATGTGTGCACATATGTGGCCCTTCTATGATCAAAACATCTGGGAAGAAGATCAAATGCTCTGCTTTAATTAGCTTAAAATTCTGCGAGGACTTCGAAAGGGAAAGGAAGTTGAAAGTCATTGACTTTAGGGGGGTGGAGGAGAAGGACGTCACAAAGTTTTGTGTGTGTGTTTTTTTAAGACAAAACAAGTTACGCGTATGCAGAATCCTCCCCTGGGGTGAGTCCTGGACTTCAGTTTCTTTGGGATCCTGGGGATTGTTTCTCATAACAGGGCGGAAAGTTCATTGGCTGCAGGCTTGAATTCCTGATTTGATGCCTTTTTTTGAAAAAGGAAAGATTAAAATGCCAAGTCCCTCAATCAAAACATTAGAAGCGGTGATAGTGTAACAAATCACTAAATGTCAGACTTGAAGGAGGCCCGCCGTAAGCCAGGCGTTGGTGAGATGGGGAAGCCGAGACCAGAGACAGTGCTTTTCTGGTGTGGCACGGAGAGTGGAAGGAGCAGGGCTGAAACGCATGTGTCCTGACCGCCAGACCCCTGTGCAGCAGGGAGAAGCATTGGAGCAGAGTTTCAATCCTGGCTCTCCCACTTCTGAGCCATATGACCTTGTCTGTACGATAAGGATGATAATGGTTCGGTTCATCTGGAAGAAGCCAAGTTTGGAACCTCTAGATCTTGTGCAGCTGCTTGCTGTGGACCCACAGCGTCCTTGAAGGGTGAGCAAAGGCAGGCAGATGCCCACTGTCTTCATTACTAATCATGGCCCCAAACCCAATTCAAGTCCGAGTAATTTGTGCTGGCTAATATGAGCCTGGAATTCCATTTGTCCCCTAGTTTCAATCCTTGGCCAGAAACAGGCTAACTGGCCTATAGGGTACCCTTTCCTCAAGCTCTTCCCTAACTATGGGGCAGAGAAGGCAAGCGGCTCCCTACACCTTAGGCGGCCTAAGCCACCCACCCAGGCTTTTTTCACCTGTGCCACTCTTTGGACCCACTGGCCTTTGGCAGGCAAACAGTGGCTGCGTAAGAGACGAGAGGATGGCCCAGAGTAGGATTCCCAAAAGAGAAGACACAAAGGGAGAAGGCTCTGTGCACAGTCTGCTACTCAGACACCAGAACTTTTCAACATGCCCCTCATTATAATCCAGGCATGACCTCGACTTGGTCTCCACCAGAGGTGGCACCGAGTGCGCCCTCTGGAGGCCAACCTCTGTGTTTCTCTCCATGATTGCAATGGGCTAATGACCAGGCCCACGGGGCATAGCTGTCACCCGCAGGACAGAAAATCATGAATTATCGGAATAGTGTTAGTAGTATCCTGGCAACATGGTTTCTTTAATCCTTTCTATTCTTGTCACTTGGACCCACGTGGGCCCACTGAGATGGGAGGTCTATGCACTCAAGGTCTTTGTGAACGCCTCTTTGTGCCCTCATACACGCTCCACTCCTGGCTGAAGAGTCGTGTTCTCTCATATAAACCGTGTGGCTAACAAACCAAAGGCTACCCAGCGGACATCCAAGACCAGCAAACCATGATCGTGACTGAAATGCCTCAATTTGCCACCAGCCTGTCCAGTTATCATTCATTGTGTATCTCCTTCATTGTGTATCTTAGTCCACAGAAATATTAAACACACATGCTCCCTTTACCACAAGAAAAAAGTCTCGGGTTATGTCAAAATCAGTCTTCAAAAAATCGCCCCTTGTTTCTTCTCATTCTGCTTGAGCCGTAAGAGCCGTGGAAGCCTGGACGGATGCCGGGTCTCCTCCTCAGTAGCTGCAGACAGACCAGGACATCCACCGGACATCCACCGATGCAGCAACGAGCACCCCTGCCAAGGCGGGTCCATCCAACGCCGACTCTGTCCTGTGTCCTGCTTTTCCAAAGTTCCAGAGAGTAAACGAGACAAATTGCCATCCCAGGACTCACCTGCAGCATCTGGAAAACATCAACTCATCTCCAAGTCCGATGGCAGCCACATATTCCAGCTTCCGGGAGATAAAGACCTGGGATTCAGTGAGATTGGAAGGCTCCTCCTTAGAGCCCACCCTGGAGACCGAGAGCATCCTAATGGCAGGGATCGGCTTCGATTTATGTCCACTTCCGGCACTGTCCTGTTTTACATATTGGTTGGTCACTTGTTATAAGTATTTTTTTAAAAGAATCCCAGGGTATTGTTTGTTTGGGAAGTAGGGAAATGAACTAGAGAACTGCTTGGTCTGCCTCTAGTCTAGGTGTTAGTCCAGATATTAGAGGGGGGAAGTGAAGTTGAATTGATATTGAGGTATGCTTATGATTTCTACATTCTGTAGGTATGGGACTGATACTAGGCACTTCTTAGAGATGCTGTTGACTAAGGTGACCTTACGTCCAGCTTTGTTCAGGAAATTCCCAGCTTGTCATCTGACTTCCTGTCTGATTTAGTATTTATTCAGAATGTACGTTATCTTTTATTGTTTTGGGGGGTGGTATTACTTCATTCGGCCATGCACACCGTATAAACCTCTCTGGTGAGCTTGTTTGTACAACGTATCTGAGCATATTTCCAGATGAAAGTTAGAACAGGAGAGGCTATGTGGCCTAATTAGCATGTAAATCACAAGAAAAATGGACTGAGCTGCCCATTCATTGGTTCCAGATACATACACAAGAGAAGAGGCAGGGATTGGATAAAAGGCTTCATGAAAAGTGGCTGATGGGCACACTTATAACTTTGACTCAAATTGCATAAAAGCAATTCATGTAACCAAAATGTTTATACCCCCATAATATTCTGAAATGGAAAATAAAAATAAAGAAGAGTCAGGCAAGACTTTTCTGATACTCTTGATTTTTCTGGCCCAAGGATAACAGCCACATCTCTAAGGTAAAAAGAGAAGATCAAAATATGGGAGCATGTTGGCTGCAAGTTCTAATTTTGGGGGAGGAAAGTGAAAACACCTTCTTACACACTCAACTCATGAAGAGGAACTTTCTGACACGGGCGATGGGCACTGCTCTGAGGTAATGATGGTAAAAGGATTTCAAACACACACCAATTCCAATCATCTGATATAGATAACTTAGAGTACCATGCTGTGAAAGACTCTAAGTTTGGCAAGAATAAGAGCCATCGTTGATTTAGGCTGTTGGCCATGGTTCAGGAGCAGAGAGCATCTACACACATCACAGTAACTTACCATTTCCGTGCTAACAAGAACTTTCCATAGTAGGAACAAAGAACTTTAAAAATTCTTCTTTCCACGTGGTACACCCCACTGGATCCCTTTTCCTTTTGGGAATGATTATATCTGTAACTCTCATTGGTTAAAAATGGGCTGTGGCTGTGCTAGTTTATGAACCCCTCTCTCCCACCATTCAATTTGTAAGGGTGAGTAGAGTGGAAGATTTAAGCCTGCTGCACTGGATCTTGGCATAACATTCTATCTCCCTTTAATGCTCTCTCTCTCATGGGGCGGGGGGCGGGGTGTCCTTCCTTAGTTCTGCTCATGGAAATGGGGGCTCTTACAATGAGCCAGGATGACTTTTAGTGTAGGACTTAGTCTGTCCAGGGGCACAAAGTTAGACCTTACAGTTCAGATGCAGTCTAGTCTATCTCACCAGGGTGGGAAGTGTTGGTGCCAAAGCATTCTCTGTAGTAATAAATATTTTCCCTCTGACTAGCCTTGTGCATCTGTACCTTGCTCATGGAGCTAGCAGGACTGGTGCCAGACAAAGTGGAAAGCTGAGGGACTCACAGATTTGATATATCAGCAAAATATTTTGCCATCTTGCACTATCACCAATAATATATATTCTCCTGGAGATGTAAGGATTAAAGAGAATGTATATAAAGTACCTAGGACTCAGGTGACTGTTACATATGTAGGTAGCTGTCACTATTATTGTCACAATAATGACCAATGTCACTTACCAAAACTTTCCTCATCTGTCTTGATTTTTGGCCAAAGTAATACTTACTATGGTGACCAGAAGGTAATTCTCTTGCAAAAACAGCTGGACCACAGCAGGCAGTGTGAATCTTCTCCAAAGACCCATTAGTAAGAAATCCAATACGAATTCCATCCTATAGTTCATTGTTCAAATGAAGTGTTGACCATAATGGAAAGTTTGATGTCAGCCACTTTGCTTCCTAGGATTTATATGTTGTGAGGTTTTCATTAGGTCTTTCTCTGAAACTATTCTGGAGGCCCAGGCTGAGCTTCCCCAAATAATAATGCTTGCCCACGGGTGGGCTGGGTGGGAGATGCGCACAGACTCCAGATGTGGTGTATTCAGCCACTGGGAAACCTTGAGGCCCTTTGGCAAGCTGTCTTCAGGATGCGAAGCTGGGGGTGGGTCTGCCTGCTGGCTCTTCCATGAAAATGGTCACCAGGCCATTGCAATGGAATATGTGGGTGGGGCGGCTCTTGGGAAGGAACTGGATTACCTAATTAAGAACAACTGCAGAAATAGGTTTTGTAGATTTTGATAAGTTATAAGTTTATGCATTGCCTACGAGGGAAAGAAAAAGGCTCTTTCTTAGAATGTGTGCACTTCTGAGATATACCAGCATAGATGCTGAAGGCCTCATTCTCCAAGGAAAACTTTGGTGGATGAGAAAGCGGGGTGTGCTGGCCAGGCCCTGACTGTATAACTAAATGTTGGACTGAAGATGTTAAAGGGCTTCTGCTTGTGTAAGGGGGGTGGGGTGGGATTCAGAAACAGAAGGCCCAAAGAGGCCAATGAGGCAGCTGGTAGTCGGGGAAGGAGGCTAAAAATGTACAGTGTGAGCCCAAACATGCACTGTGTGAGTTCAAGGATAATCTCTGTGAGCCAAAGGATATACAGTGTCAATGTCTGCTGTCTCTGAAGTCATACATTTGAGAGGTGAGACAAAAATGGGATTTGGCCAGAGGAACCAGGTATACCCTAAATTCTGCCTTGGCCCAACCACTTTCTTCCTCATGAGGTGTCTAAGGGAGCCAGACATGCTCAACGTTATCAAAATAAGATATTATTAGCTGGGGCTTTAACGCTCAAATCTATCACAGAATTCCAATAGACTAGGCTGGATCATGTTGAGGGCTTCCTTTTCCTAATCAGAGCAAGTCCCATGAATAGTTAATGTTGCTCTGCATCCAGGAAACTCTCCATCTGGGCAGATGCGCCTGGGGCAAAGTTGTTTGTGTACGACTTTACTGTCCCTTCCTCAGGACTCTTCCCACTCTGGGTTCACCAAGCATCCGGCTCTGCCGTTTGCTCGTGTGGGGCCAAGGATGCCTTAGAAACCACAAGACCATGAGGAAGAAACTAAAGGAAGGAAGGTTTTAGCTCAGGCTGAGGAAAAGCTTTCTAATGGTCAAGTGCTCCGTGATGGAAGGGCTGCCTCAGAGATAGGACAGCTTTTGGCAAAAACGCTGTAGAAGGGTTGACAGCCTCAGAAGAGAATAGGCTGTTGGGTCCTTTGCCAGCATAAGAAGCTGTGGTTCTGAGTTACTTCATCACTCCAGGCTTCAATTTCCTGATCTTTTTAAAAAGGATCCCTGAAGTTCTTTCCTGCTTGGGGATAATGATAGACCCTTAATGATATCGCCACATATTCTGGCGTGTTGTAGGTATAGAGAGCAGGATGGATAAAAGAACGAATAAACACATTTCCTATTCCTGCTGATGCTCCCCTTTAAGGAAAACCGCTGGATTAATGGGGGAGGGGAAACTGCAGGAGACAGTGAGAGGGTAGCTCTGTGTGGTCGGTATGGGGGAGAAATATGAGGTCGTAAATATTTTAAAGAATAAACATATGTGTATCTGTATACATCTTCCATTCTGTCTAACGTTTATCAGTTCATGCTTTTGCCTTCAGAAATTGTGTGCCTGCACGTGGTATATAATCCAGTTTCCCAACCAGCGTCAGGAGATGCCAAATATTTAATGACACCCCACCTAGAAACAATAAATACATTTGAGTCAGTCTTAGACTCCTGGGGAAAGGGATGCTGAAAATTTGATGAAAGGGATTAATAAATTATAACCAGGCTATTAAGATGTGAATCACTAAAGGCTCCTGACACTCTTTTCCTCTCTCTAATTAGAATTAGGAAACAAATAAACAGACTCACCTCCCCATGCTCAGAATTCTGTCCCCGCCTTTCTGAGGCCACTTTGTTGGTCTAGTGCATGGACTTCTCTTTAGACATTAAGATGGCTTATACCGATCAGCAATAAGGCTCTGACAGTTGATTCAGTGGCGGTGCACTGGTTCCAGATGCTATGACCGTATTGACAAGACGCCAATCACACAGCTAGGGAGGGGGCAGGTCCCATTTGCGGGCCATGGCTTATCTTCCCAAAGTGTTCCTGCTGATGGATTTCAGGGCCTGCTTCAAGCTGTCACACACCCAAGCTCCCTGGAAGGAAACTTAGACATTGTCTTGTCCCACCTCTGCTTTTTGTGTAGGCAAAAACTGGGGCCAAAGGAGAGGAAACAAGTTTCCCAAAGTCATGCAACTTTTGATAGCAAAACTTACACAAGATCCAGGTCTCCTGACCCTTGGACCACTGTTCTTTCTACATGTATTAATATTCCTACATCTATTGCAGGGCACGAATCCAACAACTCTGTACTTCTCTACCCAATCACTAGATCAACTCTTTATAATACAGGCATCAGATGACAACTACTGGAAGTGGAAGGCAATTCCAGCACCTCACCGTAGATACAGCGTTGGTGGCTCCTCTCCAGATGTGGAGCTCTGATGTCATACTCATTTGGTTTGGGTGCAGAAACCGATTCTCTTACTCACCTTTATATCCCAGAGTCTGGAACAATGCCAGAATAGAGGAGTCCTCAGGGGGTGTGGGGGGATTGTTTAAATGAATGAATCATGAGAGTTTATCTAATTTCAGAACCTCTCATTTTTTTTTTGAGTGCATATAACTCAAAGCCAAGAATGTGCATAGTGACTCAAAGCAAAGAATGCAAAAATGCATTTTCCTTTAAATATTTCAAACGTTCTGCTCCAAGACAATCTCCAACAGACATTTATTCAGGTTTACTACATGCTAGGTGCTAGGTAAAAAGACATAAAACATGATCCCTGTCCTCAGAGGCTCACGGTCTGGTAAGGGAGACAGATGTCCCAGTGGCTGTAATCCCGGGTGATGGTACGCCATGCCAGTGGTATATCATAAGACAGACATGCAAGCCAGCCAGAGGTAGGGGAAGAGGTGACAGCTGAGCTGAGTGTTGAAGGATAAGTCAATTGGAGAAATGACAAGGAAGGAAGTTCCAGGCAGAGGAAACAACGTGTACTAAACCCTAACATGAGACGGCTTGAGAAAGCTTAGCCAAAGACATAGGAAGGCTGCAACGGACAAATTTTAACATGTTGTCCAAATGAAATTTAAATGTTTGTTTCTCTCTTTGTTTGCTTTTCCAGAAGCCATCATTGTTGAATAGGGGAAGAAGTATTGAATTTGTAACAGGAATGACTTGAAAAAATAATGATTCCATTTATAATCGCTGGGCTTATACTATATAGGCCAGGCTCTTGTGCTACACAGTTCTGCACCATGGAGGGATTATTACATTGCCCCCATTTTCAGATGGGGACACTGATGTTTGTGAGTACTAGCCAGTACTAGCATGGCTGTTTTGCTTCTCTGTCTTATTTCTTGAGACCCAGGGATGTGGCATAATTGGATCTACCACCTTAATACAAATGCAAGGCTACATTATCCCTTCTATTGTCAGGGCGTTCCCATCTGCCATAAAGAGCAGCAATCCTAACTTCTTCCCTGAACTACCCCCATGGTGATTTCTGCCAGAGCACCCAGGAATACCCCAGAACATTCTGAGATATTCAGGGGAAAACACTGTCCTACCCATATTCCCCGGCTCAGGTACCTTGGGCACCTCTCAGCAAACTTCCCTTGTAGGCCTGAAAGTGTGTCCCCATGAGGGTGCGTGTGTGTACATGTGCATGCCCAGTCAGTTCCATTTTTCCAAGTGTTCATTGCCACTGTCCCCTCCACTCGTGCTTCCATACATCCAGAGCTGCACCCCAACTCCTTAGATCAACAGGCACCTGGTAACCTTGAAGTCCAGCTGTCCTTGTGCTCACACACAGAGTCACTCTCTCCCCTGGGCTTTCCATGCCCTTGGGGCCATGAACTTCACCCTGCAACCCACCCACAAAAGACTGGGACTCATGGCAGATAAAGACGCCTCTGAGTTTCTAAGTGTCCCCAGCCCCAGCTGGGTGAATGGTCGGCCTCCCAGGTGTAAATGTTCTGAATTCCCAAGAAGATGCCAGCCCTGACTCTGCCACTTCCTGACGCTGGGCGCAGCCTGCATTAAAAGCCGATGAAAAATAGGGCCCTCACCTCACCTGGCCACCGTGCAGGCCAATGTGAGCCTGGAGAGTGCACCGCAGTAAGCTTCTTGTTCTAACAAACTTCTGGGGGTCCCATGGCCCACCCTCACCTTCAGCACGCACAAGCCAGCAGATGTTAATGGCATATGACCAGATGTTCCTGATCAGCCCTCCACCCCCAGTCTAGACATGCGTGTCTACATTTCTAGTGAGTGAACAACACCCTTCCCTATTTTCCTGCACATTTCTTTTTTCCCATCTTGTTTTATTGCTTTGGCCATTGAAACGAGATTTTGCATGAGAGTGGAGTAAAATGCTTGTAAAATTCAGATTCCCATCTTGGATGTCATCAAAGTTTTTAAGTGGATTTCTTTTAAGAAACATTTCTGACTGAGGAATGCTCAATATTCTGACCCTTATGATGCTAATTGGCTCATTCTCTAATCTTTGGGTTTGAATCCCAGCTCTTCCAATTGCCAGCTGTGTGACTTAAACCAATTACTTAACCTCTCTGAGTCAGTTTTTCTCATCTGTACAATAGAAATAATGCTGCCTTTTTCAAAGGGTGGTTGTACACTTGAGAAATGATTATAAATTGCTCATAAAAGATACTCAATTAATCACCATTCTCCTGTGTTTAGGAAAAGAATAATGTACTCTCTACATATGTCTATTCTTCTGTGCTACTTTTCTAATCCTCTGTAGAAGAAAAGGATGGTGGAAACATATCCCCCAGAAACAAACTGAGCTAACTAATACTGCAAAGTGTCCATTGGATTGGAAACTGGACTCTTTTTTAACATATTAAGATCAGTAAGAAAAAATCATGCAATGAGCTGTGATGTGAACTTGCCACAACTCACGCTTTACCTCTGTCCTCTACCCTATTGTGTCCATATCAAATCTCCAAATTCAAATACTAGTTAGTGGTTTCCAAGCAAAGATATCAGGCAGAGCTCACATCTCCCAGGCCCCAGCCACCACCAGGCCCAAAATGATAATCAGTTGAGAATGTTAATTGAATGCTGTAATTATAGTCAATGCATAATAGGCATTTCGCACTGAGGTCGTACACTGCCAAGAAAATATTTACTTGGCTAACTCAAGTCCATGACCAAGTCTATTTTTTTCACAACTGAAATAATGCTTTCATTTGGCATCACCAGACACGCCATTGTGGAGCATCCTGGGTGTTTCAAACATAATAAAAATGTCTCTTATGCTATACCCCATATAAGTCATATGCGTCCTTTCTCTGCAGGACCTATAAAGTCTATGTGAGTTCTTTGGTGCTCCTGGCTGGCTTTAAACACCATCAGCTATTTATTAAAGATTCATTCAGGGATGAGCAGGAGAAGGGAGAGGGGCAAGTCTGGGACTTTTGTTCAGGTTTCTTATCTCAAAGCTTCTTTCATTAAATCTGTTATTTCCTTTGCACCGGATGCTTATTTCCCTTCGGATTGTCCGTCCATGCTGTTCACAGCAAAGCCTTTGAAATCGCAGGTTCCCTGGCAAATAGCAAATGCTGCCTCTGGAGCCCCGGTCACCCTTCTCACCTCTGGCCATTGCCCTTGACCGGGAGTGGCCTCAGACAATGGAAATGGTGGAGCCCAGTGATCTCACCTTCAGCTCCCACTGCCCAGTTGCTCTCCAGGACGCGTTGCTCCTCCACAGGGCACAGGGACATTCCTCTGATGGCCCACCCAGCCCAGAGGGAGTCACTCTAATCAAGGCCCCTTTCGGGCTGGGAATCCTCACCGTTAGAGAAATCTCTTTCTTGCCCAAGCCCTGAGGTATCTCCCTCCCCCCCAACCCGCCCAATTTCCTGGGAGTTCACAGCGTTGATGGGCATGCTTCACCTTGTGTGGTTTGCGGCTGTGGCCTTTTCCTTGTTTTGCTGGAGATGAAGTGTTTTCTTTCCCTCTTTTCCATCTGTGGTTGTGTTCAGGGTGTTTCTAAGGAGAGACGAGAACTACAAACACCTTTATGCTGCCATCTTTAGCCAAAAGTCCCAAAGGCCTCTTTAAACCCAAACCTTTCATTTATTTCTTCTCCTCTGTATGGCGTGTGCTTCTGTGAACGCCTTCAAAGCCTGCCATGAAATAAGCTGAGGGTATGTGTATATAAAGTTGAAAATGGCCCTGTTTTCCCGTTTTCCCCTTTCTACCCTTTGATTTCTGCTTATCTCTTTGGAAGTCTCCTCATCTTTTATTTTCTCTTTTGTCATTTCTCTCACCCAATTTGGAAACCCTTCTCTTCTCTAAAAGAACTCAGAGATATTCTTTGGGGTCTCCCCTCTTCTCCTCTGGCCAGAAAAATAAACTATCCTTGTCGGATGTGTGATTAGTTCTCTCTCTTCATGGCCAAATTGCGTAGGTTCCTACAGAAGTTTCCTCGCAGTCCGTGCTCTGAATCTTTGAACAAAGCAGCAGAGGGGTGGGGCTCTCCCAAAACTCTCTCAGCTGCTGCTGTGGAAACTGCTTCTTTCTGACCTTAACTGAAAGGGCTTCTGGGAGAACTGCTTTTAGGCAAGCCATGCTGTGTCCCTTCTCTGCAGACCTGCTGTGTACCACAGACACGAGTCCCTACTTAGCGAAGAGCCCCCTCATTCCTCCCACCACATCCCCCCGGGGCCGGCGAGCAGTGAAAGCGTGGCATAAGCAACATCCTGCTCACCAGAGCTCCCACCTGCTTCCTGCACCTGTTTTCTTGGGTTCCTGATCCAAGGGGAAAGAAAAGATGATTCAACCTTGCATGTATGTTTATCCTGCTGGTGGAATGTCATTAAATATGGAAAATCATGCAAGTAGGGTTCCAAAGAAATGGATCACTAGATTGATAATCCCCCTGGACTCGTTGTGTGCGTGGCTGAGAAATCTGGCTTCTCAAAAAAGACACTGTCACAACCCAGAGGAATAGGAGGGAAGATGAAGTCATGACCTGTCGCTGGTGTAAACAGAACAGGAGGTGTGAGAGCCTGGGATGTACTGGCAATAACTTCCACTAAGAACTTCCTATTCACAGCAACAATGACAGGTACACCTTGTGCCGTTCAGTCTTCCCAATAACCCTGCAAGCTTGTAGTCCCATTTTATGCACAAAGATATTGAGGATTCTGGTAGAGAATGAAAGAGCTCAGAGGAATAGGAGCTCTTTCAGTATTTTTAAAGTGAGACTTAAAAATCACTGTTGGTGATCACTTGTTAAAAATGTCTTACATGTGACTTTGAATAAGTCTTCTAAGAAGGTGCAAATTGAGGGAAGGGCCCTACCTTGAGCTTCATGTCGTTAAGCAATTTGAGGACAGTGGCACTCTCTTCTGCAGTGCTTTTAAGTATAAGCATAAAACCTGCCTCTCCCCCAAGCCCACGGGCCTTCTTCCCAGAGTGAGTCCTTAACACGAGCAGGCTGGCTGTACAAGTTAAGATAAGCAAAAGCACCGCCATGCCTCCAGCTCTATCACCGTGTCTGCGAATATGACCAAATGGTACTTTCCAACTATGCCAAAGACCACAGGGATTTTGAACTGGAAAGAATCTTACAGATCCTATCCCCTGAATTTTAAAAAGACTGCACCTGACACCTAAGCTGGCAAAGTGCTTTACTTCATTTACTTTTCTTAACTGTGTAAGGACAAAAAGTCAGTATTATAACAAAAGAAATTTCCTCCTTGATGTTTTTATAACCCTCTTGAATGTTAAAAAATAAATAAATAAAAGAGTACAGAAATACAGCCCAAATCAGAGGCCTGCAGTCTGCAGGGACGAGCACAACAGGGAGTGTCCTGAGTTGAGGGTGAGGGGAGGAGGCAGGAGGAGAGAGTGCTGATGAGGGAGCCCGGGGAAAGCAGAGGTGACCTTGGCCGTCCAAAGAGCTCCAAGCTCCAGGGATGCAAGAAAGACCATGCGTGTTTATTTTGCAGATTAAATTAGAACTATTTCACCATCCCATCCACCAAAGGCAGGAGGCCACACATCTCACCCTCATGCTCCCTTCTGTCCTCTTTATTATACAAAAACTCCAAGGGCTTACATGTTTTGAAAATGTTGATAGGCATGGAAGATCTCAGGTGGCTCTCAGTAGGGTGTCCATGACTGTCTTTGCTCCTGCATGGACACTGAAATCAGTCCCAACCCTCCACCCACTGTCCCCACCATCCACCCAGTGTCCCCAGTACACCCCCAGTACACCCACCATCCATCCACCCAGTGTCCCCACACTCCACCCACTGTCCCCACTATCCACCCAGTTCCCCACCATCCACCTAGTGTCCCCACACTCCACCCAGTTCCCCACACTTCACCCACTGTCCCCACCATCCACCCAGTGTCCCCAGTATGCACCCAGTACACCCACCATCCATCCGCCCAGTGTCCCCACACTCCACCCACTGTCCCCACCATCCACCCAG
>VBSM01003204.1:23900390-23910490 GCA_008086735.1 Cheirogaleus medius
CCCACCATCCACCCAGTGTCTCCAGTATGCACCCAGTACACCCACCATCCATCCAGGGTCCCCACCATCCACCATTGTCCCCACCATCCACCATTGTCCCCACCATCCACCCGGCGCCCCCATCATTTATCTATTGCCTCCCACTGTCCACCCAGTGTCCTCCATTATCTCTTCAGTATCCTCACTCTACAATGCCCCCTACCATCTATCGACTGTCCCTGCCATCACATGCTACCATCCTGTCTAGTGTTGCTACCATTTCCTGCAGAGAAGCCTTGCTTGCCTAGTGCTCTACCTGACAAAATGAGCCTGTAGAGAGACACTGTAACTCTTAGTCCTTTCATGTACCTTCCATACCTGGTAACCCCAGGGGTGCAACGCCTCAGCTGGTTCAGGCATCTCCCCACTGGGAAACCTGCAGTCATCTTCCCAGGATTCCACTAGGGGTCAGGCTACTCACCCCTTCCACCCCTCTAAACCGTGGAACTTTCTCCCACACATGTGCCTGTGAGTCTATCAGAGCAGGCCCACGCCTCAGAAACACAAAGTCCAGTTCAGCTGAAACAGTTTTCTTTACTTACTTTATTTTTTTTCCCTAGGCGTTTGTTGAGTGCCTGGTGTGTGGCCGGCAGTACTGGTGTGCTACTCACCCCTCGCCACGTGCTCTGCAGGTGACAGAGCTCTAAGCCTCAGCGGTTTGTCCAAGGCCCCTCCACTAGAGCCGAGATTCATATTCAAATAGGACTCCCCCACGTCTGGGGTTTAAAACAGCACATTCTGGCTTCAATGTTGCTAAATACTGTGAACCACAGGACCATGGGGTTGAAAAAGCTAGCTTCTTCTAGATCAATTTCCCTGGTGATACCACACTGCTGTGCGTGCCCCTCCAGTACCGCAGAGAAGTGGCAGCTCTTGTCACTGGAGGGTCTTCTGCGTCACAAACTGAAACCTACCTTCCTTCAGCTTCTGTGAGATGTCCTCGCCCTGGCCAGGAGGGCACAACCAACCCAATCCCCTCTTCCTCTTCGCAGCATTTCAGGGTTTGAATGAAACTCCTTGTCTCGTTTCTGTCTCTCTTTTGCAGCTGAATCGCCCCCCGTTTCTTCTACCCTTTCACCTCGGGCTGGTTTCAGTCTGTCTTTTACTTCTGGTGTGAAGCTGGGTCATCAGGAAGTTTTGAAAGAAGCATCAACTGTCAGCGACTCACGGGGCATTTGCGTTGAGTAGATCCTCACCCCCACTCTTTGATAGACTCCACCAGGTGCCGGAAACATCTGATGACCGGGTGATTTGGGAACATTCTTAAAAAACCCGCCTAGCGAATAACGAGATGTTTACCTATAATTACCTCAGAGCAAAGGTTAAGCACTTTGGAATATTGAAGACATTCTAGATTATTTTCAAAATTTGCAAGAGGAGAAAATATAAGAACATCTGTTCTTTAAAGTCACTATAAAATATTCATGTACAAATAACATAAAAATACTAAATGCTGAATCTCTTTAGAGTCATGTGAGTATGTGAGTTCAGAAAGTCTCGGCTGGGAAGAGAAAGAAATTTCCCTAAGAGCTCTTCCTAAATTTTTTTATCTTACAATTTTCTTTATACTACTACACCTTTCCTTGGGGATTATTGCCATGATATTTAGATAGGCTTTTTTTTTTTTTTGTAATAAGGATTTTTAAAAATAGATTTTTCTTGGCAAGGGAGAGGAGTTTTTTTGGAACTGTTCTAGTCTCTGAGATAAACATTATGTAGAGGAGTGTTTATGCCATGAACCCAGAGACTCACCTGAAGCACTATCATGCCCTCTGCAGAGCTGTGTCATGTTTAGGATTGTCGTTCCAGCCCCGAATACAGGCAGGCTGTGGGAAGCTCCCTGTTCTTGGACATTTTGCATCTTTTCTAATGCCTGTGTTACTCTCCATTTAAGGAGTCTTCAGAGTGACGCTTTGGTAAGGTCAGGATAGAATTCCCTTAGCTACTAAAAGACCTCCAGCCCTCTTTTCTATGCAATCCTGGACAGCAGTATTTAGAAACATGGACCAGATACTACTGATAGAGAAACCACCGACTTGATCTACTTTATAAAATTGAGGATTTCCAAGCAAGATTACAAAACTAAGAAAAAAATAATGTCCGGTTAAATCTGAACTTCAGATAAATAAGCAATTTTTAATAAGTATGTATCAAATACTGTATTTCATCTGGCATCCCTATGCCCAACTCAGTGTCAACTGCCCAATGCTAATTTTCACTAATGAACTTTAGCTTCTATTTTTTCAGATCTCTATTAAAGGCATAACAGATCCTTTCCTGACAAAAAAAATTAATAATTGCCAATTGAGGCATATGGCCAGTCTCACCCAATGTATGTGCCTCGCACAAAATTAGAATCTGGGCTTCACCTCATTTCTTAAGAGCTGATAATTAGAGGAAAGCACAAATGAGCTTAAAAGAAAAAAACAAAAAATAACGATGAAGGGTAAGGAAATGATCACAGCACCCAGAGAATCACAAAGAGGTCAGGGGTCTTGTGTTTTATTCACTCTTGTTTCCCCCACATCTAACGCTGTGTCCAACACACAATAAATACTTGCACCATAATGTATCGATGGATAAATAAATGAATGAGTCATGCTCAAAGCCCCTTTCTCAAGCCACTGCTGCAGGATATCTGGGGCCTTTCAGATCTCACTGTTGCCTGAGGCTCTAAAATAAGAGACTAATTAGGCTTTAAAATGGGTGGCAGTATGAGTGAATGAGTTTTGATAAGAAACATATTTCTCTTTCCTAAATGGGACTCTTGCTTCTTACCTGAGATAAAATAGATAAAAATAGACCGAAGTTAAAATGAGAAGCCATATAACTATTTCCAGGATAGGCATTCATGATGAAATAGCTTCAAAAATACTGAACACCACTGACACCCCACCCTTACATGTGATTCCCTGTTAAAGAGAGATACTCCTTGGAAATGTTCAAATGTGCAGGAGGCGGGCAGGCATACACAAGCCTTAATGGAAGGAATGGGACCAAGCAGAGTGGGCTGGGACAGGACAGGACTACGCTGGGTAGGTCCATTTGATCAATGTAAAGCATTGAATTGTTTTGCACGTCTTTGGAAATGTATTACCTATGTATCCTTATTTAAAAATGGACAAGAGTTTATGTAACCCAAAATATATGTGCAAGTATTCTGGCTCGTACCTGCACATGCTCAGGCTTATTAACGATGCATTTATAGTGTGAAACCAAAACCTGGCGCAGAACAATGGAAAACTAGAAGATCACCCTCCTTGTTCTGGGCACCATAACACTTAATGTCATCTATTTGTGCCACCTTTTTTGCAGTCCAAAACAGCTGTATAAAAGGTTTATTTCATTTTATTTTTACTTATGACTGAATGAGTGGGAAAGTGAATGTGTCAAGATAACATTTTAAAGTATTTTAGTGTGTTTTTTCTCACTTTTTTGAGCATCACATTCATCCTTTTCAGCCAGAGGTTGCCCGCCTTGAAGAGAATAAGGATTGTTCAAGCTGGAATGCAAAGAGAAAGATGTCAGGTCAACCTTTAACTTCCACTTAGGATCTTAAAACTGTAAAAATCCAGAATTTCATTTTCAAAAGCAAAGTTTTATTGGGAGAAGGAAAGATTTATGGTAGGGTTTAGTTTATGAAGTTTACGATAAACCTTCCAGCAGGTAGAAGGCAGGATAGGAATAAGAGTAGAAAGTAAACGCACTCCTTAGATGGGAGGAACGTGCTGGTAGACAGGGAAATAGAGAACAAGAGAGGTGAGACTCAGCTATGGTCCTTTTCCCCGACACATACGGACACCCAGAGCCAAGTCTCCTCTTCCTTTCCACCTCCTTCGCATGGTGTCTGGGAGTTGGGCCCAAACATGGCGCCATGGTACAGGAGGGAGGGTGCCTGGTTCGTGCTTCCTCCAGATGCTCACTGGCGTTTGTAGGGGTGTCTTGTCCTGTTGCTCCTTAGAAGTTGCTCTGTGTCCCCACTGTGGGTATGTCCATGCTCACTGTCTGTGTCGTGGTCTCCAGTTACAGCCCTCTCAGAGACCTCTCCAGCCTTACTACAGGCCTCTTATATTTGACTGGTCTCGTCAGCAGCTCTGAGTCCAACATCAGAGCTCAGGAGTATATCTCCATCTCCTCCAAAGTACACGCAGGCATGGGTTGCTGCAAGGGGAAACACAGGACTATCCTTGAGTTCTCTCTGCCTAAACGTGCCATACCTGCACATCTGCTCTGCTGAGGTTGACCCATGGGACCCAGGACACCTACAAGATCATTTTCTCCTAAAGTTCCTAATGATAACTAGAACACTACCATCCCCAGTTCTGGGGTTACAAACCTATCTGGGGGTCTCCATCACCTCTGATTTTTAATTAAATAATATCAATTAATTTAAATATGGTATACATTGAAGTATGGCATAAGCGTATTGTTGGATGGATTTTCACGTCTACTCAGATCAGGAAATAGGCCATTACGAGCACCCCAGAAAGCCCCCTCCGCCTCTCCCAGTCATTAATATGCCCTTCCCAAAGGTGCCACTGTTCTGCCTTCTATCACTGTAGATTAGTTTTGCTTATTTTTAAATTTTATATAGTATGCATTTTGAGGGATCTGGTTTCTTTCACTTGATGTTACACCTATGTTTTAACCTGTAGCTATATTATTCATTTTTATTGTTGAAGAGTGTTCTATTGAATGAATATACCACAATTACTTTATTTGTCCATGCAACTGATTATGAATATTTACGTTGTTTACTATTTTTGATGATTACAAATAATGCTGCTGTGAACATTCCTGATCATGTTTCATGGTGCCCATAAGTACACATTTCTGCTGGGTTTGTACCTAGGAGTGAAATTGCTACTGGGTATGTTCAGCGTTAGTAGTTATTGATGGTTTCCAAACTGGTTGTATTAGTTTGACTTTAGGAAATTGTAGTTTTTTAATTGGTTTAATATCAGCATTTTCGAATATCAGTAATTTCAAATGGCTTAACCCCCAATTTACATTCTACCAGCAGTGTCTGAGATTGAGAGTTCCAGTTGTGCCACATCCTCAACTATGATCCATGATTTAGATTTAGCCATGCTAGTGAGCATGCAGTATTGTCTCTTTGTAATTTTAATTTTCACTTTCCTGATGATTAATAATCCAGAGCCCTTTTTGTATATTTATTGGCCATTTGGATATCTTCTTCCCTGAGGTTCTGTTCAAGGTTTTTCACAATTTTTTAAACATTAGATTGTCTATTTCTGATAGTATTAATACATTTCTTTACTATTCTGGACATGTTTATCAAATACATGTATTTCAAATATCTTCTTCCACTTAGTGGTTCGCTTTTCACTCTCTTAATAGTACGTTTGATGACGGAAGTTCTTAGTTTTAATATAGCTCAATTTTCTAATATTTTCCTTTCTGTTTACTGCTACTTCCACCCTAACGTTTAAGAAATCTTTGTCTACCCCAAAGTCATTAATCTATTCTCCTAGGTTATGCTCTAAAATCTTTATAATGTTAACTGTCACATTCATAGCTATAATCCACTTGGAGTTGATTTTGCATAAGATGTGAAGTAGAGGAGAAGATTCATATTTTTTCCATATAGAGATCTAGTTGGCCCCAGAATCATTTATTAAAAGACCAATTTTTCCTCATTGTCTTGCAATGTCCCCTTTGTCATAAATGAGGTAGCTGCACATGTGTTAGTCTGTTCTATCCTACTGGTTTGTCTATCTCTGTACCAATACTATACCCTTGTAATTACCCTAGTTTTTTTTTTTTTTTTTGGTAGTATAAGTCTTCCAATTTTGTTCTTCAAGACTGCAGTAGGTATTCTGGGCCCTCTGTGTGTCTATATAACTTTTGGAAGCAGCTTATTAATTTCCCTACACATACACACACACATACATACACACAAATCTGCTAACATTTTGATTAGATTTATAATAACCCAAAAATTAATTTGAGAGAAGTGATAATATTGAGTCTTCTAACCCAGGAGTGTGGACTAGGCCTCCATTTGTTTAGTTCCTCCTATGAACAGCAAAGGCTTGGAGAGAAAACGCAATGCAGAATGGTAGGCTCATCTCAATGATTTTTTCTTCTTTCCGGGGTCTTGACTTTTTAAGTCCTGGCTGCTCAGTAGTTCATTAATGCCTTCAAATGTATTTTCCCTAGTTTTTCTTAGAAGGGGATCAATCTGATATGAGCTAGCTGGTCCATCAAAGTGGTGAGTATACGATGGAAGTAGGGGTTGAGTAAGATAGGACTCAGGTATCCAACAGAGCTGAGTTCAGATCCAGATTTTGCTACTTACTATATTTGTGACCTTAGCAAGCCTTGATTTCCCTTAAAAACATCAGATTAAAGGCACAGAAGTGAAGGTGATGGGGTGTATTTGGGAATGGCTATTCTAAGAAGATGAGAAATGCAAGGAGAAGTCCATATAATATTGACAGATGCTGTGCGTTCACTGTGCACCAGGCACTCTATGAGAGACACTGGTACTCTCGCTTCACAGATGAAGAAACTAAGAATTAAAGACTAACTTGCCCCAGGTCTCAGGTAAGCCATGGAGCCTGGATTTCAATCCAGAAAGCCTGATTCAGGATATCTGCTCCTAACCAGAGACTTCAGCAGTGGACTATGGAAATTAAACTTTATTCTATATTCATTAAAGAGCTATTATATTTCTTTAAGGATGGAATGGTATTCATGATTTAGAAAGGCCACTCCGGCCATGCTTAAAGGATGAATAAATCTTTCAACATAAGTTTTATATTTATATTTGTATGTCCTTGTCCCTCATTGTTTAAATAAAATAATTACAAACAAAAAATATTTTTTAAACTCCTATATTTTATTAAGTCATTTATCTAAAAAGACCACTGCCCAACTTATTGCAAATGTTATCCATTTTCTTGGTTTTATTTTTCTGTCTTGAATTTCTGGATTAATAATTCCTACCAAAAAAAAAAAAACCTACTTCTTGAGAAATGAATATGTGTCACTTCTTATATCTTCTATATATATTTGTGTTCCTTTCTAGCCTAGTTCCACATGTTTGAGATTGCTAATTAGGACCTAGCTATCCTATTTTCATATTTATTATTATCACTTTTTAATTGTTGAAAAAAATCCTCCATAGCATAATCTTGTCAATACTTCTGTGCATGTCTCCTGCTGGCAGGTGGGATTTTATATGCTATAGATATTTTTAATAAATTATTTTAATTTCTCTGGTTGTGAAAATAGTATGCATTTTAGCTTACTTTTATGTGAACATCATCTTTTTTGGTGAATAATTCTTAATCTATTATTAGCTTTTTCTCTTTCCTTGTTGTCATCTTGTTCCATTTGTTCTTTTCATTAAAATCTCATCGTTGTCTGCCTTTTGGCAGAGACATTTTAGCTTTGCATATTCTAAGTAGGTGATATTATCTAGTGTTATTTCTTACATACTTAAATACTGCATAAATTTATCACCTCTAAGCAACTGGGCCAATATTGTTCCCTTTTTTTTTTTTCTTTTGACTCCTATTGTCTTAAGCTTGGTGTTGGAATCCTCTGTTAACTTACAATGGTGATTTCACTATATGCTACTTAACATGCTTGCTTCTCAGAATAGTTGCCTGGCCTGTGAATTTAATAGATTAGTTGCCTCTTGGGTCTATTATTAAAGTGGTTTTTTGAAATCAGTTGATGGTGAGGATTTTCAGCATGATTTTATGTGTTCTACAATAATAATCATGACAACAACAATAATAACAGCAGTAATGATAAATTTGAGTGTTTATTATATGCCTGGCCCTGTGCTAAGTATTCTGCAGACATCATCTGTTAATCCTCCCAAAATAAGTATTATTGGCCCATTAGCATTTGACAATATTAACCCAGCCACTAAGTGGCAGAGTGCAATTCAAACCCAGATCTTTCTGACTCCGAAGCCCGTGTTCTGCTATATTTAACATTAGCATCATGTGACCCAGTTGCTTTTCAATAATACTGAAAATTTGGCTAAGCCTATACTCCCTGGTCTTTGACTTCATTAGTGACTTTTTGTTTATTCTGTTTTGCCACATAAAACTTTCTAATATTTCTTTCAAGCCTATAAAATTAAAAAGAAAAATAGCATAGTGAGAATTTTATAGCAAGAATTAAAATAAAAGTTCAGGCTTGCAGGTTACACCAGAACCATATTTTAAAATCTACACAATATAGTGACTTCCGCAGGTTTGAAATCATTTCTGAAATTTTTCAGTATACCTACTTGGCTTTCCTTGAAATGTTTCCCTGGGCTATTGGGCATGTAGGTGCTTATAGATTTAGTTAACCATGGAGAGAGTTGTTGTTTGTCACTGTTTTATGAAAGCTTGCATTTACCTTCCGGAAGCAAAGGAGGACGGAACAAGAACATGCTGTATCACATGCGCCCCAAACCCTGGACTTGCACCACCAAGTCCCCAGATTGAAGAGCAGTGTTGTCGAAGAACCTGCTGGAAATGGTGACCCTGCCTGCCTGGGCCTTGGTCTCCAAGGTGGAGGTCACTCACGTCTGCTTCACATCCTGGCTGCCTTTTTGGTCCTGTGCAGCCTGCTACTAGCCAGAGCCTGGACTCCCCAAGAGGAAGCCTCTTCCTGCTCTTCTTGTTTAGCACGGAGGTTCCTCGTGGTACCATGGCTAAATTCCATCCTCTTGGTTTAGGTCAACCCATCCACCCTGTTAACATGACTATGAGTTTTTGTAATCTAATATTTTAGCCACGACTGTCACTTTTGTTTCACATTCAAAACTGTAAAACATATTTTTAACATTTTCACATAGACTTTATTTACAATGTTTAATAGGTCCAAAAATGGAGTTTGGAGTCATAGAAATTTTTTTTTCTACAGGTTTGCCTTTAGTAAATAACAGGTTATTGATTTGTTTGTGCTTTAAAATCATACAGCTTAAAAAAAATTCTCCAGGTGGCTTGCAGATGCCAAGATATAGAGATTTGGCAGTTCCTCTCCCCCAGTGCACAAAGACAAAGAGAAATGATACTAGTTTGACAAGGCTCAGTAGAACTAGTTGACCCAGTAACCACAAACATGGGTTCTTATGGATCATCGTGCCTGGCAACCCATGGTAGAAGTTTTTCAGGACTGTTTGCTTGTCATCTAGAGAGGTGACATGGTATAGTGGAGCCACCAGAGAGAGTTTTAATTCTATTTAACTATGTCCCCACATCGACATATGTGAGTTTAATTCCTACATCCTCAACCAACTTTTATAAAGTTTGTTTATAAACCTAAGTTTCTTCTATTACAAAGTGTAGTATAAACATTACTTAACTCCTAGGGTTCCTATGCACCACATAACATAGCCCTGCAGTCTCCCAACCCTGGGCCATGGATGGGCACTGGTCTGTGGCCTGTTAGGAACCAGGCCACACAGCAGGAGGTGAGCAGCAGGTAAGCGAGCCGAGCGAAGCTTCATCTGTATCTACAGCCGCTCCCCATCACTTGCATCACCGCATAAGCTCCGCCTCCTGTCAGATCAGTGGCGGCATCAGATTCTCACAGGAGCATGAACCCTACCCTAAACTGCACATATAAGGGATCTAGGTTGCACACTTGAATCATCCCAAAACCAACCCCTCTACCCTAGTCCGGGGAAAAATTGTCTTCAATGAAACCGGTCCCTGGTGCCAAAAAGGTAGGGGACCGCTGGTATAACCCATAGAAAGTTTACCGTGCCCAGCTCACTGGAACGGACGCTCTATTGCTTTCTGTTTCTTTATTTTTTCCTTCCTTTTTTCTACTGTTAAAACTTCTTCTTTTTTCACTTTTCAAATCCATGTGATCTTTTGCAGTGTGTAGTCCTTCAGGGACTTGACTCCCCAGTTTCTCAGAATCACTGACCTCACCTCCCCAATTTTCCTAGTATACCATGGTGGAATTTAATCAGGCTGGGAGACTTAGACCCACTCCTCTCTCTTCCTCAATCTCAGGTTTCCAGTCCCTGCTGATTATGGTTGCCCAGTCCTTTCCAGGTGGCATAGCCTTCTTTTTTT
>VBSM01003204.1:23912134-23977624 GCA_008086735.1 Cheirogaleus medius
CAACTTTATTTGGGTGGAATGTTCTGTAGAGATCTGTCAGACCTATTTGATCAAAATCTTTGTTTAAGCCCATTATTTCTTTGCTTATTTTCTGTTTGGAGTATCTATCCAGTTCATTCAGTGGAGTGTTGAAGTCCCCTGCTACTATGGCAGTATTGTTTAACATGCTCTTTAGATCATACAAGGTTTGCTTTATGTAATTGGGTGCTCCTGAATTGGGTGCATAAATATTAAGAATTGTTAAATCTTCTTATTGGATATTCCCTTTCACCATTATAAAGTGGCCAGCTTTATCCTTTTTTACTTTTGCTATTTTAAAGCTTATGTTATCTGCAAATAGTATAGCTACCTCTGCTTTCTTTTGACTTCCGTTTGCCTGGATGATAGTTTTCCATCCCTTGACCTTCAGCCAGAAGGCATCTTTGTGGGTTAGATGTGTTTCCTGTAGACAGCAGATACTAGGCTTGTGGATTTTTATCCACTCTGCCAGTGGCATAGCCTTCGTTTTGCAGGAGAGATTGGACACAGAATAAAAAGGAGTAGTTTTGTTGCCTCTCTTTTACCTGTAATGGTGGACCACCTGACCCTCATCCCAGCCTCAGGGGCTGTGTGGATGTAACAGGAGGATTTTCCAGGTAGTTAATCTCCTTCCCCATGAGAGGCGCTGCATGCCCTGGTTGACCTCAGGCCTGGCTGTTAGGCTGGCTAACAGGCATGTGGCCTCTAGGGGAACAGGTGTGAGCAAATTCTGCCCCTCTCCATCCCTCCCTTGCTTTGCCCCAAGAGAAATGGATTTGAAGCTGCAAGCTCAGATTCCAGGGCACTGACTGGGCTTTGTGTCCCTGGGGAAAGATCCCCTGAGTATTTCAAAAACATGCTTACTGGAGTGTGGTTCCTGTCCTGCATTTGCTCCTTCTGCATGGACTCTGTGGTTACAGCACCAGGGTCTTCTGTGTAGGAGGGATCCAACCCCATGGTTTGCTCTCTCTGAGGAGTGGCCTTTGGCTTCTGTTGTGGTCTGAATGTTTCTGTGATCTGAATTCATGTGTTGAAATCCTAAACCCTAGGGTGATGATATTAGGAAGTGGGGCCTTTGGGGGGTGATTGGGTCATGAGGGTAAAGTCCTCACAAATGGGATTAATGTCTTATAAAAGAGGTCCCAGAAAGACCCTCACCCCTTCCACCATCTAAGGACACAGTAATAAGGCACAATCTATGAACCAGGAAACGAGCCCTCATCAAACATGGGATCTGTTGGCACCTTGATTTTGGACTTCCCAGCCTCCAGAACTGTGAGAAATAAATTTCTGTTGTTGATAAACTACCGAGTTCATGGTACTTTGTTATAGCAGCCCGAACAGACTAAGACAGCTTCTGACCACTGAAGCTGGTATGACTTGGGTTTAGGCCTAACAGTTGGGAGAACCTCCCCCCCTTAGGCCATTAGCTCTCAGCCATATTTTCAGCTGAGTCCTGTGCTCTTGTTTGGGCACAGGCTCAGCAAGAATATGATGCTATCTTGTGCCATAGGCCCTCTGGTGTATTTCTTTGGGGGACCTCTTAAGATGACTGGTAAGCAATATTCAGGCATTTCTGGGTCTTCTGCACATGAGACCATCTGCTAGCACCTCTTCTGGCACTTAGCATAGCTAGAAACAGCCTTTGTATTTTTTTTAATTCATATTTGCAAATCTCAGATTAAGTGGGTTTTATCCTCCATGATACATCCTTCTAAGTCTCTGACTTTCTCTTATTTTCAGCTGTTCCAGAGCTTCTGCTTCCATCAGTGTTCAAAAACCTTTTATAATATGTATTTATCAGAGAGACCCCAGGGCAGCTCTAGTAATAGTAAATGCTACAAGAAGAGTTCAGGCAGAAAGGATCACCATCCACTATTAACCTTTAACCGTCTTGGTTTCTCCTTTCTCCTTGTTTATCTCTGGGTATCTCTATGTATCTCTGTGTCTGTCTGTCTCTCTCTCTTGCTCTCTCTCCCTCCTCTCCAACAATTCTGCTTGAACCACTTTTACACCATTGTCACTGGTCCTCCTGTCTCTTCCAACTGAAGGGTAAGCCTTTCCTCTTTCCCCTTAATTCAAGCAAGACACTAGCCTTCTCACAATTCCTTCAATTCTACAAGCTCTTTCCTGCCTCAGGGCCTTTGCACACGCTATTCCTCCATCTCCACCCCCAGCACCATTTCCCCAATGCAGCCTGGCTCTTACCCCAGCTCCTCTCCTCTCTCATCCTTCACATCCCAGCTTGCATATCACTTCTTCAGAGGGGCTTTTCTGACCAGACCTCTCCTCCCCAAGTCCAAGCTACATCCTCTATGTCACTCTCAATCCTATGACTCTGTTTTTTTCCTTCATGCCATCAATCGCATTTCTCATTTTAAGCATATTTGTGCTTCCTCTCTCATTTAGCCTGTAAGGCCCTGAAGGCTGAGGCTTATTTGCCATTGTAACCCCATCCCCAGCCCAGGACATGGCAAGTTTGCAATACATATTTAATTGAATGATGATTGAAAGATCAAATGCTGAATATTTTAGGACCATTTTCCCTAGAAGACAGAAAAAATAATAAATTTGAACATAGAGAACCTGAAGATTTTACAGGATAATGATTTTCTATTTTATCTATACTAACAATTGAGCCCAATTGGGTTAACTGTGAGGTCACGCGGTGGAAAGTAGCGCTGGCGCAGCCAACCATCGCAGTTTGCCTGTGACTGTTCCGGTGTGAGCGCTGAAAGTCCTGCATCCTAGGAAACCCTCAGTCCCAGGGGTGCAAACTGGGATGGCCCATCACCCCATCTCCCACAGCCCTTGCCTTAACCCCACCTGGAATGAGAGGATAACACATCTTTCTGACCTCTGAATGTTTTCTTTCAGCACCAAGATTGATTGTTGTGGACCTCGTAGCTGTATAAAAGCCTTCTCTTCCCCTTCTATGCAAAGGTGTGTTTTGGCTGAAAATCAGACCTGGGGCTGGGCTCTTATTTTAGTTGGTGTGTTGAACTTGGGAACTATAAACTTCGTTTTTCCTTGGAGTGGCTGTTGTTAAATATGCTACTATTTTTATTCTATCGAGCCACACAGGATAGCATTTTTCTTTTTCCATATGTTGTTAAGATCTCCTGTTTACACATGGACTTCAAGAATATTTGGACACTAATTATCCGGGGGCACCTTTGTTTGGGTTTCTCTTTGCAGGTGTTCCTGAGTTATTTCTAAGATAGTTATTCAGGAACCTTGTTGTTACAAGGATTTTTCTTTGTTTTCTTCCTATCTTCCTCTTCACTTCCCTCAGATTTACCTAGAGCTTGGAGAACATTCCTCCTTTGCCAATCCTCAAGCCCCTCCTTTGTTTTAAAGCCCAATTTATGAAATTTCTCAGCTTTGCCTGTCCTTACTGTCTCATCTGGGAAACTATGTTCTATTTCTTCCCATTGGCTGGTAATGATTTCCAGTCTGCTGATTATTGTTTCTAATGTCCTTTTTATAATTCCTTGAAGCTTGTGATTATAAAAAAAAAAAAAGAAGGAGGATTGAATCAAAATCTTCCTGTTTCTGAATTTCTGAGAAGTGCTTTGTGAACCATTTCTTTTCTCTATTTTTCCTGTCTGCTTCCATTTTATTCCATTTATAATAGCAATTACTAATAATACCATTCAAGTGTGTCTTCTTTCATTTAGTCACCTTTTTTCCTCTCCTAGATTAATGTATTAACTAGCCTACTATTTTCTTTCTTTGGGGGTTTGCCTGCCTTATAACCCAGCAGCCTTTATAACTTCCCCTCTGCTTTGAGTTTTAATAGAGTTCTATTTTTACAGGGGGAAAAATCCCACATATTTGAGTGCAAAGACTTGCAATTCAGTCTAAACATACCTTTCCATTTTTGCCATTTAGAGGTGGGTATTGAGGCAGAGTTCATAGTGACACCATCCGCCAGGTGGCATCTTCTCTGGGATTTTAGACAGAAGCACGGAGGAGCATCCTCACCCTTCTGACCCCAGAACAATAAAGCGATATGGCATGTTGCAGTGTCTGGTCAGGACTCAGGAGAAGAAAAAATTCTGAGTAGCTGTCCGACATAGGAGCTGTGTGTGATGAGGTGGCAAAGAGAAGCACTTGGCTTCTAGAAAGACTGTTTCCAGCTCATGAATAAGCACTTCAATAGGAAAATCTTCATAATCAAAATCACCTGCAGACACAACAGACTCAGAGGTTTGGAGATACCTCATGATTTCTCCTTGAAACGGGCCAAACACCACTATTTCCATTGTCTTCAAGAAGCAGATACACACCCAGGAAACCTTCAGTAATGGGAAACGTATTGGGAGGATGCAATCGCAGCTCTGAGCAAATGCTTGCCTAGCTCTTCTCTTTCTTTCTCTCCCCTCACCCATGGGGTTTCTGCTTTGTTGTGGTCTCTCCTGTTCAACTGCCCTAAGCAGAGACAATCTGATAGGGCCAGACGATTGGCGCCCAGTAGGAACTTCTCTATTCATTAGGCAGCCTTTAGCTCCAGCTGGTCAAATGAAGGCAGCAGAATTTGTCCTGCTCAAAGCATAAGGCTTTATATGCCATAAACAATTGCTAAGAGGCTACTTGTCTCAGAAAGGAACTGTGTAACTGGCACCTTGAAGGCTGTGTAAGGATAAAGGTGAGAGTACAAACAGCTGATAAAGCCAACAAACTAGAGGTTCTAACTTGGAAAAGGGGTGAAAGAGATTTTCTGATTTTTTCCTGTGACACTTATTGCTGTCTTTTACCTCTGTGCCTTTTGCTGTGATATATGAGATTGAATTAAAAAGTCAATATTTGACCATTTTTCCTTGCGAATGTGGCTATTTCACCAGTTTGGATTTAACATCTCTTACTTGAAATACCATTGGCTTCCTCTGCCTTCTTTTTTGCATCACAATCCTACCTGTCTTTCAGGCCCAGTCTAAATGCCAGTCCACCACAAAACCTGCCCTGAATCTCCCAGCCAGGAGGAAGCACGCTTCCCTCCCAAGTCTCTGCTTGTCATCTATTAATTTATCATGACCCCAATCACTGTGCACGTGGTGTTGTAGGTACTCTACAGAGATGATCTCACCTTCTAACCATGGACTTCATTTTTGTACCCACTTGGCCCCTTCCCCAACATCTCCCAACACTGTATCTGGCAGAAGAGTAGGAGCTTGGGGTAGGCAGAATAATGATTAATATGTTGCTTTGTATGGCAAAAGGCAATTAAGATTTCAGATGTAATTAAGGTGCAAATCAGCTGACCTTGAGATAATGAGATTAGCCCAGTGGGCCCAATCTAATCATGTCAGTCCTTAAAAGTGAAAGAAGAGGCAGAAGAGAGGCGCAGAGTGATGCCAAGTGAGAGGGATTCAACCTGCCATTGCTGGCTTTAAAGATGGAGGAAGGGGCAGTGAGCCAAGGAATGCAGGCCAACTCCAGAAAGGGGAAAAGGGGAGGAAGCATGTTCTCCCCGAGGAAGTCCAGAAAGAACACAGCCCTGCCGACACTTTGATCTGAGCCTAGTGAGACTCGTGTCTGACTTCTGACCTACAGAGCCCTCAGATAATAAATTTTTGTTGTTTTAAGCCATTTATTTTGTAGTCATTGTTATAGCAGCAATAGAAAACACAAAGCTCAATAAATATTTGTTTAATTAATCTATTGTAGTGATTTTCAATCATGTTTTTGTTTCTAAACCAGGAATTAAATCAACTCAAATTTCACAGAGTCTCACATTTAGAAGCTCTTTGTTTATTTATGGAGATGAGTAGAGATATAAATCTTCTTTCTTTTCATTAAAACATACATTCACACAATCTTGTTAAATGCTTGAGAAAGGAGAAAAGGTCATTCATAACCTCTCTGAGATGCAACTGCTTCCATTTTTTTTTTCCTTTTCCATCCCTGGTCATAGGTACATACGATTTTACTATGAAAGTCTTAGCAGAAATATAATTGTATATTCTTTTATATTTAATGTTGTATGATAAATATTCTCCACAGTTCTGTGTGGTTCTTGTAATTGTCACTATAATTATTGCTTTATAATCCATATGTGGGTGGATCAGAACTTACTTCCATTCCTAGTCTATAGATCATTTGAGTTGTTTCATGTATTTGTTCCTCACACTTAGAAAAAATACTAGAATTAATTTTTGTCTTCATTTAACCTTTTGTTTCTGTTGAATTATCCACACAGTAGATTTCCATAATTGAGATAACTGGAAGAAAGGGTCAGAGTGACAGTTATGGCTCTTAATGAGTGTCTCTGTGGTAATTCCAAGAAGATTGGAGAGAGGAACTTACCAGTTTCACAACTATTTTTACCAGCATTTGGCATCTACGTAGCTGTTTATATTGCATTATGGATGCTTGTCAGGATTAACATTTATGAATTTATTTTATTTGTTATATTTTATTGAGCAAAATATGCTTATAGCTTGGATTCATTTACCTATTAAGGACTTGATTATTTTTTTATAAATAGCACTTTCAAAACATTCTAGACAATGTAAATCTTAGCTTTCTGTCAAACATATATACACATGCTTTGTCATCTATTAATAATTTGCCTTTTAACTTAGAGCTATGGAGGTTTGGGTTTGTTTGTTTATGTAAGTTTTTAGGAAAACTCAACCAAACCAAAATATCAATAACAAAAAAAAATGTATATGTTCTCTGAACTCTATGAAACAGACTAGGTAATTTAGAATAAAGTTTAAAATTGAGTATTGTATGAATATCTATTGAAGATTTACATTTTAGTCCGATAACTTATTATATAATTTCTAACATTAACAGCAATTTATTATTTGTGACAGAATCTCTGGCAGCTCATTTCCTTTTATCACTTGACAAAGCTATAATTTGAAAATGAGCAAAATCAACCTTAAAATTAAATCAATTCAGGGAAAACTAACCTCCGCTTCTATTTCAAGATTTTTTTTCTGGTGACAAACATAGTTTATGTTCATTTCACAAAAATTTAAAATGACAAAAAAGAATTTAAAGATAAATAAATTTTCACCCTGAGCTCACCATCCAAAATATCCCCTGCTAACATCGAGGTATATTCTTTCAGTCCTTTTCCAGCTGTGTGTGTGACTGTATAAAATTTTTGACCAAATTTTGATTGTACTCTTTTGCAACATACTATTTCATTCCTTGCTATTTTGGGTGAGCATTTTTCCATTTCATAAAATACTTTTGAACCTATTAGACAATTCAATAACATCATCTATGTGAGTTAATTAGGGTCTACCATAAAAGCAATTCTAACTCTTGAAGGAAGTCTCTTTCCTTTGTGGAATGGCAAGTCCAGTCTTTCAACCCTTGATTCTGTGACCAAGTTCATGGGGACTCCCGGAAGCAGCTGACAACAGAAAGAGACACCTTTTGTGGAGAAGCAAAGTTCTCCCCACGGCCACTCTACGTCACACGCTCTACCGGTCTGTCACCTCCTAAAAGTCCACGCACATTGTGTTCCAAGGCGCTACTTATTTTTAGGTGATGTTTTCCTCCTGTTTCTGCAGCTGTTTTTAATCACAAGCCTTGGGCACTGCATCCCAAAGCAACCCTGGCAGAGACGAAGGTGTGAAGGAGGGAGAAACACTTGTCCAAACCATCTTGGACATCACATTGACAGAAAGGGAACGTATCCCCACAGAACTTCTCATTTATTACTGTGCTATAACAAAAAGAGCAGAGGATGCAAGACCAGACAAACCTTGGTTCAAATCCCCACTCTGCCTTTCAATTGCCAGCTGGGTGACCTTGGAGAAGGCACTTAAATGAACTCCAATCTTCTCTTCTATATAGCAGTAAATATGCCACCAAGTTATAAGGGTTAAATGATTATGTAAAGCTGCCTTGTCCTGTATCTTGAGTAGAGGGGAAGAAGGAGCTTCTGGGACATCCTTCTTATGTCCCCATTATTTATTAATTATACTTTCACTAGTATATCAACTACAAAATAAACCAACATATATATATATAACTCTATTTTTTTAAAAAATCTAGATAATTCAGAACAAACTGGAAAGTTTTGAGTAGTTAAGGTAATGCCGGCAGCTATAGCAAATCCCCAAACGTCAATGGCTCAGCACAATAGAGGTTTTGTCGTTCAGGTGAACATCCAACGCAGGTGTTGAGGGTTGGTGTGCAGCCTTTCGGGGACCCAGGCTCTTTCCATATTGCATCTCCGTCCTCATCTTCTGGGGCTTCAGAGTCCTCTGCGTCCGGCCAGCAGATGAGGACAATGAGAGGAGGGCAAAGACACACACTTACTTCTGAAGCGCCACAGCCAGAAAGTGACACGCATCACCTCCGCTCGCACTCCACGGGCAAGCGGCAGTTTCACAGCGCACCCACCGCACTTCAGAAGAAGCTGGGAGGCGCAGTCCAGGTCTGATGAGCAGCTAGCCAGCCTGCCACATATGTGGATATAATTAATAGAAGAAAACACAGCAAGTCCTCTCTTAACGTCGTCCATAGGTTCTTGGAAACTGCGACTTTAAGCAAAACAACATACTGTGTGAAGCAGGAATTTAATTCTTGTTTATGTCAATTAGCCTATGGTAAAATTTGTTTCATTATACAGTACATTATACACTTCTCTTAAAGTCGCAGTTTCCAAGAACCTATAGATGACATTAAGTGAGAACTTACTGCGTATGCCAAGAATAGATGCTAAGATGGAGCGTCACCTATAGTCCTGGGCTAGAAGTGAATCCAATGGTCTCTCTGTGACCTTTCCAGTGTACTCTTGTTGTCTTGCTTACAGGGGGCTCCAGGGGAAGACTACATTGTTGATGCATTTATTCATCGATCGTTCATTCATTCATAAAAGTATTTACGAAGCACATACTCTGATGAAGTAACCTCTACCCATGAAAATGACAGGTTGGGGGCCTGAGGCTCTCCCTTTGCTCTGGTGAGGATGTCTGGACCCCTTGCTCCCTCTCTCAGGCACACTGCAAGCTGCGAGAGGACAGCTGCTATGACCAAAGCCTCTGCTCCTTTCTAATACAAAACGCGGATTCTGAAGTCCAGCCGCTGGCTCAGATCTGGCCTCAGCCTCTGCTTAGCTGTGTGGCCTCGGGCAAGTTATCCAGCCTCTCTGGGTCTCTGCTTTCTTACCTGTTAAGATGAGGATGAATGAAGGGGAGTGTGTAGAGCTCTCAGCACAGTGACTGACACACAGTGAGCGTCCCACAAGTTAGCTCTATGACTATTATCACCGCCTTCCCCAATTCACCCTGCACTGCTTGTAGATCTATACCAACCCCCACTTGAATGTGCAGGTTGGAGAATTGGGCAAAGAATTTGTTATTCAAATAAATAACTTTTCCTGAATCCACTAGCTGTGAAATCTGCCAGTGAGGATGTGCGAAGTGTGATTATTTTGATGATGGAAAATTGGAAAGAGAATGTTCTAAATCATGGCTTGCCAATCCTTTTCATAGACAAATATAACATTAATAGTGATTTATTAAATGATCATTAAACCCATTTTTGTGAAAAGTGCGAAACTGGGTTTTTTACCTGTTCATTTTCATGTAATTCCCAAGGTAACCTTGTGCAGTGGGCATCATTCCCTGTATTACAGAGCAAACAGCAGGAACATCCAAAATGAGGATCAAAGGGCTTACAAATTTTCAAAAAGTCACACATTCGGTAAACAGTGGAGTCAGGATTTGGGCCCAAGGCTGTCCAGCTCCAGGTCTTTGCTCAGCCCACTGGGCACACTGCCTCCCACACTCCTTAATGAGGCTCTTTCTCAGATATGGCAGAAAAGAATCACAGTATTCACATAACACTCTGTCATTTTCAAATGCCACGCTTACATGTAATCCTCATATCACCCTGTGCAATGAGCGGAGCGGGGATTACTGTCCGCATATGACAGTGAAGAGGAACTGAGATTCAGGGAGGGCCCTCAGGCATCTCTGGAGGGAGTCAGGAACAATAATAGCAGCATTTACTGAACACTAACTACATGCCTGGTACAGTAATAAGTACTCTACATACATTTCGCATTTAGCACCCTTAAAAACTCCATGAGACAGGTGCCTTTATTATCCCCGTTTTATACATGCAGAGATTGGCACTTAAATATTAGGATCCTATGCCAACCAACTAACATGCAATGAAGGAGACAAAATTAAAACATTTTTCAAACCCAAAGAAACTGAGAAATTTTGTCTCCCATGCACCTTATCTGGGGGCAAAAAAGCACTCGTTCAATGAATATTTCCTGGGCATTTACTTTATGATCTACGTGCAACAGACCCAGGCAGACAATGCCCTGCTCTCAGGAAGTGACAGCTTACTAGAAAGGACAGATAATATACAAGGAAACAAAGTGGTCAATAATACCCTTTCTGATAGAGGCAGCACTATGCAGGACACAGGCAGGCTAAAGCAGAGAAGGACAGCAGGTGGATAGTTTAGGTAAGGTGGGTGTAAGTTCAGGTGCCTACGTATTAATAAACATCCAGCCACACGAACACCTTGGGAAAGGAATTCCAGGCAAAGAAAGTGGTAAGTGCACTGGCTTTGTGGTGTGACAAAGCTTGACATGTTTGAAGAAGAGTAGGAAGGCTAACATGGCCATAGATGATAGTTAATGATAGAATAACAATAGAAATGAGAATAGGAAAGAATCACAGCAAAATATGGCCAATTGTCACTTGGGGACATAGATGCAAACATCCTAACTTATAAATATTAACAAATGAAATGCAAGTGTGTATTAAAGAATACATTTTGTCCATGAAGAGCTTATCCAAGGGACAAAGGACAGTTCAACGTTAGAGAAATTCATCCTGTAATTCACAACAAAGAGTAAGGAATATTAATCACCTCAATAAATACAAAAAGTATTCAATAAAGTTCAACATTCAGAATTCACTTTTTAAAATCTCAGTAAGTCAGAAATAGAATGCAAGTTCCTCAACATAAAAGAGGATACCTATCAGAAACCTTCAGCAATTAAATACTTAATGGGAAATTTTTAGAAGCATTCTTACTGAAACTAAGTGCAAGACACAATTGATTGCTGTCATTGGTACTAGTCATTATTGTCCTGGAGGTCAAAAGACAAGAGAATTAGAGATATAAAGATTAGAAAGGGAAAAAAAACCTTTCACCCTTCACAGATAATATGATTGCCTACCTAAAAATATAAAGAGAATCAACTGAAAACTATTAGAATAAAAAAGTCCAAAACTATGGACAGACAATATCAACATAATTAATACAATAGCTTTCCTATATACCAATACTAATTAATTTCATAATAATTTTTAAAGGATCCAATTTATAACAAAAAAATCCTAGAAAATAAACATAATTTTTAAAATGTACAAGATCTATTTAAAGATAACTAAAGAACTTTACTGAATAACATAAACCTAAATAAATAAAGTAATAAACTATATTCCTAGTTGGGAATTTCAAGACTTTGTGTTGAAAATATACTGATTTTCCCCACATTTATCCATCAATGCAATTTTGATCTAAATTCAACAGCATTTTTTTCCAGGTCTTATCCTACCAGATGCCAAAATGCACTGTGAACTATAGTAATTAAAATGATCTAAATACTGACAAACTGATCAATGGTACAGAATAATAAAACTAGAAACAAACTCAAGTATATATGAAAATGAAATATATAATAAAGATGGTAGCTCTAATTAGTGGAGAACCAATGGACTAATCCACTAGTGGGATTGAACAAATTAGCTACTGTATTAGATTTGTAATTCACACCATCCATCCACAGAAAATAACCTCCGGATAAATTAAAGAACAAAAGTATAAAAATATTACAAGAAAATATAGGTGAAGAAAATAGGTAAACGTTTTTCAATTTAGGGTGGGAAGGCCTTCCTAAGCAAGAGACAAAATCCAGGAACTATAAAAGAAAAGTTTCCCAGATTTAACCTCATAAAAATGGCAAAAATCTTTAAGCCAAAATACACCATAAGTCAGGCTGAAAAGATTGGAAAAAAAATACTTGCAACATACTTAACAGGTGAAAGATTAACATCCAGAACATATAAAGAGTTTCTAACAAAGCAAAAAGAAAAAGACAAACCTCAGAAAAATTTGAAAAGGAATTAAACAGGCAATTCACAGAAAATATACACACAGTTAATAAGCATGCAAAGCTGCATCTCACAATTACTGAAGGAAAAGAGAATTATCTGGCAAAAAGTAAAAAGGTAGATGTTAAGTGTTGGCAAAAATGTGGAGAAACAGACATTCTCATACCCCGTGTGTGTGTAAACTGGTGAAGGCAATTGATGAAGTCCTTTTGAAAACATTCACCAAATTTTAAAATACACATATCAACTGACTCAACTATTCCACTTCTAGGACTCCTTTCAAAAGAAATACTTGTTTGTATGGACCACACAACTCATTGCACAAGTTTATGTACATATATCCAAGAATGTTCATCACAGTATTGTGTGTAGCAGGAACAAAAATTAAAATCTTCTAATTTGCTATCAATAAGGAGGGATATAGTTAAGTAAATTATAGTACATCCAGTCCATCCCAGACATCTCTGATTCATCATTCTCACAAAAGACTTCAAGATGTCCTCCTATCATTTATGACATTGACCTACATATACTCCCTGTTAGTATATAACTCAGTGATTTAGGACAAACAAGGGCTAAGGCTTTCTCAAGTTGTCTTCCTTACGCACTTTGATTGCCTGGCTTATGACCCCTCCACCAGTTCCCCACTCCCTACTGGCCTGGATAGAAAAAGAATTTAACTTATAATACAACCTCAGTACATGGCAGCCTATTAATCTTTCCTTAAATCATTATAAGCCTATAGGAAATGACACTGAAGACCCCAAAATCAAAATCAAAATTGCCATGTCACTATTAGCATGCATAATAGTTTGCAGTTATCAGGTACTACCAATCTAATATTTAAATTATCTTTACAACAATCCTGTGAGTTGCACAAGGCAGACATTATTATCCCATTGCATAAATAAGGAAGGTCCAGAAAGGGAATGTGACTGCCCCAAATCCCATAGCTAATAATAAACAGAGCCAAGGTTGAGTGTGGGCTTTCTGACTGTGAAACATCTGCTCTTTTTACAGAAATCCAGCTCATGGAAAAATAATTAGTAATATCCCATTTATCCAAACTCCAGCCTGGTAAATTTGATGCTCACGAACGATACCCCTAACCCAGAAATGAGTAGACCTCTGATGCCCCTTTACCAGCCCCCAGACCAGCTCTCTCAAAGTCTCTGCCCTGAAGCTGATGCCTTTGTTCTATTATGGACTAGGCTTTTGCTTCTAGTCTAATAAATTGTTCCTAATTAGACTCATGGATTTCCCTGCCCCTGGAAGATTAGAAATAGAGAATTTGAGTGGGTGGGAGTGGGGGCAGGAAGAACCTTTGAGAAGCAAGCTGTGCTATTCACACTGTTTTTACTCAAACATGAATCTTTGTTCTCCGATGCAGATTTTGAGAAGTTGGTTCCAATCTGCTCTGAACAAAAGAATGTTGGTTTGAACAAACAAAATTTGAGATGGGAAGTCTGGCTTTCCTAGTTGCGCTTTTGAGCATCTGCCTCTACCCACCACCCCCTACGTTGGATCTCTCCCAAAGGTAGATGCGAACTTTGAGGAAAACTTCCTGGGTTGTTTACCAGTTGCAAAAGTCAAGGAGGACCTAGGATATCATCTGTCAAGGTTTCTAAAATAGCATCCTCACAATGCTTGGGAGATTGAGCCAGCTAACTCTAAGGGCCCTCCCTCAACACCTCAAAGGTCTTAGAGTTCTGTGAAAGAGGGAGGCCTTGGTTTCAATGAATATTTATCAAAGTTTTGATCTTCTATTATTGTTTCTAAATGAAATTTTCCATTGGCTTTGTAGTCTCTAATATTACACTAATTTTTGTATTTTAAACATGTATATTTATTAAGCAAATAATTGTTTAACAAAAGGGTATTTTTTTCCTTGTTTTCTTCTCTCAGCCATATACCAAAAAAACTATAAATGGATCAAATTTTTTTCTGCTACCCTACATTGGGTGCCATAGCATTTCTGCATATTGACGTATAGATTTTCTAATCATTTTAATAGCTGATTGTTTCATTTCATGATTATGCCTCAATTTACTTAATACACAATTGTTAGATCTTTAATTTTTTCATAATTGTATTGAAATTATAAATAATGTCTCTATGAGGATCTTTGTGAATAAGTTTCCTTTATTTTCTATTGAATGATTTACTTAAAAGTTCTAGGAGGGGAAAGTATCAGATTGAAGGCCATAATTATCTTCGTAGTTCTTCATAGTTTTGAAAAACATTTAAAATGAAAGTCTGTCCACTATCCTCAATATCAGACATTGACTTTAATTTACTACTGTTAATCACAACTACATTTGTGATTATTTTTTATATTCGGATATTTTCTTTCTTTATTCCTTATTTAGCTTTACCTATCTTAAAACAGGTTCACTTATCTTTCTCACAATCACAAAGACAGGGGCATTTTAAAACATATATGTATATGTACATGTCACATTTATGTTCAGTTGAAAAAAATATGACCTACCAGCTCATATGGTAAATATCAAACAAAGAAGTCAGCTTATATCTGCCACTTTCAATAATGGATTTTTCTCTTGAGTCAAAGGAATGAACCTTTTGTATCCAAATACCTCCTTCACTGATTACATATACCTAAAGGGAGGAAGTGTGGCTATTAAAAAATATATATATATCTCCAAGCCCCATCTCAGCCCCATTGGATCAAAACCTCCAGGAGGGGCATGGGAATCTGTTTTGTATGGGTTGGAGTTGGGCTGGATTTTATTTCGGGGGTGGGGGAGAATGGGAGAGCTGGATTTTAATTAAGCTTCCCAGGTGATATTTGTCATCAAGGAAGTTTGGAAACACCTGGTTTAAACCTTGGGTCCTGGGTGAAGGTCATAGGGAGTCAGATTTGCACTTACCTGAGGGAATTCCCAATAATCACACTTAGCCAATGGTAAAAAGGCTGCCTAGGAGGCAACATATTCCCATCAATGAAGAGTTTTTTGGAGACCAGATAACCACAGTTATCTCTTAGGGAGTCTCCAGAGTAGATCCTACAGGCTCTGGTCCCCTTTGAATTGGGGAGCCGTCTCCCACTGCAGCTCTAAGGCTCCACGGAGTGTCTCCTATTGGCAGGTAGAACTAAAGGCCTTTAAGTGTCCTTTCCACCCTAGCAGAGCTTGATGCTGTGATTTCAACTAACAAAACAAATAGTTCGCAAGCGTAGCTTCAAGATTTTCTATTCATCTTTCCAAGAAGGCATAATATGGAATTTTACTTTGCTCTAGCCCTGGAAAGGGAAGCTACTGAGGTCTTTTGGCCATCTTCCCCTCTGATTCTGAAATCTCCTATGACACCCTGCAGCCTCCAGTGAAGATTAAATGACAGAGACCCCCTAACTCCGTGACAACCCTCTCATAGTACCATGCCATGAAAACCATTATCTTTACCAACAATTTATACAAACCCCCATCAATTACATGGGAGAGGCAGGGAAACCTATCATAGCTGGGGCCACAGTCTTGGCCTCTCAATTCCCATCTAAGACCCTTTCTGTGAGTTCAAGTGGTTATATCTGCTTGGGGAGTAAAGGAGGTGAAATCTGGGAACCTGTTCTCTAACGAAGTCAAACTGCTGGGTTTCCAACCTTCTTAAAAAGAAGGTCATCATCATTACGCTAAATGTTCAGTGAACTGTGAAGATCTGTGCATCACGGGGAAGGGAGTGAAGAGCTGGGAGTGGGGTCTCAGCTTGTACCCACCCTCCATGTAACTCTGCTCTGCAAGGCGAGGCCTGCGCCTGTAGCCTGGGCATCCCCTGGGAGCGTGTTAGAAATGCAGAATCCCCGGCCCCACCCCAGACCTACGGAATCAGAGCCTGCATTTTAGCAAGATCGCCAGTGATTCACAGGCACAGCACATTAACATGTGGGAAGCCCAGACTAGATCACTCATAAAGAATATATTTAATGTAATTTTCTGATTATACAAGTATAATAATAAACACTCATTGTGAGAATTTGGAAAGTGTTCCCTCACCGCCCCCCACCCCAGCATCCTCGAGGGAGGAGGAAGGTGGGTTGAGCAAGAGCATAATCCATCAGACTCCTGCGCTGGGTGATTACAAAGGCTCTGCCAGGTCCGTGTGATGAAGAGAGCAGCCACGTTAAGTCTAGCATGCCTGGCCTGGGGTAGGGTGGGCTGCAGAGCGGAGAGAAGGAAAGAATTAGTAGCGCAACTTTGAATAATAGCATGAAGTACTCACAACTTTGAGGGCAGGTGCAGTTTTGTAAACTACAGGGCAGGTAGGGAAATATTTCTCCTCTTGCCTGTGATGTTCATCTGGACCGACTCTAAGACTTGTGAGAGGAGTGCTGGGAGCTGCCCAGACCAGACAACTCAGCCGGAGCCAAGAGCTGCCAAGGAAAGGCGGGTGGCCTGAGGGAGAACTAGTGGGGCTCTCAGGGTGGTAGAGATTTGAAAGGAGGTGCTTAAAGGATGCTGCTGCTCTTGGAGAGAGGAGAACAAGGAAGAGCCAAGGTTAGGAAATGGGATCTGCTTACCTTGCTTTGAAGATACGAAAAGTAGACGCTGAGCAGATCTTTAAATTGTTTATTTCCTTTTCTTGGGGATTCCATTGAATTACCTGCACCCCCTGGCAGGGAGACTGCAGGGAAGGGTCGCCTTAACCAAACAGATGGATCCCACACTCCAGCCTCTAGGGTTAAGGAGGTAGCCCAGTGCGCCCAAGCTCAAATTCTATACACAATGTCCATAATACTTTATTCAATTGACATTGACATATTAAAGTTCTCCACCATGGTTAAACATCCCTTGAAAACACCCTTCTAAAGACAGCATCATTACTATATTTTATTTAAATATCTCCCATTTTTGGAGTGTTAGATTATTTCTATTTTTCCACTATATACGTTGCTGCAATAAACATCTCTATTCACGCATCTTTATCCACATACGAAATCACTTCCTTTTTATTTAGGCAAACTATTTTTAAATCAAAGTGAACCATACATATGGAAAAGTGCAAAAATCAAAAGTGTGCAGTTTAATGACGTTTCTCAAAGTGAACACCACATAGAAGCACCGCCCAGATCAAGAAGCAGAACGTTCCCAGAGCCCCAGTCCCGCCGTGTCTCAATCCAATCACCGCACCTCCCCTGGGGGAGCACTATCTTAACTTTAAACAAAAATAGATTGAATTTTATATAAATTCAAGTATATATTATATTTATGTAATTGCTTATTTATGTTATACAGTATAAGTATAAATTATATTTATATACCTACTAATATATTTCATACTTATATGTTATGTTTTAGATATATTTTTATATGTCATATATATTATTGATATATAAGTATCTATTTGAATTTTATATAAATTCAGACATAAGATTGTATACATTTTGTATCTGGTTCTTTTTGCTCAACATTATGCTTGTGAGATTGATTCCATGTTTTTGCTTGTAGCAATAGCTCACTCATTTCCGTTACTGTATATTATTCTATGGAATGAATATACACTACTTTTCTTTTGTATTTTGCTTAGCGTTTCTAGTTCTGAGCAGGAGCATACTCAATCATAGCCAGAAGTAGGAGTCTACATATTTATTTTTGTTGAATTCTAAGAGGTAGAATTCCTGGGCAAAAACAAAACAAGCAAACAAAAAAAACTCCACATTTTTTAGGCCATTGATACATGCTGCTAATTGTTTTCTGTAAAAGCTGTGACAATTTACACTCAAGAAAAAATACCAAGTTCTTCTGAGGGATGAGCATCAGAAGTCATCCTAATAATAGCAAAAATTTAAATCCTACTAGCAGTATTTTATTGTATAAGTATTATATTAAACTGCCTAATATACAAATTATAAATATTAAAATGCTGCTGTTACATTTTATAAAGTCATTTGTGCTAATTGATTACTTAATCTCACAGCGCTCTGAGGGGGAAGTTTTATTACTGTGCCATTTTAAAGATGAAGAAACTATAGCTCAGAAAAATTGAAGTGGCCTAGCTATGTCACTTGATTAATGAACAGCAGACAGTCCTCCTCAACCACACCAGGCTACACCTTGCTGCCAAGGAAGTACACTCAGACACTGCAGGAAAAAGAGGGACATGACCAGGGAGAAAGGCATGTCACCCTTTGGTGTGGATATGAGCATCCTTCAAAACCCAGTTCAGATGCCACCTCCTTGCCCAAGGGACTCTCCCCTCCCTATCCACCAGTGAAAGTAACACAACCTCCTTCTGAGAGCCACACCCCTACACTAGGAAGCAGCTGTTGCTTGCAGGATGCTGGAATGTCATTGCTAAGATCTTTCAGTTCAGGGATTGCCAGTAGGGAGCACAGACTAGGAGGCTCTCCCCTCTGTGCCAGTGGCAGACATGACCACTCAATCACCATCTAGCCACTGTCTGCCACACTGAGCCCATCTGAGCCCATCTCTGCCTCCCCTGCCACACTGGCCTTGTCTCTGCTCCTTGCACATGCCAAGCTCCATCCTACCTTGTGACCTACACATTGGCTGCAGCCAGATCACCTCATGACTGGATCCTTTTTGTCATTCAGGTCTCGGCTCAAATATCACCTTTCTCAGGGTGGTTTTTGCTGATACCCCAAATCTAAAGTCACATCACCTTCCTTGATTTATCTTCTGTCTTATCATCAATTGTCTGTGTTTATTCTTGAGAACAGAGCCTCTTCTGATTTGTTCACCTACCTCCAGTGCCTAGAAGAAACCCCAGAACTTAGTAGTTGCTCAATTAGTAATTGCTGAATGAGTCAGTTAATCAAAATGCATTTTTCTCAGGAGTCCAGGTATGACATTAAAAGCCTTCCTATCGCAGTGTTACAGCCGTTCACTACCAGGAATCAGAATTAAAACATGGGATTAAACCTTTTTGCCATGTCTAACTTCTTTAATTCCCCCATTTTACAGGTGGGGAAACTGTGGCCCAGAATAAGAGCCTTTTGCAAAGCTACAGAATGAGTGAGGGTTACGGCTGGGACTGACACCAGCTCCTCCCACCTGCCATCCCGCCTGCCCCTCCCCACCGCAGGGAAATGCCAGAAGAGCTGTCGTAAAGTCTCAGCCACAAAGCTGAGGAGCAGGGCCATTGTGTTCGGGAGCTTGCCTGTGAATAACGCACCTAATTACCAGCTGCCTTTTTTCCCTATTCTGTGGGTAAAAGTCTGATCACATATAAGGTTCTCCCTGTGTTTCCGTGGATACAAAGCAATCTAATTTCAAACTCCCTTGCAAATGGCAAATGAGTGAACTTAATTTTAATAAAAACAAGGAAAATCATACGTGTGAGCTTAATAAAATCTAATTTGGGCAATTTGGAACTCATAAAATAAAGCCTTTATGTAAAAACTAGCAATTAGCTTTATGAAACAATACAGTGAACCCTTGGCATTGGGGAGGGTTTGGAGCCAGAGGGCTCCAAGGGTAAGGAAATGTGGCAATAACAGGAAAGCTAAAGAGGGGAGCACGGCTCTCGGGGTCAGGGGATTTGAGTTCAAGCACCCAAGCCACCACTTCCTAGCTCTATGACCTTGAGCAAGTCACTTCGCCTCTCTAGACCCTGGCATCTAAACCCTAGGGTCCTCGTTTGCAAAGTGAGGGTCACGAAACCTACCTGACCAAGCAAAATGGTTGTACAGACAAATAAGAAAACAAATAGGCAAGAGCTTTTGAAGAGTGTCCAACAATTGTCCCGCCCTTCTTCCCAACAAAGGGAGAAAAGGAGGCTCTGGACCCTATGGTCCGGTTCAGGGGATGTGGGAGGGAGGGCAGGTGTGCCACCTTCCACGTTGGCCTTGCATTCAGAGGCCACAGGCCTGTGACAGGCTGCCAGAGGAAACTCCCAGAAGTGGTTTACAGGAGCCAGAAGCAAATCCTCAAGTCAGACGGAGCCTGCGGGAAGCCCAGGGGCTCCCGACAAACCACGGCTGTGTCCCCGCACATCTGCACGACCGGCGGATCCCCTTCCCACGGAGATCTCTGCAGGCAGGCTGTATTCCTCCCATTTCACAGGAGAAAAATGAACCGCTGGGAGGTGTGGCAGCTAAATTCAGGTCACACAACAAGGTGACCCAGACAAGACTCAAGCCAGGTTTTCCGATTCCCCTCACCAGCCTGCTAACCAGCACCGCCCACAAGTTACAAAAGCAAGTGACTGTGAGACTGAGAACCTGGGACCTGTTCTGTCCCTTCTTCCCCAAGTGCTCTTGCAGCTCCTAGCAGAGCTGCTTGCTGGGAGCCCCGCCCACAAAGAGCGTGGCCTTCGTCACTGTGGCTTCTCCAGGTCCTTCTGCCGAGCAGCCCCCACTCCAAGCAGAAAGCAATTTTTCCCTAGTGCCTTCCCCGAAGCCAAGTGGGTAATTAATTGCACTGAATAACACATTAAATGTACCAATAATTGGGTAGTCACAGCAAAATGATTACTTTGAAGAAATATTACCAATTCTCTGTTGTACTTAACATTTCTCCTTATTTATCATTACCATGTTAATCAATAATAGTCACAATACTAATAAATCTGTCTTCATTTTAATTGTGTTCAATTGGATGTACCAGTACTTGAGTATTCTGAGCATACTTCATTATTTATATTAATTTAAGATCACTTAAAGGCAAATTACGTAGTTTGTACTTTCAAGTAGGTGGGTAATTACAACAAAGTTTCTCCAGATTCAGCACTTTCAAGCGCAGAAGCAGTGCAAGGTGTCAGGCCTCTGCCCTTTTCTGTTAGGCAGGAGGGTCCGAGATGGAGCAGATAAAGGAAGACTCTGGAAGCCCCCACTGGAATTAGCATATTCTGGCCTTTTGAAAAAGGCTCGTGTCTCTGAAAGTAGGATTAATAGCTTGGGAACTCTGCCGTCTAGCCGCGCAGCACTCGTCCATTTGTTCACCAACACCAGGGCCAGACACGGTGCTGGGCTCCAGGGACAGGGAGGTAAGAGACTGAGACACTTAGAAAGTGCCCAGAGGCCCTTGGAGAGGTTCTGGGAAAGGGCGCAGTAGTCCATGAAAACAGTATGGAACTGAAGGAACTGGGGACAGCTTCTAGAGGCAGAGGCATTTCTCCAGGTCTTGAAGGGTGGGTAACATTTGGCAGGAAAGTGGGGGGGTGGACTCCAGCTCTGGCAGGGAGCCGGTTAGGAGGCTCCGGCAGGATGAGGGCTTCCCAAGGTAAGAGTGAGATGAGGAGGGAGATGGCCCAAGAGGAAGAACCACGACCAGAGCAACATTGACCCTGGACGTGGCTTTGAGTGGACGATGGGGGTTTAGTGACACCAGAATGGAGGGAGAAGCCAGGTTGAGGAGGTAAGAAGATGGGATTCTTAGAGATGCACTACGTCTGAGGGGCCACGAAGCAGCCAGGAGGAGAAGCCCAGCAGTGAAGCGGAGGAGCTGGCTACAGCCTGGAGGAGTGCTCAGCGCTGGAGACAGGGTCTGGGAACTCCTCGGGCAGAAAGTCCCATGGGAGAAAAGGTGGCCGCGGTTACAGCCCTTGTCTCTAGGGCCCTCACTGCACAGGTATATACTAACGTGTGCACAGTGCCACCGTCTGCCAGCCCCCTTGGAGGGCCCGGCCCAGGGACTTTCTTCTCCCCTTCTCCACCCAGGCCTGGCATATGGAAGATCTCCTTTGAATCAACTTGTATTGAATTGAAATGGCACCACCACTGTGTTGTCAATGGCCCTGTTTTGTGAGGACATCCTGCTGCCTGAAGGGGTAGGTCCAGGGGCTTCGTGACCCAGAGCAGTGGCTCTCGGAGCTCTGGAGCTGTGTCTCCACCGCCACTCCGCATGGCTAGGGTATCTGCTTCCTGGCACTTGAAACGATTTCCTAGGGTGTTGCAACTGGTGCTAAAGATTTCTAGAAACCTAGAAGTTAAAGGAGAGGAATTTAATGGGAAAGAGGCTCCACCTCCTGGTAATACTCAAAACCAACATTTCTTCGGCGCTTTACAGTTTATAAGTTCATGTCAGTTTTTAAAATCACACTTAGCTCTATATTTTGATCTGGGTGGTGGTTACAAAAAAAAAAAAAACCATCGAGCTTATATGCACTTCAGTCTGTGTTCATTAAACTGCAATAAAAAGTATAAGTAAATATGTGGCTAAATCAGTAACATTTAACCCTTCTAACAACATCCTTTGCAGTTAGCAACTTTGTTATCCACAAGTGAAGGAACATGAGGCTGAACATCACCCTTGATCCCAGGCTGATGAGTGGGATGACCAAGAAGCCAGAATGGACTGGCATGCATTCCTCCAGTGCGACTTGAATAACGGGGACATTATCAGGGCTTGAAGGACGGAGGCGGGAACAATCATGGTGCCAAAAGGCCCCGTGGAGGTCCTTGGGAATGAGATCTGCCATCTCCACCCAGCCGTCCCTTTCCCTGGGACCCAGGTTTGGCCTGGGCTGACATGTTTCTGGGAGCACATTTTGGCTTGGACCACAACTCAGCATAGAGTCCCAGGAGTCGCTGCATCTCCGGAGTCCTCCAACTTGCTCCCCACTGGCTTCTCACAGTGCCCTTGGAAGTTTGCACAAAATGAATCATACAAAATAAAAACAGCCTGAGGTTGCCCGCAGGTTAGACATCATGCCTTATTGTTCAATCAAAAAGGAGCGGCTACCAAGCACCAGAATCCACCCGGCCCCTGCACCTCTGGAAGGGAGGAGCAAGCCAGATCTCCTCTCTGCCTGGCGTGGGAAACGGACTGTTACGGCAAAAACAAAACACAACACAAAGCCAGCGGACTGTGATAAGCAGAAGAACATGCAAAGCAAGAATCCCAACCTGAAAGTGACCAGCTCTGCCAGGTGTGCCCAAGGAAGGCTTTACCCAAGGGGTGTAACTTGAGCTGGGCTTCCAAGAACAAATAAAAGCCTCGTGAGCAGAGAAGAGGGGTGTGTATTCCAGGCACTGGGAACAACATAAGAAAATACTCAGAGGCAAAAGCATATCAGATGAGGTTGGGGAGAGAGGTGATGGGGTACTCTGGAAGGGCCCAGGAATCTGGTTCCTCTATCTGTATACAAGAACTCCATTCTGGGTACCCTCGTGCCTCAGGAGTTTGACAAGGACTGGAGAAGAAGTGCCTCTGGTCTCAGTGGACCATTAAAAATGTTTGCAAGCCAGATGTGGCAGGCTTCTGTTCTCGTCCTTGTGTCCACAAACTCTGCGGGGCTCAGAAATTCTTGAATGTAACCTCATGAAGCATTAATAAGTTAGCTTTCTCTTGGCTAATCCAGTTTCCATCCTCCCCATGTTCCCCTGCTCGGCAAATGTCCACCTTAAGAACTTGACCTCCTATAGGCTTCCAGCCCATTTTCAACTTAAATTGAAGCAGAGTTTATATATTTTATTTTCCCTGTCCCAAACTAGTAAGTTCGTGTTTGCAATACTCCTGTGCAACATGCATTTGAAGAATTTTCCAGAATCACGTTCTGAAAGCAAGAGACTGCCAACAGCCAAGCCCTGATTTGACACAGCCCGCAGTGAAGGTATCTAGTGGAGCCATTTATGTGGGTTTTGGTGCTGCCTTTGATACTTGGGAACTTTTTCCCCTGGTGCCTGAGAAAATTAGTCCACTCTATTTCTCTCCCAAGTTTCCAGCATCAAGATGGGATTGAATCTCTGTCAGGTATCAGCTTTCCATGTGATGAATGGGCTCTTGGTCTTTGCCTTCAGGTCTGGAAGGGGTGGGTCACCAACTGGGATGACTGGGAAATGGCATTTGACAGACAGGAGGGAAAGAGACCAACCCACAGCTTCCTGGGGACATGGAGATCAGGTTGCAGACAGGGCTCAGGACAAGAGAAAGAAATTAACATCTTTTTGCTCAATCTAGATGTTCTTTGAAATAATATTCTTTAAGCTCTCTAGCCTAGGGATTTAATAAGATGCCAGCAACTCACTCTGAAATAAACTACACTGATAATTTTATGTTGTTTCCCCTCCTTTTCCCCCTTCACCCTCTAACTCAGACAACTTCTAGACACTTAAGCGGATACACTCCAGGAAGGGCAGAGAGATGGCAGGACCTGTAATCTGAAGATCAGAGTTCAAGTCTTCTCTCTGCCAAGTTTATTTTTATGAGGTCTTAGGCAAAACTCTCCAAGGAGCCTGTTTTCTCACTGGCAAAATGCACGTGAAAGCAGCTCCCTCCTATTGATTCACATATTATTCATCTAATTCACAGTATGGCCCAGTGCCAGACAGTTCTAGAGGCTGGGAGTACAGAGGTGACTGTCTGCCCCTACTCTCTGCAGGTCAGTGGAGGGGATGCACTGCTGCTTTGTAAATTACACCGCCGGGTACATCTTAGTTAGCAACACCAGCACAGTGGCCTGACACTCAAAATGCCACAATAATGATTAAGAGTGATGGCTTGGGTGTTAGACCTGAGTCACTTACTAGCTGTGTGACTAGCATAAAATCCTTAAAGGCTCTGTAGCCTTTGCTTTTTCATCTACAAAATGGGAACAATGACAGTTCTTTCCTCAGAGGGCTGCTGGAAGGAGTATACGGAATAATGCCCCTAAAGTCGTTGATAAAACCAGCTGGCACGTAGTAAGTGCTCGACAACTGCCAGTTATTATTCTCGTTATCATTAGGATGGCGACGATGATCATTATTTTAAGAGCAGAAGATGTCGCCCGGCAGTCCAAAACCACTTTCCTCGGCCCGGAAGGAGAAAAGAGTCCCCGAGCCGGCGCGCTGACGCCACGTGGTGACACGGGTTTCTCCTGTTTATCCCCCGAGGCTTCCTTTCAGCGTCTCCTTCCTGGCAGCTGCTCTGTCAACAGTCCATATGCTGCCTCTGCGACGGAGCAGCTTTCACGACGGGGCTGCCAACCCCGCAGGAGAACTTTGACGACAAGTTCAGGGGCGCGCGCGGCCGTCAATCACGCCGCCCCCGCCGGCCTCCGGCGCCCGCGCCCCGCCCGCGAGCGGAAGTGGCAGGGGAGCGGCGGGCCGCGGGCCTGGTTCCGGGGCGGGCGTGCACGTGGCGGGGAGGCCAGCTGGAGGAACAGGAGGGGACAGATGCCACGGGGGCCCGGATTTGTTCCTGCAGGAAGGAGGCAAGGAGCTAATTGTCTAATTACCCGGGAGCGATTCCTCCGTGGCCCTGCCACGCCGTGTGGAAAGAACTCCCCGGTTTGTGCGTGTCAAACAGCCGGTGGGCGGCTCTGGGAAGGAAAGGGAAGGCTGTCCTGAGCCTGGATTTCTTCCAGGCCTGTGCTGCGGAGTGACTTCTAGCTCTGGGCCCGCAAGCCTTGGAAATACTGCTTTGAAAAATTCAATCGTAGACTCCAGCTTAGTTGGCTGTTGGAGAAAACTATACCCAGCGCTTCTCTCTCCCACTACATCACCCCGCACATGAGCGCACACATCTTATACCCTGCCATTGGCCATTTACACCGAACAGTGATCTATTTCCAGTCCATTCTTTAAATACGAAAGTCCTTGGTCCTGGCTTGGTTCTTTCTACACGAGTTCCCAGGGCTTTCCTACTGCCCGCCTTTGCCACGCTGGGCCCTCCCCTGCTCTGTGCTTTTGGACTCGGCCTTCTTGTATCTAACCATCACCTTCCACGCCGTCCTTCAGCAGCGAGTTCAGCACCTCTAGTCCCAGCTACTCAAGAAGCTGAGGCAGGAGACTTCCTGAGCCCAGGAGTTCCAGGTTGCAGTGCGCTATGATCACACCTGTGAATAGCCACTGCACTCCAGCCTGGGCAACACAGGGAGACCTTATCTCTAAATAAAAGAGAAAAAAAATCCACCTTTTCCTTAGGCTTTCCTCATACGTGTTTCCTGTCTTTCCACCTCTAATTTCAGACTGCTTGGTATGAAAAGAAAAGTAATTAACCTCCATGCAACACCTTGGCTTTTACAGGAGATTTCCACCCACACTCTCCCATCGCCACCTCATAAGTGACAGCCTTGTGACGTGAGCAGTCTCCATCTCACAACGCAATCAGATGGTAGATGATAGGAATAATATTTATGACTCTAACATGCTGTCTACACTGGAGGAGCCCTGGAAACATAAGAGACTGGACATTACCTACCTAGCCAGCGCTTGCAGATGTAATTCTCAAGTCCTGGCAGCTGACCACTGCTGGAACCACCCCTTCTGGGCTCCTAGAGAATTCTGGCCTCAGGACCTCACATCCAATATACATGCGAGTATCAGGAGGAACTGCACTTGGTTGCATGTAGAATAGATGCAGTTACGACATGTTTAACCACATAGGAGGTTATTTCTACTATTTTTCTCCCATAGCAATTCTGCATGGCCACTTCCTAATTGCAAGATAGCTGCTCACTTCTAGCTTCATGTTTGTATCCCAGGAGGAAAGAAAAAAAAGAGGAAGCAACAAGATGAGAGGGGCAGCACCTATAACAGGAAAGTAAAACTTTCCTAAAATAACCAGCATCTTTCCACTTATATCTCATTGGCCAGAATATGTCACATGGCTACCCTCAGCTGCAAGGGAGGCTGGGAAATATAGTTGTTTAGCTGGGCATATTGTCATCCCAAACAATATCAGGATTACATTAATAAGAAAAGGAAGAATGACACAAAGGTGTGACTGTCCCTTAAGGTGTGCCTCCCTCACTAGAGAATAGGCTTATGTCTGCTTATGCTCACAATTGTGTACCAGAGCAAAGCCCAGTGCCTGGTGCACAGTGGGTTCTCCATAATATGTGCTAAACGGGGGAATGAACGGATGAATGAATGAATGAATGAGTGCTAAAGGCATCATTATTAAAGCATTTTAAGCTCTAGGTGGGCTCAAATGCCAGGCCCCTAAAACTGCTGTCAACTCTTCCACACATTCGGTATTTGCCAAAGTTCAAAGGCCTTTGACCCTCCAGCATCTCACAGCGCTCCCTGTGTTCTCACTGTGCTACTTGGATAACCCCCAACACCCATTATCACATCATGATAAATCAAATCTACAGCATTTCATTCTGGGTTACCTGATACCTAGATTTCATATTTTAGTTCATAAATTAATAGCCGATTATGAAGCACAAGATAAAAATACCCAACATTGATATGTATCATCCATAATTTCAAAGACAGGATCAGGTGTGTCCATGCATAACAACTGGCTAGAATTTGTAATGCTAGTATTTATTGCTGGATACATATCATTTTGAGAAAAGGGTAGTTTTGTACCTTTTAGTAGAAAAGACACCTACATAGATAAGAAATCCCATCTTTATAAAAAGCTGCAAATTTAGTGAATGACTAGAAGCATAAAATTTAACCAGAAATACTCTCTTAGATTTTAAATAGTTACAATATTTTTTATTAATAAATGGTAGAAAAGAATAGGATACCCACATCAGATCTAGAAACCCTTAAAAAGAGATTACATTTTAGGTGGATTGTTTTTAGAAAAAAACTAGCTCCAGTTTACCCTGAACCTCCAGAAACTTGTTCTGTGGGCTCTGAGAGGCAAGGACATCCCCAGGCCATTCCAGAAGAGGTCATGGGGGGTTTGGTGGCCCCTTCTTTTCCTAATAGACAGCAACGTCTCAGGGCACAGGGGCAGAGCTGAGGGGTCTCTGTATTCTTAATGGCACCCAGCAATACCATTGACATAACCCATTACCTTAACCCACTAATTGCACTTCATTACAACATGTGCAGGATTTTGATGAAAGATACATTGATTCTTTGGGAGACTCTTGCTCCTGGAACCTCAGTTTCTTCATCTGTACAATATGAATCAAAGTAGCCACCCTGTGTGCCTTTTCAATGTAGTTGTGAGGCTCACATGAGAAGAATGTGAAGCTAATTAACATATCCATCATCTCTCGTTGTTACACAATTTTTGTTTTTGTGGCAAAAGTAGCTAAAATCTACTCCTTTAGCATGAATCCCATATGTAAAAATGTGGTGTATATGTATCAGTGAGAAGGGTTTTTAAGATCAATAATGATTTTCATGGGGAGAATCTTAATGGGATTTTGAGATTGGGGGTTGGACATTCACAGCACTAAACATAGGACATCTATTTGATATCAGTGGTGTGCAGGGTTATACTCATTTAGTCTCAAATAAGGAAGGATTGTTGTCACATTAACAAAGTCTATGCGACACCAGGTGTCTGGATGTCTGAGCTTGTTCTGCATCTGCCAGTCTCCTGTGCTGTGACTTGAACTCATTATTTCTGTGCTGTAAATCTCAGTCTTCTCATCTGAAAAATGGAAGTCTCCAACTAACTCTGGGAGCCCTTCTAGCTCTAACCTAGTAATTCTGATGCTGCAGACTCCAGACTTCTAGCATGCAGTGGGGTTGGAGAATGGTTCCGAGGTACATCCACCCTTAGACCCTCTGGGACCCTTTTCTGCTGTCCCTGCCCTGTTTGTGTCAATATCTCTCAGATGACTTTCTCTAGCCTCTTGGGGGTCCTCCCCCATCAACTCAGAACCTTCCAGAGCCTCCAGGAGTAGCCAAATTAAGGGTTGCAGGACAGGACTGAAATGACACCTCTGTCTCAAGCTGTGAGAAGGTTTCTGCCCACCAAGAGCATGACTAAGGGACATCAAGGCCACATTCCTAGACTTCATCAAACAGTTCCAAGGGCCTGCCACCAGGTGCTGTCTTGTTAAGGGAAATAATTTCTGTGGTTCCCCACTCGGACCACATTAGTCATTCAAGTGTTGAGGAACACTATAAATTCTTGTCATCCTAGTTTATGTGACCACTAAGATTTATTCCAAGCGACAGGTCATTAATGTTTCGTCTCTTTATTTTTTTTTTCTTAGATTCACTGAAAACTCATATTTCTGCTCCATGTCATAGGCTGCTAACAGCTATGTTTTTGGTCAGGAAGTCAGCAATAAATCTGAATTTAATAAACTGACAAAAGATCACTATCCCAGAGGCAGCCTGAGCCCCTATTCCCTCATCTCCTTTTGTACTGAGACATCTTCCACATAAAAGCCACATTTGCCATCTAATAGTCACCTCCCCTCCCTCTCCCATAGAGGTTTTGCTGTTCCCAGGCTGACCACATAATTATGGATTGTCAGGGCCTAAAAGCCCCATAACAGTCTCAGTGGATGGGGAAAGATCTGAACTCCTCTGCTGTTTGACCCTGGATGTGGCATCAACTCTGAACCTCAATTTCTTCATCTATAGAATGGAAATCATAATCCATGTCCTATCTACTTCTCGGGGTTACTAAGATTAGATTCAAACGAGGACAGCATAGGAACCATGAAGCCCTGTGCAGTTGGGGAGGGTTATTTCTGCTTTGCTAGTGTTATGTGTTCAGCGTGTTAGAGCTGGCAGGCATCTTAGAGATTCTTCACTTCACGGTAGCAAACTGAGGTAGCAGCATGTGGACATCTACCAAAATGCATCCCATTCCCCTTTCTGATGTTCTTTCTGTTAAATCACACTGCTCCCCTAAATCTCATCTGCTTATTCATGGAAAAGGGTTTAGGGGAGATGTTCTCTGCAGTTTTCTGAGAAGCCTCACCCCTCTACAAATTGCTTGGTCAGGGAGGCTCTAAGAACTTTCTGGCTGGGACTAGAGTCATTATCAACGTGTCTTTGTCCATCCCCAACCAGTTGTGAGTACCTTGAGGGAAATTTTTTCATAGAGTAGGCATTTGGGAATAACTATTTGAGTGAATTCCACATTAATCCAAGAGAACTAATATTCTGGCTAAACTACGGACAGCATTCTGGGTGATCGGGAGCCATCTGTCCTAAGATCCCAGTATCCCTTCCAGAAGGTAGCAAAACTGTCCTAAAAGATGAAAGTCCAACGCCTTCCTTCCTGGAGCTTTCAAATGTACCCTAAGAATTTCAACAACTCCACTCCCCAAAATTGTGGAGCAGAATGAGAACTTTTAGAAGATTAGCATGCAAACAGATACATGAAGCTGTCTATAAACTTCTGTCTGGCTTTGTATATAACAGCCATATAAGAATTCTCCCAGTAAACACTGGAGGTGGAAATGTATAGACATTTCTGAGAGCCTGTTTCTGACTAGTTGAGCAAAGCTTATAAAAGTTATACTAAGCACTCTGTCACCCTTTTTACTGTTTCATATAACCTCATCCATAAACCCAGAACAGTTCTTGTTTACCAGCTCTCTCCCTGCAGGTTTCTGCGGTGCCCAGCCCAAACTGGATGCAAATGGTAGAAAAATTAATCCTATTGACTAAAATTAGAAAGCTCTAAAAAATAGAGCTGTTTAAAAAAATAAAATGAACTGTCCTGAGTAATAGTGAGTCTCCCACAACTGGAGGCATGTAAGCAAAGACTGGAAGAGCATCTGCTGAACAGTCTAAAGAGGAATTCCCAAAATTGGGTGGGCAATTGGGTGAGACAACCTCCAAGTCTTTGCAAATCAGAAATTCTGAGAATAAAGACGTCAGTTCCCCCAAAGCTATTCTGAGGGCCTAGCCCATGCCGGGCTGTGTGCTGGGGAGAGATGAAGTTGACCCAGCACCTGGTAATCCTCAGTGAAACCCCAGCTTAGTGGGCAGACAGACAGGCCAGCAGCTAACTCGAGTGCAAGGAAGAATGATGCAAGCCCTGGAGAGAGGTAACCAACGGCCAGCTGTGAGTTTGCAGGAACGGCTGTGATGAAGAACCACCTGGAACTGGAGAGAGTCTCGTAGCCTGCTTCCTTAGGTTAGAGAGCTGTGGCTCTGGGGAAACTGTCTAGATGTACTGATATATTTCATTGAGCATTTATTAGGTGCCAGGCACTTAGCACGCTTGTCAGTGAATATGTGTAACCGTCCAATGACGGAGGTACTATTGTTTTCCCTTATTATATAAGAGGAAATCAAGGCTAGAGAGGGTAAGTGATATGCCCTAGGTCACACACACTAGTAAGAGGCCAGGCCCTGATGTGAAGCTAGGCGTTCTGCCTCCAGCATCGCTCTTAACGAGGCTGCTATTCTCAGTGCCCCAGAAGAACAAACGAGGGTTTGGACCAGGCCCTCTGTAATGCCCAGCCTCCCTGAAACACCAGGAGTGACCACACTCCCCCTCCAGGATGGCACTGAGAGGGAAGGACGATTTCCTTAGCCAAGTGAGTGCAGTATCCATATTAATTCCAGCCTCCCAGGTAAAGACTCCTGAGCCCTGACTACCCTCCCCCCAGTATCCCAGAGAAGCCTTCTCACACGTGGCTCCAGCTTCCTCAAGCTCCCATGAATCTGGAACAGAGAAGAAAATCTCCTTCCAGGGTGCCTAGATCCACAGGGGTTTTTCTATAAACTCCCTCGTCTTTCAGCTGGAATCCTGTCTGGTTTCCGAAAGCCAGACCGTGACAGGGGGGTTGAGCTTCAGAAGTCCTGGGAGGGCCAAGTTGGCTGCTCCTGGCACCCACAGGGAAGGTGCTCTCATTCACCTGGGCAGGCACCAGAGCAAGGTGAAAAGCCACAGGTAGGCTACAAGGCCATCAGACCTGAGTCAGTGACAAGACTGCAGCCTCAGTGGAGCCTTTGTAATGTCGATTTAGTGAAGTTTGAGTTGTGTTTCTCAGAATTCCCTTCTCTGGGTAGTTCCGGGTTAGCTTCAGCCACAAGAAACATTTTGCAGGAGATTCAGAAGGTAGAAAGGAAGCAGCAGCCACATTCTTCTGATGCTCAGAGGCCAGGGCAGGCACAAGCCCTCGCACGTGTTGGTTGTCACATACCTGCTGGGTGGTGTGGGGCAGGCTCGGGACCCGGCACCACCACCACCACCCACCAGCTCCTGCTGGCTGTCCTCCTTCTGCTTCCCCAACCCTGCTCCACTTGGGTGTTTTGCTGTTGCTGCACGAGGAAAGGTACAACTTGTGTGACTCCTCCCATCATCAAAGGTGGAGCCTTGGCAAAGTGAAATGCCAGTGTGGATTCCAGCCTGTCCCCTGGGCTCCACTCACCGTCACAGGCTCAGTGTGTCCCTGATTCCCCACACCCCATCCGTCCTTCCTTCCCAGCTGCCTGCCCTGCTGACTTCCAGCTCCAGCACCAAACACAGAAGTAACAGCCTCACACAGACTGACCAGTCGCCACAATTATATAAGGTCAAACCCTATAACAAACCCCTTAATGCTGCAGTCCCCAACCCCTGGGCCACAGACCAGTAATGGTCCATGGCCTGTTAGGAACCCAGCTGCAGAGCAGGAGGTGAGCAGAAGGCGAGAAAGCCAAGCTTCATCTTCAAGCTACAGCCACTCCCCATCGCTCACATCACTGCCTGAGATCCGCCTCCTGTCAGATCAGCGTGGGTATTACATTCTCATAGGAGCACGAACCCTACTGTAAGCTGCACATGTGAGGAATCTAGGTTGAGCGCTCCTTATGAGAATCTAATGCCTGATGATCTGAGGTGGAGCTGAGGCGGTGATGCTAGTGCTCGGAGTGCCTACACTTATAGATTGTCATTAGCAGAGAGGTTTGACTGCACAGAGACCATAATAAATTAATTGCTTGCAGAACCCTATCAGTGACAATTAAGCTGCATCTGGTGACAGGTTTTAAGTCAGAATCTGACACTTACTTTAGTCTGCATGTGGCCAGCCATTATTTTATTTACCACATCTGTCTGTGCCTCTTTCCTGCACCAGGTACCTATCTCAGTCACAGTTTTGGTAAGCCCACAAACTAACCCTAGCAAAAATGAGTAAAAAACAAATGCCGCTGCAGAGCATCTTTGAAAAGGGGGAAAGACCCAATGGTAAGACAGCAGAAGACTCTAAGACTGCCAACAAAATGAAAGCTGCATTTAAAAGAAAATACCAAGAGTCCTACTTAAATTACAGGTTCATTGCAACAGGTGATTCACATTCTCCAAGTCCACTTTGTATAGGATGTGGCGATTGGCTATCCAAGGAAGCCATGAGAGCTTCAAAACTGCTTCGCCACATGGAGACCAAGCACCCTGCATTAAAAGACAAGGCTTTGGAGTTTTTCAAAATAAAAAAATGTGAACACGAAAAACAGAAGCAATTATTGGAGGCCACCACTTCATCAAATGTGTCTGCACTGAAAGCATCACCCTTAGTGGCTAACTGCATCGCTTAAAGCTAAGCAGCCCTTTGCTGTTGGTGAAGAGTTGATCCTGCCTGCTGCTCAGGACATTTGCCATGAACTTTTAGGAGAGCTGCAGTTGAAAAGGTGGCACGTGTTCCTCTTTCAGCTGGCACCATAGCTAGACAAATGGATGAAATAGCAGAGGCTATTGAGGCACAATTTTAGAGAGCATTAATGAGTCACCATAACATGCAATCCAGGTTGACGAGTCTACGGATGTTGACAATAAGGCAACAATGCTTATTTTTGTGTGATATATTTTTCAGGGAGATGTGCATGAGAATATGTTATGTGCACTTTTGTTGCCAACCAACACCACAGCTGCAGAACTATTCGAGCTTTCGAATGATTACCTCTCAGGAAAACCGAATTGGTCCCTTTGTGTCGGTACATGCACGGACGGAGCGGCTGCCATTACTGTACAGCTTTCTTGTTTTACTACTCGAGTCAAGGAGGTTGCTTCTGAATGTGAATCTGCGCACTGTGTCATCCATAGAGAATTGCTGACTAGCCGAAAATGTCACCTGAACTAAACAACATTTTGCAGGATGTGATTAAAATTATCAACCACATTAAATATAGGCCCTTAACTCACGTCTCTTCACGCAGCTCTGTGAGGAGATGGACGCAGAGCAGATAAGTCTTCTGTTATACACAAAAGTGAGATGGCTTTCTAAAGGTAGATCACTGGCCAGAGTTTTTGAGTCACGAGAGTCATTCCAGAGATTTCTTTTAGAAAAACAGTCACCACTGGCAGCACATTTCAGTGACATGTCGCAAAACTTGCTTACTTGTGTGACATATTCAACCTGCTCAATGAACTCAGTCTGTCACTTCAGGGGAGAATGACAACTGTGTTCAGGTCGGCAGATAAAGTGGCTGCATTCAAAGCCAAACTGGAATTATGAGGGCAACAAGTGAACATTGGGATTTTTGATGTGTTTCAAACATTAGCAGAGATTTTGAAAGAGACTGAGCCAGGGTCTTCTTTCTCCCAGCTGGTGCATATCACCTATCTCAACTTTCAAAAGAGTTTGAGCATTACTTCCCAACCACAAAAGACCCCCGGAACTGAGGAGGAATGGATTCTCGACCCAATAAGCCAAGTGAATTGACTTTGTGCTAGAAGAGGATCAACTGCTTGAGATCACAAATGACAGTGGCCTTAAAAGTATGTTTGAGACAACTTCAGCTCTCCATGCATTCTGGATTAAAGTCTCAGAACACCTGAGATTGCCACAATGGCAATGAAGAGCCTGCTTCTATTTCCAACATCCTATCTTTGTGAAGCAGAGTTTTCTGCAGTGACAGCAACCAAAATGAGATTATGGAGTAGACTGGACATAAGTAACACACTTCGGGTGTCACTGTCTCCCATCACTCTCAGGTGGGACCATCTAGTTGCTGAAAAACAAGCTCAGGGCTCCCACTGATTCTGCATTATGGTGAATTGTATAATTATTTCATTATATATTACAATGTAATAATAATAATAGAAATAAAGTGCACAGCAAATGGAATGCACTTGAATCATCCCAAAACCATTCCCCCGCCCCACCTCCCACTGGTCCATGGAAAAATTGTCTTCCATGAAACAGGTCCCTGGTGCCAAAAATGTTGGGGACCACTGCCTTAATGTATACATCTCACCAAGTGGCTCTGCTTCTCTGACTGAACTCCAAATGACACAAATGGGTTGCATAAGAGAAGAAAGAGGCCTGCCACTGGATCCCGGCAGAAGTCGAGGTATCAAATGAAGGACCCCAGGAAGCTCTTGAGCTTCTGAAAATAGGCTCACCAGCTGCCTCGAGAAACTGTTGGCCTCAGAACCTAAAGGAAACTAAGCCAGTCAAGGACAAAATGGTTCAGTTTATGGAAGGCTTGAATGAGTCGGGGTCACATCAGGCCTGGTACAACTTAGATACAGCACTGAAGCTGCTGTAGACACACAGATAGATGGCATCTATAGGCTTCCCTAGGCAAGCAGTACTCTTGGTGGCTTCCCTTTACTCCTTTCTCCCTCCTTCAAGGTGATGCTGCAAATTTCAATGACTTTCTTAAATTCTAAAAAATAATATATGTTGAGACTGAGATTCCAGGGGGGTAGCCCCTTGATAAAAGTCTCTGATTCCCTTTCTCTCCCAACTCCATCTCTGGGGAAAGACAAGAGCCAGGGCAGTGAGGCAGCAGGACCCTGCAACCCACAGGTGGAGGACAGCTGCATCCCACAGGTGGAGGACTCTGCATCCCACAGGTGGAGGACTCTGCATCCCACAGGTGGAGGACAGCTGCATCCCACAGGTTGAGGACAGCTGCATCCCACAGGTGGAGGACTCTGCATCCCACAGGTGGAGGACAGCTGCATCCCACAGGTGGAGGACTGCATCCCACAGGTGGAGGACTCTGCATCCCACAGGTGGAGGACAGCTTCTACACCTGAAGGAGTCCATTTGCATGTGGTCCTGGGAATGTGAGCCAGATCCTTCTGGCCTCAGAGGCCCTGCAGAGGAGCAGGAGCAGGATAGCAACTCTCAGTCCCTGATGTGGACAGAAACTACTCCTTGGACCCAGGCAGAAGCCCTCTCCCTCTGCTCAGGAGAAGAGTGAGGGTAACCCTTCTGTTCACCACTGCCATTAAAACTAAAACTGCCTAGGCCCTGCCAGCACCGGAGCAATCCCAGTGATTTTACCCAACAAAATCATGAGCAGGCTCAGGAAAAGAACAGCTATGTCACTCAAACAAAGGAGACAAAGTAAAGTACAACAAGCAGGGCCCCCCCACATCCACAGACTCGGACGAGAACATTCCACAGCAGTAAGAAAAGCTCTCAAAGAGATCCAATTAGAGAATAAAAAAACACTTTCTAGGTCTAAACAACAAAACATTCTCATTGAACCTTTTAATACATAAACTGAAAGAGAAGATAGTTGTTTCTGAAAACAAATTTAGTAGCACAAGAAGTATCGTGAGATACTTCTCACAAGCAACAAATGTAAAAAGATGAAAATCATGCAGGTGAAAGATCTAAAACACTTGGAGACCTAAGTAGCATGTAATAAGCATTCTAGAAGAAGAGAAAGGAATAGAGGAAATCATCATAAAACCATCAACAAATAAATGAATAAATAAATAAATAAAGATTGATCTAAAGGAAGATAAGTTTCAATATGAAAAGAGCTTTTCCAGCCACAGATGGAACTGATTAAAGACAGAACTAGGAAACTTGACATAGCCTTTGTCAAAAGGTCAAAAATTCCAATTTCTCCACTGTACAATCACTGTTCATCCCTTTATAAGTGAAAAAAAGAAGAAATTAGTTTAAAAAAAAAAGAGAGAGAGAAACAGAAACAGACTGGCATCCAACTTTTCAATTGCATACAGCAAGCTAGACTAACACCTGCCTGGGAAAATAAAGATATTTGCAGGGATGCAAGGATTCTGAGGGTGTGTCACCCATACCCCCTAGCTGAGGAGCACACTTGGGAAAGTACACCAGTGAAATAACAGTCCGAGCAGGAAGATTAAGCAGAGTGGAAAGACTGGTGAGCAACACTGGCAACTGTGCTTAGTGACAGCTGGCGTTTATTCTGATAGGTTGGTGCCTGTCCATATTGGTTGCTAAATGTTCTTAATATCACTTGTGCACATGTATGCATGTATGTACACACACATCAATAATATGAATGGGATTTTAATTTAAAGTTTTAAATAAGTTTAATAAAATGTGGTATATGTATACCATGGAGTTCTACTCAGCCACAAAAAACAATGATGAACTAGCACCTATTGTATTATCCTGGATAGAGCTGAAGCCCATTCTACTAAGTGAAGTATCACAAGAATGGAAAAACAAGCACCACATGTACTCATCAAATTGGTATTAACTGATCAACACTTATGTACACATATAGCAGTAACATTCATCAGGTGTCGGGCAGATGGGAGTGAGGAGGAGGGGATGGGTATATACACATCTAATGGGTGTGGTGCTGTACCCCCGTAACATGCTGAAATAAAAATAAAGTTTTAAATAAGTTTTAGAATAGGAAAAACAGAAAAGCTAAACCTAATAATATTTGTGATGGTTAATTTTAGGTGTCCACTTGACTGGATTCAGGGATGGGTGCCTAGAGAGCTGGTGGAGCATTGTTTCTGCAGGCGTCTGTGAGGATGTTTCCAGAGGAGATTGGCATGTGGGTGAGTGGACTGAGAGAAAGACCTGCCCTCAATGTGGGCGGGTACCATTCCATCAGCTGTGGGCCCAGGTGGGACAAACAGGCAGAAGAGGGGAAATTTTTATCCCTCTCTCTCTTTCTCTCTCTCTCTCCCAGCTCCCCACCCACCTCCAGAGTGGGACACCTTTCTCCTTCTGCCCCTGGGCATCAGACTCCAGGTTCTTTGGCTTTTGAACTCTGGGACTTGAACCAGTGGACTCCTGGGGGCTCTTGGGCCTTTGCCCTCAGTCTGGGGGCTGCACCATCAGCTTCCCTGGTTCTGAGGCTCCCAGACTTGGGCTGAGCCATGCTGCCAGCTTCTCTGGTTCTCCAGCTTGCAGATGGCCTATCATGGGATCTCTCTGTTTCCATGATCATGTGAGCCAATCCCCCTAATAAATCCCCTCTCATATATCCCACTGGTTCTCTCTCTCTGGAGAACCCTGACTAATACAATGTCCTAAACTAAATGTTTTAAACTATTTGAGCAAGACCTGGAAATGAAAAATAAGGGGAAGTTTGAGAGTGAAGAAATAAAACATTTCTAACTATTTCCTTTCATTTTGCTGTAAGCAGAGAAGGATAGATAATTTGGTAGAAGCAAATTGGTAATTGCTGTCATAGTCAGACATGAGATAATGTATGTTCAATGATGACTCTTGGAACTAAAACAGTAAACATTTTCAGAACTGAAAAGCAGAAATACTTCAAAATTAGCAAGAGAATAAGAGGGAATGAATAACAATTTACTCAAGCTGGCAAATTAATTAATTAATTGACTAATTAATTAAAGGAAAAGAGGAAGCAATAACAAAGTAAAACACATAGAAAACATAAAATTACATGGAAGGGTATTTATTGCCCTAAATGCAGACGGGCTGAATTCCTTTATTGAAGTACTATATGTTGGAATAAAAAAAACAAGAAACACACTTAAAGAGATAGCGAAAGAGTTAAAACAAAAGGATACCAGACAAATTCAAAGAAAATGCATCTTAAAGCCAAAACACCTAAATAGGATAAAGAAGATGGTAAGTAATGAAACTTTCTTTCCCCTAAAAATGTCACACCTAAATATAAGGCAAAAAACTCATAGAAATACAAAAAGAATTTGGTACAAAAAAATACAACTTCTATGGTAGATTTTAATATGCCATTTTCAGAAGTTGATAGGCCTAGGAGTAAACAAAATAAAACTTAACAAGAGAAGCGAGGACCTCAAAAGATATAACCACAATCAATAATATACGTTAACAGTTCAAATTCATACATAGGTATAAAACTTACACTTCTACAAATGTAAACAATACATTTGCTTCTTGGGCACTGAAGTATTTATAAGAATTAATCAAAAGTTGGAGTTTGTCTAATGATTTCTCAATATTAGCTTTAGGTTTCACATTCTTGATGATGTATCCTTCTCAGTGCATTGTATCTGGAGGCACATGATGTTTTTCTGTCCTTCACTGGTGACATTAATGTTGATCACTGATCAAGGTGCTGTCCAATTTCTCTACCATATAGTTTTATTTTCCCTTGCAGGTACAAAGCACCCAATGGAGACACACTTTAAGACCATACAAATATCCTGCTCCCATCAAAATTTCCCACTAGATTTAGCATCCATTGATAATTCTTGCCTGAACCAGTCTTTATAATGATGTCTGCAAAAGGGTGACTTAACAACTCCAGCACTCTCTCCACATTATTAGTTAGCATTAGAAAATGCCTTCATTTTTTAAAATGAAGACTTAAAATACAAATAAATATTTATCTTAAGAAATTAGAAAAAGGCAAACTAAAACAACAAAAAAATTAAGGAGTGAATCAATAAAGATAAAATGGAAAATAATAAGTAGGAAAGAGTAGAAAAGGTAAATAAATTAAAAATTTGTTTCTTTTAAAGATACCAACAGATAAACTGCTCACAAGCTGGTTAAGGAAAAGAAAAAAAGAAAAAATGCAGGATTAAGAATGAGAAAGGAGATAAAGTCAGAGATATCAAAATATAAGACAGTAGTATGTACGAGTCTATGGAAACTAATTTGAATATCTAAAGGGATGGATAAATTTCTGCCAAATAAAGATGACAAAAATAGATCAAAGAAAAAGTTTTTTAAAAAGCCAGAAAACAAAAACAAAAAATTCTCGTATGGACCAATACTTTAGATATATTAGAAATGTTATTACAATCACCACTTTTAAGAGGCACCAAACGCAGACAGCATACCTGAGCTCTATTCAATCTTTAAACAATAGAAAACACTATTCCATTCAATAGAAAAAAAAAGCTCCCTCCCCAATTCATTTTACAGTGGTAACACAACTTAGATTTTTTTAAATATGATATTTAAAATAGAATTATTAATCACATTTATAAATATATCTTTAAATATTTGCATAAAATTTTAGCAACTTTAACAAGCACATATCTATAAATTTAAAAATAAAATATGTGATTATAGCTAGATGCTTAAAAGAAACTAAATACAATATTATTTTACACTTTCCCAGTGGAAAATAAAGTTCTAAGTAGCAAATATAAGGATACAGTATTCATGGACAGAAAACTTAGGATCACAAAGTGAAAATTGTTCCCTAAATGAATATGTAAATATGATGTCATTCCCAATTTAAAACTGGATAAAAACTATTGTAAAATTTATACAGAAAATAAAATACTAGAAAATTATAAAAAGCAAAATATGTGAGAGGTAACATGGCTTACCAGATATTTGTTACAGGTATAGACAAGCAGATCAGTGAAATACAATATAGCAATCCAGAAATATAGACAATCATCTATGGGAATTTGGTATACAATTAAGATGATATTTTAATTCTGTTGGGAGAAAGGATCAATTATTTTAAAAAATGATGGCAGAATTGATTAGTAAAATAAAATATAGCTTAACTGTATTTCACACCATATAAAAAATAAGTTCCATATAGATTAAAGATTTAGGGGGTAAAAAAATTAAAAATAATAAATATTTTAGAAGAAAATCTAGTAGAATATTACGTAATCTGTAAGGAAGGGGACATCCTATTAGTCAAGACAGGACATTCAGATTATATGAAGGGAAATATGGGCATATTTTACCACATAAAAACTAAAAAGTTTCTATGAACATAAAGAAAATAAGAGTCTGGAGAAACAACTTCAAAAAATACATGAAAGGTAGAATGAATGTTCATAATAGTCAAAGAGCTGCTCCTTGATAATAAAACCATAAAAAAAGAGAAAAGGGGTATATGAGTAAGGATTTGATGTACAATTCATGGAAGAGGGAATCCCAATGACCAATAAACATAAAAAATGATGCTCAATCTCAAAAATGGTCATGAAAGTACAAAATAAAGCAATAATAAGACATGAGTCATTCTCTGATAAAACTGGAAAAACTTTAAATAAAAATGCCATGCTGCTGGTCATGTTTATACACTGCTGGTGGGAATGTGAATTGCCACATCCCTTTTGGAAAGTAATCTGCCAGTATCTATTCAAATTTAAAATATAGATGTACTTGAATCCAGCAATGCTAATTCTAGAAACATTTTCTGTAGAGACACATAATATAATACATACAAAGATGTTTTGTGTAGCATGATTTGTAGTGAGGGGAAACTGAAAATGGATAGCCAATAAAAAGAATGAATGAATTCTGTGTGCATTGACCTGAAGGATTGACAAAGATGTATTGTGAAGTGAAATAGAAAAAACATTGAATTTGTAGAAAAATATCTTTAATAAGAATCCAGCTTTATAAAAAGGAAACAAAAATTCTATTTATCAGTCTTTCTCTTTGTACAGGATTGTGTGCACATAGAGAAATGCATGAAAGGAGACACATCAGGTTATTTTCACTGGTCCTCTTGGTGAAGAGAAGTTAGAAGACGGAATGAGAGAGGAGAGATGATGAAGGAAGAAAGAACAAAGACTAGCAAAATGAAAACTGCCAATGTAATGATGTTGCATGTACTTGTATGGTGGTATTTGTGTGTATTTGTGCTTATATTTTTGCTCTTTTAATGGATCAAACTTACCACAGTTTTGTCTATTTTAAATAAATCAGCTCTTAGATTTTATTTCCTAATTTGCAAATTCCTACTTTTAATTTCATTATTTATTCTCTGCCATTGGATTTAATTTAATATTTTCTGTATCATTTTAAGAAGGTATGATATTGCATTTTTCTGTGCCTAAATTATTTGCTTTTATATCTTCAGTTATTTATAATTATGAATTTATTACTGTTGCAAATATAAATAGCACTGAAAGGAATGGCTTTAAGTAATTATTTCAGAAGTACATATGTGATTGGTTTAGTCCATTTGGGCTGCTATAACAAAATATCTTAGACTGTGTAATTTATAAATAACAGAAATTTATTTTTCAATGTTCTGGAAGCTAGAAGTCCAAGATCAAGACAACAGCAGATTTGCTGTCTGGTGAAGGCCTATTCTCCATAGACGACACCTTTTTGCTACATCTTCACATCATGGAAGGGGCAAATGAGGTCCCCCAAGCCCTCTTACAAGGGCACTAATCCCATTCATGAGGGTGGAGCCCTCATGACCTAATCACTTCCCAAAGGCCCCACCTCTTAAAACCCGCACCTTGAGGGTTAGATTTCAACATAAGAGTTTTGGAAGTACACCAACAATCAGACCATAGCAATGGTATACTTTCCAAGACCTTTATACAACATAATTTTTCCAATTTCTTTCCATGTGGACATCTCAACTAAGTTTAATTCTTGGGTTGCAATATTTTTCTTGCAAGCTCTATATGTATTAGCTCATTGTCATCTAAAAAATCATTACCCAAAGTTTGTTTGATGGAACACTGGTTTATATAATGTTTCTGAGAAAGAGTCCAACAGTCAAAAATATTTGGAGAGTGCTTCATGTGCTGTGCCGAAAATTCTAGCATTCAAACATTTAGCATGAACACAAAAAGTCTGAGAACCACTGATCTAGGACTTTATATTTGTTAAATCCTCACCTTTTGAGGTGCATTATACCTTCAGCATCAGTCTCTTCCCACCTGTAATTTCATCCTTTCCACATTAGATTAGATTAAGGAGATTAGATTAAGGAGAAGGAGATTCCAGAGAATGTCTGAGGTTTATGCTGGATGCCCTGTTTTGGAAGTTCCATTTCTCAGACCAGAGATATTCTACCCTGGGAAGTAGTGGTTACCTCAGAAACTATTGCAGTATCTTTGGAGGAAATGATGTTATAAATGCCTGGAGTATAACATAATGAGAAATAAATTGGCTTATACACTCCAAATTTCAGTTTCAAATGTATCTCATAAATAAACATGTCAAACTCTACTAGAAGTTTGATCACTTTTTAAATTGAATGGTTGGTCTTTTCTTGGGTATTTCAAAAATAGGGCAACAAGAACCTCCAAGCAAATTTCCCTTTGACAACCAATGAACCTCACACAGAAGACTTTTGTTATCTAAATTTAATTTTACACAGAGCAAAGCAAGTAATCTTATGCTTTTACCTAGTTATTTTAAAAATAAAACACACTCTCTTAATAGCAAAGTTGATATCATCTCATTAAAATCATCATATACTCTAAAAATTAGATGAAATTTTAAAACTTTTTTCATTAAAAAGTCCTCATTTCAGATCCAGCATTGTTGGATCATCACCAAGATACACTATAAATATTCTTTCCAATTCAGTTCATTGACTTTAGATAATTTTGGCCCAGTATCAAAGAAGACATCATCAACTTCAGTGATGGTAGCCAAGGCTTTGAAAACTAGCATTATTCCAATATATCTCTAGCCATACATCATACATAAATAAATGGCTGTGCTCGATTGTGTCCTCTGTGGATTTGCTACAACTAAAAGCAAAATGAGCAATGATTGGCTCTTTTGCAAAACTTGAAGCTCAGTATCTTCAACTAACACATCAATTTGACACTTGACTATAGAAATGAACAGAATAAAAAAATTTTCTGGTATTTTATCTCAATTTTATCTCCAAGTAATTTTTGGCAGTATTACAAATGCAATACTTGAGGAGAGTGTCTCCATTGGTGCAACATTTAAAAAAATTATTCTTTGTGCTTAAAGGGGCTATTTCATAGAACATTTTCCCTTTTGTGAAAATTATCCAACATTATGTGTTGCAAGGAAACATAATTTGCACAAAAATCCACTATCTTTTTAATGAGGTCAGTATGATGTCACTTTAATGGCATTCAATTTGAGAGATTCTCAATACATACTTGCTCTTCCTTTTTAAACCACTGATTTGAAGGAAATTGGACTTCTTACTTTGCAATGTGTATGTACCCATATGTATTAGTTATCCATTGATGCATAACAGGCTCAATTATAATGATCTTGCCCTTATGAATCATTTGATCTCTTGTTTGGTGGCCTGAGGGACTTTTCTTTATCTTTAAAGTCTAATAGTTAGTAGAATATGTCATGAAGTTGACTTTATGAGTCAATTTTCACAAGTACTTATAAAACCCTTTCAATATGTAGATGCTGGTCTTCTTTTATTTCCAGAAACTTTTCTTGAATTACAGTTTGAATTATTCAATCTGTTCCATTGTTTCACTGGCTTCAGAGACTCCAATTATATGTATGTTGATTCTCCTTTGCCTGTCTTCCATTTCAAACACTTCCTCTCTGACCCTTTTGGCTCCTTACTTTATCTTGTTTTCATTCTCTTGGTTATGTTCCTGCCTTTCTTCAGCTCCTCTTATTAAATTTTTTTATTTTAGTCTGCTCCTTCTTGGATACCTTGAAATTTAGTCTTGATTTCTGATATGATTTTGTCTTTTACTTACATTTCTTTCCTGAATTCAATCAATTCTCTTTGATTTCTAATTCAAATGTATCCTTTTATGTCCATGTATCAATGTAGAGTTTCTTTAAAGTATGGCTTTTATTGTTGTTTTTCTATTTTGTTTTGCATTGTTTTAGTTGGGGAAGGAATTGTCTGTCCTCCAATTTTTTTGTTTATCTCTTATCTTGTAAGACTCCAAAATTTCTCCTTTACTTCTTTTCCCCTTTGCCACCAAATCCCCAAAAAGCACCCCTCCCTACTTTTTCACATTCTCTTCCCTCAGAAGCAATAGTTTTTGGAAACTGGCCCCTCAAATAGCATGCATTTTTAAATTTCTCCTTATAGCAGTGCTCTGATATACCAGAACTCTTCAGTAGTTTCCAACTCAGGGTAGATTTTTCCTTTTTGGCAGATTTTTCCTTTTTAGATCATTAGTAAGCCTGCCACCATCTCCCCTCTTCTCTCCTCTCCATTGTATTTCCCCTACTGTCCTTGTTCTTCATGAGGCTAACAGACAAAGCACAAAAGACAACTTTGTTGGAATTTGATGTTTTTTTATCTACTTGTAGGTAAATTTAAAATTTGTGTATTCCCTTTATTCTGGTTATGCTAAAGTCATAGATTTTGTGTGATTATATTTATTTATTTTTCTTGTCCTGTATTGTTTTGAGAGATTCAGATTTTTGTGGCCATCATCTCAGCTATGCCTAATGCTAATTTAGAATGCTTTTTTACTATATCTTTTGTGTTACCCCCAACAACCATAAAGATTTTACTGTCATGCTAAGTTTTTACTAAGAATATACTGGGAATTTTGTGCTTTCTGGATATACGATTATAATATTGAACATGCTTTTCAAGCTACATACTTTTTGACCTCTAGAATCTATTTATCCACCCTTATCCTGCCACCCTAAGTAACAATCTCCACTTTCCCCACTCCTTGTTTTCTGAGAGTCACTATTCTAGCTATGAAACAAATCTATATAATGTACTGAATGCAGAATCTGTAGGTGATAGGACACCAAAACCCTGACATGCTCAGCAGAGAAACTCCTCAGAGTGATTGGTCCTAGAGCCAAAGGATTTCATAAACCTCCATGACTTTAGGCAGAAAAACATGAAACTATAGATGCTGGAAAAAATTATGCATCAGGTCAAAGTAACACCCACTGTGCCCACCATCGGAGGTATTAGCATCAGAACATGACAATTTACATATTATTATGAAGGAAATAAAAGCACGGATCATTTTTAAAATGAAAAGTGGCAAGAAAATGAGGATACATGTATGGGATAAGTCAAAAAAATGCCATACATAACTTCAGTTCTCATATAACTTTACAGCAGCGTATCCACATCAATAACTGGTAGAGGGTCATTTTAGACTTAGCAGCAAATAAATCTCCGAACAACTTTTCAAAATCCAATCTCTTTGTTGAGGGAGCAGACTCTAGATTCAACTCAGTCTGAAAAATTTTTCTCCATTTCTAAACCACCTTATTTTCTCTTTATACTTCTTCTTAATGATTTATTTTCATGAAAGATGTTTGCAAACCCTACAAAGAAGATCAAAGGGCTGTTGGAACTGTAGGACCATAGAGCTATAGGTTAGGCCTATAAACTATCAGGCATAGTCTTACCATGTAACTATTTTGTACCCACTTGATTTCTTTATGTACCATGGAACTGAATATTATGAATCATACCTTTGGCCCCTTTTCAAGCTGCTCTAACCTTCGACAGTTACGCAAGTCAGTATCCCAACTGACAAACAATGCGGTTTTTGTTGTTGTTTTGGGTTCAGTTTTGGTTTGGCTTTGCCTCTAAAATAGGTCTGAAGGCACAGTCATAAACCTGGACTTCAGGTCCTCAGATATGAGGCTGGACAAACAAAGCACCCACCAAGACCTTGTCCCAGATTGTTACTGTCTCTGGTCTCCTTGTTTGTGTCTCTAATAAATAACTCTGTCTTACAACACCCTAGCCAGGACAACACTGAAACATCCTTCCTATTTAAGAGTTGTAATTCATCATCTGACGGGGTCTGATGCAAATTATTACTCAGCAGGTACTAAATGACGTAGGTGAGCTGGTGTGGGACAGCAGGGAATAATGGGAAGATAAAAGCATCGGAGGGCAGGAGTCCTAGCCCCTGCTCTGCCATTGGCTCACTGTTTAACCTGGGCATGTCCCTGCCTTGTTCTCTGGGCCTCAGTTTCCCCATCTGACCTGGATGATCTCTGGGGATCCTAGCAGCTCAGAGGAACTCAGGCCTCTCCTAAAAGGGACTTGCATTTTATAATGAAAGTCTTGTAGGCCTCATGGAGTAGACCCTGCACAGGCAGGAGAAAAGAGTGGTCTCAGAGGAAGGAGAGCTGAATGCTCACCCCACCACTTAGGCAGATGAGAGAAGGTGAGTGAGCACTCGCAGTCACCTTGGTCTCTAGTCCATGCCAAGTGGTCAACCAAACTCTGCTTAGACACCACCACCGATGGCGACCTCACTCCCTTTCAAAGCAGCCCCTTTTGTTTTGTATGTTTAAATGCAGTAGAGATGGAGAGAATTAGGTACTTTCAACAGATATTCACAGGCTAAAGTGACAAGAGGGAGGTGTCAAGGAAGAAGCTTAGCTTTCTGACTCGTCAAAGTATATGGATGGTGTTCCACTTAGGAACAGGTTGGGGTCAGGTGGGAAGATCATGAGGCCAGTTGGGTATTCAGATCCAGAGCTCAGATGTAATTGTCGAGGTAGACAGCATGATATAAAAAGGAACAAAAAGAGCCTCAGATGAAAATTTGAAGAACACCAACATTGAAAGGGTAGGTAGATGAGGAATTGCTTGGCAGCCAGAGAGGTGGGGAAAGGTGGCACATCAGAAGCCACCAGAGGAGGGGCTCAGAAAAGACCAAGCTGTCTATGGTGTCAGCTGCTGTCCAGGCATCAGGGAAGACAAGGAATGGAATGTCCACAGGATGTAATGAGGTGGAGTTGATTGGCGACTTGTTAAGAATGATTTTGGTGGAGTGGGAGGGCCAGAAGTTAGAGTGGAGGACTTGAGGCCTGGGTGGGAGGTGAGGAAATGGGTCAGCAAGTGTAGACACTCTGTGAACACATCTGGCTGTGGGAGGAGGGAGCTAGGATGGGATTGGTAGGTGCTTTCTTGAAGGGGAAAGGGTTTGCCATTGTCACGTGTCAATGGGATGATCCAATCGAGACAGAAACAATGAATATACAGGAGACAAAAGGCTATTGAGAGTTCCTTAGAAGGCAGGAGGGATGCGATCCAAAGACCAGAAGGAGAAGTTGCCCCATACGTGCTTCAAAATTCTCAGAGCTGAGTTTCAGCCAGCGTGCCCTGTATAATAAATACATAGTTGGTTTTTTATTTTGTTCTGTTTGTAGCACTAGGTCAGTTTTACAAAATTACAATTTTACAATTTCCTTTACGTGTACATTGTCCTGTCTTCACATCTCAAAATTATTCAATTCCTATGAAACATGTTTATAAGTATAACCAGCATCTACAAAAGTTATGATACCTGAAGAAACAGTTTATGTATTCAAAATTCAGATATTTTAGGGAAAGAAAACCCAGAAAACCGTTTTGGTATACTTTGCCAGAATATCCTCCAACCTCGTCTTCTGAGTGCCTGAAGGAAATCCAAATGGAAAATAAGATATCAACAATTGTGTTGATCATCAATCAGCCTTCTTTTTCTTCAAAGAGGAACTGTTGGGCCAACAGGGCACCAGGCTGCTCTGGTCCTCAGTCATAACCTTGTGGCCACTCCGGCCATTCAACAACTAACAAAGCCTCCGACTTTTGGTCGGTTACTCCCTCCTTCACTGGCAGTTAATAGAACCTCACGTAGAATTCAGAGCCATTCTCATCACAACACAAAAGAGGAAACCGTGTCTCCATGGGGATCTTCACTCAGAAGAGTGACTTCCCTTCCAGTCGAGCAGCACGAAGCCCCTGAAACATTCTCTCTTTCCTGCTGGGGTACTATGACTCATTTTCCCACAACCCATTCATCTAGAGGTACACTCTCTGTCCACATTTGCCAAGACTCTTCATGCAACACACAGAGAAAAAGACCACACAGATATGTGGATAATGAAGACAAACCTAGCCCTGTACCTGTAAACCTTAGATTCATAGAATCTAAGGGGATTCAAGGGCCCATGATTAGTGAGGTCATCCAGTCCAGTCCATTCTCAGCAGCTTCTCTAACAGTGGCACTGTGGCCTCTATCTGAACCCCTCAAGTGACAATGGGATTCTACCTTACGAGGTTGACACAAGAGAGGACAGGACACTATCTTTGAATTTCTAAAGAGTTCTCCTTAGGAAGGAGGGCCTGATCTCAAGGGCAGAAATACGAACGTAGGATAGAACCTCAAAGGAGCAGACTTGGACTTCACATGAAGGAGAAGCCCTTGAGAGACAGAGCTGTCCAGACAGATCTCACGGTCTCATCTATAGTCGTTCTTCCTTCTTCCTTCGGATATGGAGGGGCCTCCTGCCCACCCTGTGCATGATCCACTGCAATTTCTGGAAAAGACTCCTGGTACTGAGCCAAAAAAAAATCCAGGAGCTTCCAGTGGGTCTTTCTTCATGCTCGTGGAGAATAGTGGCCATCACATCCTGTTCCTAAGAAGAAACCTTCTGAATTCTGTAACTGGGTCATGTCCTACCTTAAACTAGCTTAACAAGGCCAAAGAGTCCCATGTCCACCCAGCAGACCAAAGAGAGAAAGAATACTGAGGCCAGAGCCCTTCCCTGACTGTGACTGCTGACAGCAGGGGATGCTGGGAACTGGGGCTGCCTTTCAGCTCTGCCAGCGGTCAAGGCTCAGCCCAACAGCAGGGCCCCTGCCAACCCAGCAGAGGCACAGAGCTTGATTGCAAGGGTCATATTTTTGTTTATACAAATGGGATCAGACTTCACCTAAAGTCCTGCAAGCTGCTTTTTAAAGTTATGATTATAGACATTATTAATTTTTTATTATTGTGAGCATCTCTCCCTATCTGTACATAGAAGTCTACGTCATTCATTTTACAAGCTGAGTAGTATTCCAGTAAGTGGGTACACATAATTTATTTAAGTAATGTGCTCTTATTGGACATCTGACATATTTTCAAGTCCTTCTGAAACCATGGTGGAAATTCTTAGGCACATATTTGTGCTCACTTCTGAGAGTGTTCTCTAGAATATGGGAATACCTTTTCCTTCAGTTTTTCACTGTAATAAGTAATTAGCACCTTTATGCATACATCTCTGTGTATATGTATGAGCGTTTCCAAGACTGTCTTCTTTGAAGCAGAATTGCTGGACCAAAGGGTATGAATAGTTTTAAAATTTACTGCCAAATAGCCCTTCAGAAGACCTTACCAATTTATATATTCTCACCAGAGAGAACATAAGAGAGCTCCCGCTTCCCTCATATCAACTGTCACTCTGGTTATTTTTAACTTTTTCATTTTTGCCTATTTGATATGTGGAAGGAGACTTTTAAAAAAAAGAATTGCATTTCCCTGGACATTGTTCAATTTGATCATCTTTTTATATCTTTCTTGGCCATTTTTATTTCTTCTTTGGTGACTTACCTGTTTACAACCTCTACCGGTTTTTCTTTTGGGTTGTCTTTTTTCATATTGATTTGGGGGAGCTCTTTATATAATTAGTGCTATATCTGCTATATATAGTATAAAATATTTCCCCTGATCTGTCTCTTATATTTTATCTTCGTTTATTTTTGTTCATTTTTCTAACAACTTATTCAAATCTTTCCTTTGATTTGTAATGACTTTTTCTATCTTAAGGATATCTATCTTTGTCATAAATCTTGCAAATATTTTTGTTGCCCTTTTTTTCTTGGACTTTGTTGATTTAGAGGAGATTTTATGTTTATTTAAACACAAAGACTTCATAAGTTTTTAGAAAGGTCCCCCCTCCCCAAAATGAGCTATTCTCCAATATTTTCTTCAAGTTTTTCTTAGCTATGATTTTTTAATCCATCTGGAATTTATTCTGTTGTGTGGTATGCCATAGGAATCTCACTTTTTTTTGTTGTTTCCAAAATATTCTTGGCCAAATTTCTCAATATCTTTCATCAGATTAGTCATCCTTTCCTCTCTGGTTTGGAATCCCAACTTACTCATACACTGAATTTTTATTTGGACTTAAAAGAGGTAAAAATGATTATTATCAACAATCTTGACTTCATTTGTCGGGGAGAGATGAATCGTTATTTGTTTTGGATGAGAAAGGGGAGTGTGGTGTGGGATGAAATCAGGGGCAGGCAGTTAAAATAGTCATGGAATTTGTTGTGAAAAAGGAAAGTCTGAGGAAGAAATGGCAAAAGAGAAAACTACTGAGTCATAGAAGGACCGCGTTATCAAAAAATGAAAGAAAGACAGACTTAGAAATTGCCATAGGGAAGGAATATTTGGGAGAGTCTTTGAAAAAAGATGATGCAAACAGAATTAAGTCCGTTCTGCTGGGCTCCCCGCTGAAGAGGAAAGGGCCACGGTCAGTTCACCTTGCCGGAGAGCCCGAGGGGCTGCCACAAAGCCTGGCGCAGAGTGAGTGTTACATTAGGGCTGGTCAGTTAATTAACAAATTCAATGAACCAACATTATTGCTGCATTACATAGCTTAAAAATACATGTTTATTATTAAAAATTAGAGGGAGTAAAAATAAAGAAAAATAGAATAATGCTAGCTATCTTTTATTGAGTGCTCACTATGGTCCACCACTATATTAGCTGCTTTAACATACTTTACTCTATAAAAAAGAAAGTTAAAACTCCTATAATCTTGCCATCTGCGATTAACTACCATTTAATACTCTGCTGTATTTCCTTCCAGTCTTGTTCTCCTGCTATGTATTTTATGACAGTAGCTGCTATTTATTGAGCCCTTATTCCCATGCCTAGAACTAATAAAATACTTTATTTAAATCTTTAATACATACTTTTTTAAAACCTTGTAACAATCCCATGACATAGGCACTATTATTATCTTAATTTTACAGATAAGGAAATTGGGACTAGAAAGGTTAAGCTAGTAGATTTGTAGATTACTTTTTAAGCTTTTATCAGGAATGTCTTCCCACAACATTAACTATTCCACAGAGAAGATCACTTAATGGTGGCTGCATAATATTTCATCACACGGGCATGTCATCATTTATTTAACCATTTCATTATTTCTGTTCAATTGTTAGTGATTTCTTATAGAATAAATACTGCAGTTATGAACACTCTTGTACTTAAAACTTTGTGCATGTCCGAGCACTCAGATAAAAAGATTAGCAGTAGATTTACTGAATCACTTTTTTCAGGCTTTTAAATCCTAGCCAATTTAAGTGGGTAAACAATTATCTATCATAATTTTAGTTTACTTTCATTATAAAGGAGAAACAAAACAGACTTTGGTTTTTCCAAAACTTGTAATGAAGCCTCTATCATATGCGGGGCACTCTTCTAGGGGGTAAAGATACAACAGTGAACGAGACAGACCAATTGGAAGTTCCACAATAAGCATTTGTAGCACTTAACATTTATCTGCTCTTTTTAAGGTAAAGCACTAAGAACTTATTTCATCCTCACAACAACCCTTTTAGGTAGGTACTTTTATTATTAACATTTTACAAATGAGGAAACTGAGTCACCAAGAGGTTAAGAAATTTGCCCAAGGTCATCCAACCAGTGAGTAGCAAAGGCAAGTTTCAAAGCCAGGCAGTCGGGCTCCCGTGTCCTTAACCACTACACAATACTGCCCCTGCTAGAGGGCAGAAGTACAGGGCGCTGTGAGATGTTGAAAAGAGTGGAGAAAGGATATAGAAAAATGAAAACAAAGCAGACATGAACAAACAATAAAGGGATCAGAAATGGCAAGAGTCCCTCTGGGTCACAAATGTTACCATGTTACCATGTTATACTTTGTATAACTTGTATCTTTCCTCTTCTTTTTTCAGAGGAGTAGGTGAGGGTGACACATGACAAAGATCATGAGATCATATATTAGACAATAAACCTGGAACAGTCCAAAGACTGTTTCCAAACAGGAAAGGAATGGTCCAAATCCTCCCGCTATGAGGCAGCAGAGAAGGAAGAAGGGAGAGGCCTCCACCTTCCTAGACCTCAAGGAATGGGAAAGATAAATGGTTCAATCCTAGCAGGAGTCAAAACTGAGAAGATGAAGAGACAATGAAAACTTCTACTTGTCCAGGGCTTCTGGCCAAGTGGTCTCCCAGTTTGGCCTGAAGCTTGCGCGGCCCACCGGCAGGACCTGAGGTTTTGCGGGCCGGCGGGCTCCATTCCTGTGGGCTGCAGCGCCATCTAGCAGATGTGAGGGCGAAATGGCATCATCACCACTGGCGCGGTCCTTGAGTCCTTCAACAGACAACGACCTGCACCGCCAGCACCACGCTAAGTGTTGAGGTCACTGTGGTGAACAAAAAGTCTCTGCCCCTGAGAAGTTGATGGCACATCTGGGCAAACAATCACCGGCTCTAGAGCAGAGACCCGCGTGAGTGTTCGGGAAACAGAGAGGAGCCAGGCTGACCACAGGTGGAGTTCAGGGAAGTCTACACAGAAAACATGCTACTTAAATCAGCTCTTCAAAGCTGAGTAATTACCAAAGATGAGTCCAGCAGTAGAAGATGGAAGAAACTTCCAGGCAGTGGGACCAGAGGCTCAAAGGCCCAGAGGTGTGGAAGAACATAGTGCGTTCAGGGAAGGTTGGAATGTCCAGATCACAGGCTGAGAGCAACCTTACCGACCACCTAGTTTAGCCTACTCATGGTATGAATGAAGATATTGAGATTTGGACAAGAAGGGGACCTTGCGCAGGTTCACATCTCAAGCTACGAGTGTCCACACTGGAACCCCTGTCTCCTAAACTCCAATAGAAGACACACTTGTACTCAGACCCACCTGCACCAGTCGCCCCATGACTTCTGTCAAGTTACTTATTCTTTCCGAGTCTCCATTCCCATCTCTAGATGAGATAACAGCCCATACCTCATTCCGTGGTTGCCAGAGTGGAAAGCATGAACCCACGTTAAGTGCTTGGCATGATGCCCATGCATGCTAAATGTTCGATAATTAGATAGTGAAGACAATTTTAATATTGTCACTTTTTATTGTAATATTACTGGCATTTTTCTTAGTCAAAAGTATTATTATTAATTGATTGTTTACTGCTTATAATTTTTACTAATTCTTATTAAGTATAAAGAACTTACTGAAGGAACTGGGGCTCTTCTACCTGGAGAAGAACAAATGCAGAAGCCACAATCCTGTTTTCAAAACCTGGAGGGCTGTGCTGGAGCGAGGGAGCAGAGGTGGCCTGAGGGGCCCCTGGGCCAAGTTGGACACAATGGTTGAGAGCTGCAGAGAGCAGATTTTAGTCCAATAAAAGAAGAACCTTCCTAACCTTCAAAGGGCAGTCAAAGAAAGGTATTTACTTGCTATTGGAAATGTTCAATCTGAGACCAGATGACCATTTGTCAAGGCCGCCTCCTACCTTGCATAGAGCAGGAAGTCATCTAGTTCATTGCACTATCTGATGCTTTAAGCATCTAATTGAGCTCTGCTTTCTAGGGGAATATGATTTGGTAGGTCATCTGGGAAGACAGCTGTCTATGTTTATAAATTTCAAAGTCATGAGCAATGCTCAGAGACGCCAGGATCCAAGGCACATAACCTTGTTTTTCAGAATCATTCATTAGATTTTAGCTGGAAACGTGAGGAAGAGGCTGAGATGCTCACATCAGACTGGAGACAAGGGGAATGGGCCGGAGGAACAGAAGCCCGCTCAGCCTTATCCCCAAGTGCTAGCTGGAGGAGATGTTTTCATTCCAAGATGTGAAGGGCTGTCACAATCCTGGTAGCCATACAGGGTGCAGAGGTGCTGTCTTAAAATAATTAAATAACAGAGCACATCAAATGCTCACTATTCCAAGAATTATGCATGGTCTGCTATATGCAGAACACTTGGAATATAAAAGTAAATTTAAAAACCAGAGTCCAGATAAAGCTAAGAGCAGCATAGTTTAGGAGGGGCAATTAAGACGTAGGTGCAAAACGACTACAACCCAAGGCAGAAAAGGCCTGGTGATGTAAAAGAGTCACGTGAGGTTGGATGGCTTCCACGAGAGACACTGGAGAAAGGTTTCATAGAGGCAGTGACATTCGAGCTGGGCCGTTCATATCATAACACAGAAGATTTGGTCCCCGAATTATTGAAGGGGAAAGCATCTCAGGGGAAACAGTAGTGTGGGCAAAATCGTGGAATCCTAAAACCACTGGCTGGGCTGGGGGATTAGGGAGGTGGGGATGAATAGTGCCCCACTGTGGCTGGAGCACAGGAGTGTGGAGGGGCGGGCAGGATATAAGATCAGAGAAGCAATTAACCATCTAGCAGTTCCATTCCTAGGCATATTCACAAGAGAACTGAAAACATACCTCAACATCAAAGACTTATACACACCAATACTTATAGCAGCTTTACTCATAATAGCCAAAATGTAGAAACAACCCAATTGTCCACCAACTGATGAATGGACAAATGAAATGTGTTATATCTAGACAATGAAATACTTCTCAGCATTCAGGAGTAAAAAGGAATGAAGTACCAATACAAGCTACAATGTGGATGAACCTTGGAAATATGTGCTAAATGAAAGAAGCTAAACAAGTAAAACACAGACTATATGATTCCATTTGTAGGAAAGGTCCAGAACTGGGAAACCTATAGAGTCAGAAAGTAGCCCAGGGCTGGTAGAGGGCAATAAGGGGATTGGGAGTTGGTGGCTAGAGGGTAGTGGGTTTCTTTTGGGGATGATGAAAATGTTCTAAAATTAATTATGGTGATGGTTGCACAATTCCATGAATATACCAAAAACCATTGAATTGTATGCTTTAAATGGGTGAATTGTATGGTATGTGAATTATATCTCAATAAAGCTGTAAACCCTCCCCCAAAAAAAAGATCCTTCCCCAGAGTCAGCATGAGAAACACTGGAACAGACCACAGAGAACACCCACTCTAATCCCCCATGACACAGAGGGGACACTGAGGTCCAGGGAGGGGAAGGATTTGTCTAGAGTCTCACCGTGTGTCCATGTCAGAGCAGCAACTGGACCACAGGCTCTGCCTGCTGCCCCAGGGCCCTTCTAGTGCTATTCCCATTGCTTTTCCACTCCCAGAACCACCCCCCTCAAGCAGATTAATGGTCATAGCTGACTGAGTCCACCTAGAGAAACAGGAAAAAGAAGGGACATCAGAATATTTGTTTTTAAATCTCAAGGTTGGAAGAAAGGCCATAACTGAGACTTATATCCCCTTGTTAATATTCCCACCAGAGGGTCATCCAGCAAACACCCTTGAAGACAGGGCACTCAGTACCTCCAAAACATCCCCCTCCACCTCTGAGCAGCTTTGGGGAGCACAAAATTGCATCTCCCTCCAGCTTTCTCTTGATGACGAGTGATCCAAGGGGCATGCTGTAGCCAGACCTCTGTGGGAGGCCTTATAGTCAATGGCAATTGTGGTCATTGTGGTTCCTAGATTTTTGGAATTTATGGATCAGTAAAAATATTGTTTTCAATTGCAGGGGGTGGACATAGGGCTGTGAGGTAGGTACATTTTAAAAACCAATTACCATCTGATATCACCATTATTTTATAAGGAAAAAGAATCTTAATATTAAAAACTAGCAAAGATATCACCTAAAAATAAAGAACAATTCCTCAAGTGACATGAGTTGTATGAAATTCATTCTACTGGCTTTATTCTTCCTTCTTTGTTGTGGAATGATAAATATTCTTCACAAATCATCACAGGTCTGCAGTCAGACACATAGGAATCTTTGATCTAGTCTAGGCTAACTGGTTTACTTGGTATGCTCAATTTCTTTATGAATCTTCCCATGAAATTTGGCATCCAGAAAGTTCTTCCTCCTCCTCTCCTGCTCACCATTCAGAGCCCAGCTCATTGGTAGCAGAAGTATAGGGTTCCTCCAGCAATGACCTAAATGCTGGGCTGTTCAGACATGTATCCAGGCTGTCAGCAGCACAGCTGAGTGACGTGGCTGCAGATGTCTCTGTCAGCCACAGAGCAGGGTGACAGAATGGCCCAGAGGGCTGCCTGGAGTGTGGCCTTGCTCTGGCACAAGCAGGTGGACCCACTGACACAGTCATGCCCACAGCTCCATGGCAGAGGTTCTCAACCGCATACCGGGATCCGTGAGCACCAGCTCCTGCCAAGTGTCTCACATGACCAGGATGCCACGAGGTCTCTGAGCAGCCTCGGCCAGCTCCCAATCAGCAGGTGGTGGCAACAGACACCGAGCGAGGTCACCTTACTGGCAAGCAGCCCCAGGATACTGGGTACTCACTGCTCACGTGAAGCTTCTGGAATCCCCTCATACAATCTCGAGGCTTGTGGGAAATGAATCATGGCTCTACTGTGAAGGTAATCCCAGCAAAGACTGGTGACAAGGACACTTTCTGCCTGACTTTCATTCAGGGACAAGCATTCTCCAGAACTCCTGCTAGCCTGCTGCATGCTGTGGGCGGGGAGTGTGTGCGTGTGTGCTTATGACCACTTATAAATCCTCCCCTGTGGGTGAGAGAGGACATTAAGCACCTATTTTTTTTTTTTTTTTTACAGATAGGGTAGGGACGGCACTTTTCTAACAGTTTTCCACATCAGAGGTTAAGGGGTTCGTTGTCCTTCTGAGCTGGTCTATAGCGAAGTCGTTTCACTTCTCAGTTTTTCCCATTTAATCCATTTGTGAGACACAGTGGGGAAAAAGTCAAATTTCCAAGGGGAAATTAGAGACTCTGAATTGTAAAACAGAAGGAAATTTTGAGATCTCCTGACCTAAACACCTCACATTTCTGAGGGAAACTGAGGCCAGGAAGGGGAATAGAATTGCTTGAGACCCCATCAGAAGAGCTGAAACAAGAAATAAGATCTCCTTGGTCAATCCAAACCTCTTTCAACCACACCCTGAAAGGGCCAGCTGGTCACTTCCTAAAATCCAGAAGGAAGGTAATTCTCCTTCTAGAAAATGGGAGCGTAGGTACCAGATCGGCTCAGGACGCAGTGAGGAAGGGGTCGCTGCGGTGAAAAGGGAGAACATGGAACCCAGAAGACAGTTGCGGACGGATTCTTACCCCTCATGGTGGTGTTTCCACTAAGGCTGAAGGAACAGGGCCCCACATTGAAGTAATTACACCACAAAATTTTTCCCTAAACACCTTCACATTCAGCCCAGATGGGGGAGCCACGGCTCAGAGAAGGGACAAGAGCCGAGTGAAGGTCACAACCGATCAGGCGAGGGTGGGATTAGGGGCTGGGCCCCAGGGGTCCAGGCCTCAGGGGTCGTCACTGGGTCAGACGGTCAGCAATCCCTGTCCTGAGGCTAATGGCCAGGCTTGCACTTGGGACTTCATCTCAGCTGTCCCCACTGAGAGTTAGCTGTTCTTTCAGGCCGGCTGGTGCCAGGCTGATATCACATTCTTCTCCTTGGCCCCAGAGCGAGGGACACGCTCACTGCTCAGGCTGGTAATGGGACCTTCCCGCTGCCTGATGCCACCCTCTGTGGCATGATTTCTGTGGAGTGACCCAGAGAACAGCTGGCTTGGGGGCTGGCAGGCCAGGCTCTGAGTCAGACCTGGCGGGTGTGCAAGGATCACCTGGCCTCCCAGAGGGGCTGGGTTTTACTGCCGCCTTGCCATGTGTCACAGAAGGACACGCTGAACTCTCCCTGTGACTTGAGGACATGAGTCTGGCTGTCGGGGCAGGCAGGGAGAGAACCCGGGAGTGATCCAGGCAGCATCCCTTTCCTGAGGTGTCTTCAGGACACACACATGCAGGCAGCAGTCCTGGCCCCTGTCTCCATGCAAGGGGCAACAGACGCAGTCCTGGCCTCAGAGTCACAGTCCCAGACCCGCCGTCCCCAGCACGCCTGGCCAGTGGGGCCTGCCTAGGAACCAGCAGACCAGGCCAGCACATGGCGGGGTGGAGGGAGAGGCCTCAGAGTAACGCCCTGCCCGTGGCCCAGACTCCTCAGCTTCAGCAGGTGGAAAGACATTAAAGATCTTCTAGAACACACTCTTTCTGGTACAGTAAAAAAAACAAAAACAAAAAACAGAGGCCCAAAGAGGGGAAAGAGCTTGCCCTAGGTCACACAGCAACTTAGAGCCCGGCTGAAACCCAATCTTGCTGTCCAGTCCAGTTCTCATCCCCACAGTGCTTTCAGAGCATGGAGTGACAGACCTCCCTCAGCCCCCGAAGTGCCATGAGGAGACCGTCTCTGGGAGCCACGAGGTGCCGTCACAGGGTGAGTAATAAGAATAACTGCCCTTCACAGAGTCAGTCATTGCACAGAGCACCTGTGTGCTACTGTTTTTAATTCTTTCCACACTCCTATAGTGTAAGTGCAATTATAACCATCGTTTTATGTGAAAATAAACCTGAAGACCCTACTGGGCACTCACTAGCCATTCCTTGTTCTTGTCTTCCCCACACACTGTCAAGACCAACCAATGGGCCAGTAAAGCCAGGCATCTCTAGAGGAGCCCTGAGACAGGAGGCAAGGGAGCTGCAGACAGAGTCCAGGAAACCAAAGTCTAGAGGACCAGAATATGGACTCTCTGCAGAACACCTCTCCCACCACTGAAGGGGAATGGCCTGCAAATGTCCAACATGCTTCCCCCAAGTGGCTCACTCTGCGACCAGCAAAGGGCTGGGTGGGCTGGTCTGAACCAGGGCCTCCCAGTGAGCATGCACTGGAGAGAACCGGGCCCACAGCAACCCTGCATCTCACCCAGGGCTCTGCCTCCTCTTCCTCCTACTCCTCTTCCTCCTCCTCCTGGCCCTCCACTCTCCACCTGACAGCCAGTTGCCCGTCCACTGGAGGAAGCTGCAGTTAGGGCCCAATGCAGTCCTTCTCCCTGCCAGCCGGGTGACGCCTTGCAAAGTGTGCACCTCGATGTCACTCAGCCCCAGTTGATGGACAAACAGGAGCACGTCTGGAGGAGGTGGCCCAAATATGGAGGGGCCTGGACTTCAAATCCCTAGAAAACCAATTGAGGCGCTTGAAGGCAGTGGGTCATTCAGACTGAGAAACAGACACTCAGGGGAATGCAGTCAATTTGGCCACATCCCTCGAGGGTCGTCAGAAGCGAAGAGAGCAGATTCACTCTGTACCCCAAGATGCCCGGGATACCTCAGCCTGAGTGGCAAGCACATTGCACTTAGAGTTGGGAAGTTCACATTGAGCCCCAGCTCCTACCTGTGCTGTATCAAGCAAGTTACTCAACATTCATCATCCTAAAATGGATGGAGTGAAGCGCCTCTCATAGACTCACTTGGAACTCCTTATAGCACCACCAAAAGCAACCTGGAAACTCTCCAATAGAAAAGAGGCTCAGCTCCCACACGTCCCAGTCTCAGCTTTCCCCACATGCAGAGGTTGTGGTCCCCGTCAGGGTAGCCACAGAGAACAGAGCTTACAAGGACAGTGGGTACAGAAAAGGGCCCTGGGTTCAAGTCCCAGCTCTGCTTCCTGCCATCCTGATCTGAGTGTCAGTTTTCTCGTCTATAAAATGGAGCTGTAAACCCCTTCCCTACCTCTTCATAGGGTTGTGGCAAAGATCCAACGAAGGAGAAAAGCAAGCACCTTGGTGGCCATGAAGCACTTTTACAAAAAGTGAGGATGTGTTAAGAATTTCTGACAATAATTCTTTTTACCCAAGGAAGAACAAGGGTGACTGCCACAACAATTGCATTGCATAACAAATGCCCCTTCTACAAACATTCACGGGGCGCTCACTATGAGCCAGAAGCTGTACGAGGTCCCAGAGAGGCAGGCATGAATGAAACAAAATTCTGTGTCCTCTGAGACAAACCAACTGGGAAGACACACAGTGAATTACTTGCGAGAGCAGAAAGTGGTGCACAGGTGTGTATACAAGTCACAGCGAAAGCCCATAGGAACATGACACTGCCTAGGGCCGGGGGAGGCAAGGTGAGGGCCTCGGAGGAGGCAGCATTTGAATACAGTCTGTAAGAATGAGGAGAAGCTTTTACATACCTAATAACAGACCATCAAAATATATGATGCGAAAGTTGACAAAACAGAAGCAAGAAATAGATAGTTCTATAATAGCAGTTGGAGACTTCAATAGCCCGCTCTCAGGAATGGATAGAACAACCAGGCAGAAAATAAGTAAGGAACCAGAGGACTTGAACAACACAAGAAACAACTAGATCTCTCAGACATACGCAGAACACTGTACTCAACGACAGAATACGCATTCTTCTTGCGTGCACATGAGACATTCTCCAGCATAGACCATTTGTTAGGCCACAATTAAGTCACAGTAGTCAACAGGCAGAACAACTCAAGTGTACACTCGAAAATGATCAAAAGGTTACATTTTATGTTATGTCTGTTTTTCAGCAATTTTTAAAATAAATAATTAATAAAAAAAAATAAGGAGAGAGTGTTCCAAGCAGTCCAGGTGGGAGAGAAAAACGTAGGCAGAAGAAACAGCTTGTGCAGGAACACAGAGGTACAAAAGCGACTGGTGTTCTCTGGACACAGCAGGACACACAGAGGCCGGGGCAGCCACAGAGGGCCGGAGAAGTTCCCTGAATGCCCTGCTAGGGAGCGCGGACTCTGTGGGCTCTGGGGGACTGACAGCCTGGCCTAGAACCGGAGCACGGACGGCACAGGAGCTGTGTGCAGAGCAGCACCACCTCTGGACAGACGTGAAGAAGGAAACTGCCTTCCAGACAGCCCGGCTCCCCAGCCCTGTGGTCACCCTTTGTGGTCACCGTCCCAGTGCTGCGGTGAGAGTGACTCAAGCCACTAGCCTCAGTGGGCGAGCCACTGAAGGCAGGAGGGATTCCCCTGGAAACTTTGATTCAGCTAAGAGAGAAAGACTGAAACCAGACGCAGACGCGTTGGTGGGGACCTTGGGCGCCGAGCTTCTCCCTGCTGTGTGGCTCTCCCTGCCCAGGCTGTCTGTCTGGGTGGGCCCCAGAGGCGTTGGGTCTTGTCTCCCTGCAGGCCCACCCAGTGGTTTTCCCCAGCTGCAGGAGCAAGTCTGCTGCTCGAATGTGCATCCGGGCGTGAGGGCGGAAGGGGGCCCCTGGGAAGTCTTTGCATCAGGTAAATGTGGGAAACCCCAGCTCTGTGACTTATAAACAGGTGACTTTGGGCAGCCTCACGTCTCTACGTGGGTTTCAGTTTGCCCATCTCTGAGTATAAAATGAAGGAGTTAGACCTGTAACTCTATTGGGATGACCCTTACATTAAGAATGGCAGGAGGGTACACACATTACTAGACTCTTTTAGTAATTAGACAAACAAGCAAAGGCACTAGCTCACCCTCTCTCTCTCTCTGTCTCTCTCTCTCTCTCTCTCTCTCACACACACACACACACACACACACAAAGGACTAGTAAAATGTTCTAAAATGTTCTTTACTTCTCTCCTTGAATCTCACTAGTCTGTGTTTAGTCTGGCTTTGACAACCGTAAGTGAGCGTCTCCTCTGCAGTCTCCCTTCTCTCTCCCACTCTCCCAGCTCCCTTAGTCTCTAAACCCTTCTGCTTGCTCCCACCCCTCAGGTGCTCTTCCTCTCAAGAGCAGAGGGAGCACTACAGGGGGCTTTGCAAACTGTGGATGGAAGGACAAAAATGAAGGCAAGTCCTTCCCCATCTAACCCCAGGGTTTAAAAGTCTACCAAGTAAATGAATCTTTCAGTAAAATTAGCTGTCTCTTAGCTAAAACTGGTGTGCTATTCTACGCAAAGCAGCACTTGGTCTTTCCAAAGGAAGCAAGCTAACTACAAAAATATGTATCCTCAAAGAAAAATTTGCTGAAAATTAGATTGTCAAAAGTCAGTTTGCCAAACGATCAATTCATTGCATTACTGAGAATGTTCTTCACCTGATGCTGCAGTTTCACCACCATGACAGCAAAATCATCCATGCCCTAGTTAGGCAGGCTAGCCACGAGATAATGCAGGCTCTGCCACCAACACCAAAACACCAGTTGACTTCAAGAATTGCCCTGAGGGCCAGGCGTGGTGGCTCACGCCTGTAATCCTAGCAGTCTGGGAGGCCGAGGCAGGAGGCCTGTTTGAGGTCAGGAGTTTGAGACCAGATCTGAGCAAGAGCAAGACCCCGTCTCTACTAAAAAGAGAAAGAAACTAGCCGGACAATTAAAAATATATAGAAAAAATTAGCAGGGCATGGTAGCGCATGCCTGTAGTCCCAGCCACTCGGGAGGCTGAGGCAGGAGGATCGCTTGAGCCCAGGAGTTTGAGGTTGCTGTGAGCTAGGCTGACGCCACAGCGTTCTAGACCGGGCAACAGAGTGAGACTCTGTCTCAAAAAAAAAAGAATTGCCCTGAGGATTGTCTCCATTCTAGCCAATATCCATAATCTTATTTAGAAACTGACAAACTTTTTCTATAGAGGGTCAGATGGTATATATTTTATTTCAGCTTTGCAGACTATATTGTCTCTGTCACAGCTACGCAACTCTGTCATTGTAACAGGAAACCAGTCATACAAAAATGAATGTGCATGGCTGGGTTCCAATATAACTTTATTTACAACTTTATTTACAAAAACAGACAGGCGATCCCTAATCTAAACTAACACATTTGCCAGTACGAACCTGAGAAGAAACAGAAGACCCAATTAGTTTTATAACTAACGAAGAACTTGAATTAATATTTTTAAATTTTTCCCCCCAAAGAAATTATAGCCTCCAGATGGTTTTACTGGTGGAGCCTCTAAACTTTCATAGAACGGGTAATTCCAATTACATATAAATTCTTCTGTGCAGTGAATAAAGATGAAACTCTTCAACTTATTTTTTGAAGCTAATATACTGTAGGTAACAAAACCAGACCAGGATAATATGAGGGGAAAGTGTGTAGGCACCCCACCTCAAACGTGTACACAAATGCAAGAATTTTTAAAAATATTTAGATACAAGACAGCCAGATAGCAAACTTAATCAGGCAAAGTATAAAAAGAAATATACCATGATTAAAGAAAAGAGAGAAGATGATTTTCTATTTTATCTTTTCCTTAAAAAGATAGGATGCTTTAACATCAGGAAATCTATTGATGTAATTAACTAAATTAAGAAATTAAAAGGAGAAAATGACACAATTATATCAATGGGTACACAAAAAGAAACTTAATGAAGTCAACCATGAATGGATATTGGAATAAACTATTTGGCAGGTTTTGCAATATGCTTGGCAAACTAGTAATAGGAGATAACTTCCTTAACCTGATAAGAGAAACCTACCAAAAACCCATCACAAATGTCATATCTAAAAATGCAAACCTTATAATCTCTTTAAAATCCGAAAAAGAATTCCTACTTAAACTCCTATTCAATATTATACCAGAAATAGAAATAAGAGATTTAGGAATAGAAAGTAAAAAACAAAAATATCATTATTTCTAGGTGATTTTATTATCTCCAAAGAAAATCCAACAGAACGTACAAAGCATTAGAGAATGAATAAGAGCAATATCATATAGTGTCATTGTAGTAATGTCATACAACAAAACACTACATAGCAGATAAAAGAATGAACTAGATCTGCATTATTAATATGGTTAAATCTCACTGTTCACTGAAAAAACAAAAGCAAATTGAGAAAGGATACAAGCAGTATGGTACTGCTTATGAAATTTTTTTCATATACAAGACAATATTATATATTGGTGTTTACTCATGTAAAAACAAAGCAATAACAGGGACTGAGGAGTTGCTTACTAACTTGAGAGTTACCTCCGGGAAGAGAGAGAGGGGAATGGGAGCGCGTTTGGGCTGCAATTTTATCTGTTGTTTTACTTTCTTTCCAAAAGAATCTAAAGCAAATGCTAACCTTTCTTCAATCTAGTAGTGATGGGTACCTTTGTGATTTTGACATTATTCTTTGTAATTTTCTGTAAGCTTGAAATCTTTCCTAATTTAACCCATTTTTAATAGAAAAGAAAAGGAGTCATGATCGAAACTGTCATGTCCTGGAGTAGGTTCTGGCTGCACCTGTGAGAGCAGGAAGGCACAATGACGTCACCCTGCCCACCCCAGGAGCTACAGGATCCTCCACACCCTGAATTCCTGAGGTCACTGTGGCTTCCTACTCTGCTGCCCCCTCAGAGCTACTCTCCTCTGCGGGTTCCCTGGGAAGACAAGCTTCTAACAGGCAAGGGACACTTTATCTCCTGTGACCCCATGCCACAAAACATCTCCCACCTCCTGTCATCTGAAGCTCAGTCTGAAATTCTCTTCCATAAAACTGACATCAGAAGAAACTTACAACAAACAGGTTTGTTTATCCTTGGGATGAATTACAGGCATATATAATCATGGGAGCACTTGTCCTCTTAATCCCTTCATTGAAAGGCCAAGAAGAGTCATCTCCTTCTGGGAAAACTGCGTTCCCTTCTGGCTCCGACAATGGCTCAAGCCTTCAGACTTTCAACGCTGAGCACTAAGCACCTATTCTCAAAATACCATGAATTTCAGGCAGGGGCAATGATTGTCCAACCTCTTTCTTTTTGTCTTTATCCCACAGAGAATTTAACTATCTGTATTCAGGGCAACATGATGTAAAAAAATAGAAAAGTTTGTGATTTTTTAAAAAGAAAACCATCTTGTGCTTACTTCTTCAAAAAGAATACTCTATCAGGGCAGAAGACATTGCTGTAAATATTTGTGATTGACATACGTAAATATTTGTAGAATTAACTTTCTGTGGACAGGGGGTCGGGGGTGGGACTGGCATCCAGTAGTAAGGGGGATGCTTTGGTTGTCTCTAGCCTGTGAGTACCGTCTGAAGGCTACAAGTGTCAACAGAAGGCCAAACTGTATCGATCACATTTAAAAGGCTTGTCCTTAGTGTGGGCTACCGCCACGCTGCACCGTATTACACAATGGAAGACTCTACAGCTGTTAAGCTAAAAAGGCAAACAAGGCAAATCTCAGAGAAGATAAGCAGTATGGTTTCACTCATAGAAAACCCCATCTATCGTACTGGGATGCATGCAGAAGTTGGAAAACCGAAAAGAGAAATGAGAAAATGATTTTCTCCAAAGTGAGGCTGGCAATGACCTGGGGGTGCGGGTTGGGGGAGGTGG
>VBSM01003204.1:23982794-23994098 GCA_008086735.1 Cheirogaleus medius
CCTCCCAGAGTGCTAGGATTACAGGCGTGAGCCACCGCGCCCGGCCAAATTTTTCTATTTTTTTGTAGACATCGCGTCTCGCTATGTTGCTCAGGTTGGTCTTGAACTCCTGGCCTCAAGGGATCCTTCCACCTTGACTTCCTAAAGTGCTGGGATTACAAGCATGAGCCGCTGAGCCTGGCCCAGGACTATCCTAGTGTTACTACTCAAAGTCTCATGTGCCAGGAAGCTCCTCAGCCTGGAGAAAACCCCTTAGTCCAAGGCAAACCAAGATGGTTGGTCACCCTAACTTGGAGGCAGACAGCCTGGTTCCCAGCTCTGCCACTTAGTCAGTAGCTACAGGACCATGAGAGTCATTCTACCTATGTGGGCATCCATTTTCTCACCTGTAAATGAGGTTTTCACAGGTACCTCAAAAGATTATAGAAGTTGTTATATGTCAAGAGATCTAGTACAATGTACATGAAGTAAAAGCTTGAAATCCTGATAAATGGGAGCTATAGTTAAAAATATTGATAAAGAAAACATAAAATTTTAGCAAACAATCTAATGGCACATTAAAAAATAATATATTATACATGATGACTGTTTAGGGATCCCCAACATCACCACATATTCAATGGTTTTCTAGAATGACTCAGCGAACTCCACCCAGAGTGGTACTCACAGTTAAGGTGCATAAAAGATGTAAAAGAACTTAGAAAACGAAGGGGGATTTTTAGAAGCATTGCTGGATGTATGGATTGGCTTGTACTTTAACATACTTGTGTATTAGTTTGCTAGAGCTGCCATAACAACATACCATAAACAAGGCGGCTTACACAGGAATGTACTGTCTCAGTTCTGGAGGTTAGAAGTCCATCAGGGCTGGCAGGTTTGGCTCCTTCTGAGGGCTGTGAGGCAAAGAGCTGCTCCAGGCCTCTCTTGTTGGCTTGCAGATGGCTGTCTTCAAGCTCAGCCATCTACAAGCTGAACACGGTGTTCTCCCTGCAAGTCTGTGTCCAAATTTCCCCTTCTTAGGAGGACATCAGTCATACTGGATTAGGAACCACCCTGAGGATTTCAGTTGAACTTGTTACCTCTGTACAGACCCTATCTCCAAATAAGGTCACAGTCTGAGGTACTAGGGGTTAGGGCTTCAATATATAAACTTTGAAGGACACAATTCAATTCATAACAACCTTGAAAAAATATAAGTGAAGATCAGAATTTTTTTAATAACTTGTTGGAGGACTGTGCTTCTTTGTACACATAATAGCCCAGGAATATTTGAGTTACAGAGTTAGTATAGATAGAACAGAAGAACGTAATGAGAGTGTAGAAGGGGAAAAGGGTCAGGAAGAAGAGGAGTAAGAAAAAAAGGGGAAGAGGAAAAGAAAACAGGAGAGTAGTACATGAGGCCAGACCACCGAGCCTGGACCAGGTTCAGAGACTGGTGAGAATGCTAACTCACCCCTCACCTAAGTTTGCTTTAATTTTGGTTTATTAACAAACTCACAAACAAGCAGTATCAAGGATGTACACAACATTAATATTATACAAATGTTTCATGGCTCCCTGATAACCTCTCGTATGTCCCAGAGAGGTGTACCCCACATCTGGTGCATCTAGCAGCTCTCACATGGTGGGGAACCTGGGAAGAGGACCAAAGAGCCACAACTGCCTCTTACACCATTGTCATGGTGGTGGGGGAAGGGTGGTTGCCACACCGGGATCTACTGGGCCACCAATAAGGAAATGCTTGTCCAGCATGGTCATTACATTACAAGCCCAGTGACCAGCCCCACCTTGTGATTATTGTTTTGAATTCCTGCTTCAGAGTGGAGACTCCCAGTGGGTGCTCTCAATCTGCTGTGTAGCAATAGCAGTGGATTCCCTCCAGGAGATCCTGATGCATGCTGAAGTTTGAGATCACTGATCTAAGCTGTAGGCTGCTCTAAAGTCTACCACCCAAACCAACTTAGATAGAGACTTAGAAGAATGAGCTCCTGTTTTCTTACTGGCAACTATATTATTAAGTAAACAGGTAAGATAATAAGGACACGCAACTACATGATTTAGTATCTACACTGCCTGTGTGACCAGAGTCAGTGGGAAGAAAAACAAGTATTAGTAAATATGTTTGCAAGATTAATTTAACCCTTTTGTATGTAATTCAAATTCTTCCCCTCACATCATTTGCTTTCTGGAGCATAAACTTCTAGACCTTTCCTTAATATGGGGCAATCCAGACTATGTATGACTACACCTTTGATTCCTATTAAAGTTCATTTGCATGTTTTATCTTATTTTAATGTCTTCAGTATGGAGGAGACCCAGTTGCCAGAGTAACCAGGAATAGCATTTAAACAGTTTAGCCTTTACTCAAACCTTAACCCTTGGTCAATTTCACTGTGTTCTTGGCTCACCTAACATTTGTGGTCACAAAAACGCAAACATGGCAGTTCTGCCAGCTGCTTCTCCCTATTTCATCTCTCCATAAAGTCTCAAGAACATGTTGACTTTCTCCTAAAGTTACCAACATAACCCATTTTATTTTGACTAAGCTTGCTGTCTTCACCTCTCCCTGTTGATTAACACTGCCTACCACTCAAAGCCCACCACTCGGTCTGTCTTCTTCCAGAGTCCCTCCTCTAGAGGTCGGTCAGCTGGCTTACTCAGGCGCAACATAGGGCTCACAGAGCAGTACTGGGAAAAGGCCCTGGGTTAGAAGCAGAAAGGCTGGTTCTGGCCTCTGTTCTGCTACAGACTTGCTGAACAATCTCAGGCAAGTCCCTTCCTCTCTCTAGGTCTGTCTCCTCTGTTGTACAATGGAGAGGACACAACAAACTCTCAGCCCTTCCAGCTAGGGCATCTCAGGATTCTCCGGTTTTCCTCTGTTGGACAAGTGACCATACAGTACAGACTTCATGGGGGCAGTGCCAGTTTTATAATCCCTGGCACCACTGCCCACACACCATGAGAATGTCACTAGCTCTTAAACTATGGTCCCAACTATCAATTTCACCAATGGCGGGCAACCTTAACAGGGCTCCTTGTCTGGTTTTTCCATAATCACATAGCTATTTATAATTTGTGGCCCAAGGTGGGACTAGGATCCTAGCATCTGAAAGCCAGCCCATTCACTCAGATGAAGATATAATTTGTTAGGTTTTTGGAATTACTACAGCTCAGGAAACAACAATCTAGATATACCTATTTTAAAAGAAATGAACACGAAATGTGGTATATACATAATAATAAAATTATCTTTCGGCCTTAAAAAAACATTCTAACATATGCTATAGCATGGATGAATCTTGAAGACATTAAACTAAGTGAAATAAGCTAGTCACAAAAAGAAAAATACCATGTGATTCCACTTCTATGAGGCACATATTGCCAGGGGCTGGGAGAAGAGGAGTTATTGTTTAACGGGTATAGAGTTTCAGTTCTGCAACATGAAAAGAGTTCTGGAGGTGGATGATAGTGATGGTTGCACAACAACATGAATGTACTTAATATCACTGAATTATACACTTAAAAATGGTTAAGATTGTAAATTTAGTGATGTGTATCTTACCACAATAAAAATGGGGAAACAAAGAAAGGAACAGCTTGAACACTAAGATTCTCAGCTACAGTATTAGCATTGTATCATCAGAGCCAAAAGCAGCTACATAATAGATGTACATCTTTATGCCCAACCCCCAATTTTCCTTCTCTTCCTTCTGCTGAATGAAACATCTCCTTGTTCTGCCACGGAAAACTAGCTCAGGAAATTCAGTGACTTTCAGCTATCAGCCTGTACTAGAGACTATGGCTAGGCAGATGGGTGCAGCGAAGAGAATGCACCCTTCACAACCAAACTGCTCCCTCAAGTGGCTGCAGCATCTCCCCTAGAGAAAAACAGAAACCCCCACCCCCACCTCCCTGCAGGAACAGATTTCTTTTCCAATTAAAGGCATAACTTTTAGCTGTTATTGGTACTAGCAAACTGAATATCAGGGGGGGGAAATCTATCTTTAATTTCTTCCAAATGAAATCGAAACATTTTTCCCTGCATTTCAAAAACGAAGACACCTGTTTCATGCAATAAGCCATTCACAGAATCCAAAGAAACTAGTTTCTCATCAATTTTTTCCCAATAAAATGCCATTTGTTAGGATTTACAAGAGCACACTCACCAATATATTGCCTTAGGAATCTTTTTTAAAGATACTACTTTCATCATTTAAATTTGACACTTGGGACCTAAAACTACTTTACAGCTAGGATTTTTAAAAAACACTTAAGAAACCACTTAACTATTCAAAGAACCTTTCTGTAAATAGGCTCACTATATGAAAAATGCTTTTAAAATTATCTGTTTAATATACTTCTTCATCATTTTATGATTTTGCTGGACAACTAGGGCATTTCACAGGGATCACTCTTTCTCCAGAAATCTGGCTTGGAGTCCCAGGCTCCTGTAGTATGCTACCTTCAAGCAATTCTTGATATTTCCTAGGGCCTATCAGAAACTGAATGCTTATACCCAGCATGGCAACATAAGCTAAGTGAAACTTAAATTTTATTTTTGGTTGAAATTATATCAACTCAGTATAGAAATGCTAGTATCTCACTCTGATTAGAAAGGTCTTTTCAAAATGAAAACAACTTTATTGAATAAATCCAACTTATTAAATGAATTATTTCAAAATAGGTTTAACAATAGGAGATAAATGGATGGAAAATCTTGGTCTACACTCAAAAAATGTCAAACTGGGAGAAAGAAGAGGCAGAATAGTATCTATGGTTTTAAAAACTAAGAACAGAATGGGCAAACATTTCATCCAAGATTTCTGGTGTGTCTGACTATCCCCATGGGTGCCTGCTGCCTTTGGACACAGATCTGCCTGATGGAGTCTCAGGCACACTCCTTGGTAACTGCAGAATAATCAAAATGACAATCATCAGGACAGAAATACCTAGAAGAAAGCAAGCCAATGCCAATTCCAGCATCTTAGATTTGAATGACCGCATGGTCAAATAAGAAACTATCAATCCAACAAAGAACATAATCACCATAAGACTTATTTTCTACACTGTTAATATTTACTTGTAAATTTAAAGGCAAAAAGGCTAAAGGCCCTAGCAATGAGGCATAAGCAATCAGACTTGGTATAAATGAATTAAAAAGTTTATTAGCCATAGAAAAAAACCAATTCCTCAAAATCAGTTCTTCTTAAGTCCCCTGTAAACAGTAAGCTTACAGAAAATTTCCTTCTCATGAACAGAAAATCACTATACTTTTGGTCCAAGATATGTTGGGATTTTTCCTTCTTCTTCAAATGACAGATGGATGTAACTGAATCTATGAACGAGTGTACTTGCCCCAAATGTGCAACATAAATACAGAAGCGATGAACAGAAGACTCATAACCAATACTGGAACAGGGCCACTAGAAATAAGAAAAGAAAGCATGCTTACTGTTAGTAATAATATTATATTTTTAACACTAAAGATTTCCTACGGGAAGGGCAGCGGGGTGGGGCGGGGGGGAGCACTTAAGAGTCACCCAGAAACATCATTTTAAAATAGTCCCAAAATTATTATTGTAGATGTTTTGAGGGTGTGACAATAGCATTGCCGTTATTTTTCAGTAAAACGTACCAAAATATATACAAATAAAATGATCTGATGTCTAGAGACACTGGTCTCACTAATTTCATATATTTGATATTTACTAAAACAAAAATAAAAAATGGCTAAAGCTCCTTAAGTATAAATGATCCAATTACTAAACTATTTTTTTCAAATTAAGATTTATTTAAAGACAATCTTCTTGAGGATTCAAAATGAGTCCCTGAAGAACAATGCTTCAAATTTGCTCTCTGAAATTTTTAGAAAAATGACATCTAACAAAGACCAAAAGGTTGGCAGTCAGAATGCCACCAACTCACATATGCCCGACCCCATGAGTTACTTCCTAAATACATTCTTACCTTATCACACAAGTTTCCAATATAATAGAAAAAAAATCAATCAATAAACAAAATCAAAACTCAAGAATTCCAGGCAAGCCTTCATAAGCTAAATTTGTGATCCAAGTCAAAATGCTGGACACATGAATTAAACTAATCCAAATTATTCAATTTTGTCTCTTTTCTACCAGACAGACAGTATGGAAAGAGTATGGGATTGAACAGTCAGAATATCTGGTTCCCTCTCTTGCTGTTTGTCTTCGAGCATGTCAGTTTGCTTCTCTGAACGTGAGTTCCTCATCTGCAAAATGGTAACATCTCTTATCTCACAGGACTACTGGGCAGATAAAACTAAAAACTAGACATTGAAAGGTCTTTACAAAGCACAAGTGCTATACAAATGAGAATTCCTGTTATTATTCCAAATCATTCCTTATGCACTTGGTATAGTCAGGTAACAGCTGTAAGCAGTGGTGTTCTGGAGCCTACTCTGATCAGAAACCTGTGGGATGAGGTCTGCCACATAGTACTAGAAACACTGGCAAATGAGGTGAGCAAGGCATGGGGACAGGGGCCCCCTAGATGCCCATTTCCCATCACCTCATGACTACTCCCAGGCCTAAAAACTTGGAAAGTGGTATGTTCACCCTCCTGGGTCTACTCACCACCCTGCAAAGGCAAGGAGGCAAGGAACTTTTGGTAACACAGCCTAATAGAAAAACTTCTATTAGGTTGTAATAATATCAGCTTATACCTCCAGGAGAACTCTGAAAAATCACCGAAATCCTACTCAAATGATTACTCCTGTTTCTCAGTGTGAGGCAAGACCACCAAATGAAGAACAATTTCATCTAATTAAGCAGTTTTCCCTCCAGTTCTCTCTGTTCCCATCATTTACTCTGACATATCTACATGAAGATCTCCCTTCCTTTCCCTCACTCCAGGAAGAGATGTCATTCCAGGCCCTACACGGTCTTATTGGTTGATTAATGGGCGTACCAAACTCAGCCCACCCGGTACAAATGAAGCCGCTGTGTACCATAAATCTCACCAAAGAAAGGGCCACTAGTGGTAGAGACAGAAAGCACTGCTGCCGCTCTGTTGACACTGGACAGAAACACGAGGTCTGTTCCCAAGACTTACACTTTGAGCCCAGGTGAATCTTCTGTGTAGAATCGCCACATGCCCCCGGTGCCTGCTGAGGTCGTGCGGCCCGCGCTCCTTGTTCCGCAGCTGGCATTTTTTCTGTAAAAGAGGAAAATGTTACAAATGGCCCTTTTTTAGAAATCCTTATAATAGCATTATAGCATATGTTACCACTATGCTGTAAAGAACCAATAGAAAGAAAACCTTTTTCTTTGCTAGTATCCACCCAAATTCCTGCTTTTACTCCTCTGTTCATGACAACCATGATGAACTAAGTACCTGCCAGATGCCAATGCATACAACAACCCTGAAAAGCAGTTACTATTCCCATTTTATAAAGTAGGAAAATTAGTCTCAGAAAAGGTTAAGCAAAGTGCCTAAGACCGCACAGCCACCAACTGGCTAAGCTAGGATGTGGACCTATTCTGAACCCAGAGCCCATCCACTTGCCCACAACACCTGGCCGCTTCACTTGGACGGTGCATTTCATTTTCTCTTTGCATGTATTTTTGTGAAGCCAAGTGGTAAACCCTGTGTAAAAATGCCCTGAATCCATATGATCTGATCTTAAAACGACTACTTTAAAAGATGTGTTTTAAAATTAACCGCAAAAGAGACAAAAAAAAAAAAACCTTTAAGCTTTAATTGTACCCAGGTCCTAATATACATGTACATTAAAAATTACTTTGCAATCTGTTTTCACTGTTTTGACAAAGTGACTATAGATCTTGCAGAGAGGTAGGATTTGAAAAAATGCAGAGAAAATTTGATCAGAAATTGTTCCCAACAACGGGATCAAAGCTCATGAGATGAGCTGTATGATACAGGTAACCCTGGTGAACAGAAGCAGCCTAATAGCACTTAAACTGTTGACCAGGAACGGAGAAGCCCTCAGTCACTGGGGAACCCCACTCAGGAACTATCCTCCCACTCAGTACTTCCCCAATCCCAGCTGCTCATCTCACCCCATTGCTAGAGTAGTACAACATGGGGTAAGTAGTAAATGGCGAGAGAAGTCAGAAGCAATCTTCTTCAGCCCACTTATTACCAACTTAGAAGTCCTAGGTGGGGAGGAGAGATACTCCCACCATTAATCAAATCCCATTCCAATATCTGTGGGTTGCTGAGTCTGGGATTTTGAAAAAGGAAGGGCATACAGGAAAGAAACGGAAGTGAAAACTCTATCCTTACCATCTCCTCTTGCTTTCCTCCCAATTCTAGTCCTAGTGCCCACCTCACCCAGCCATGGCCTTTATGCCACACTCGGAATGCAAGAAGCACTGTCTATAGCTTCTTGGCTCTAGTTGGCGTTGCAGCAGAAAGTGCAGTATTCATGCCAGAACTTTGAAAGCAATCAGTTTCAATGAACTGGGTCAACTGTACTATAAGGATTACATTTCAGACACATGAATTATGGGCTACATGGTAGCCTGGGAACTTATAACTTCATTGTATGACTGTTTCTATGGGAAAACTGACTGTAAATAGCAAACATAACTGTAGAGGGATTTACACAGTAATTTATGGACTTAGAAAAGCTTTCACACACATAGATACATATCATTTAATTGATGGGGTAGGTACCTGGAAGTTTTCTCCTTGTTCATAAAAAGGAACTCAAGCTAGAAGATAAACCCAGTATGGACATACTAAGTCATGGGCTGCGGCAGGACTTGGACTCATGCACTTTCTACTATTCCACAATCTCCCACCTCCAGTTCCTGACTTCAAAGTCTCCTGGAATTACAGGAGCCCCAGAGGAATCAGGCTGGCCTCTTTTAAGATTTCTTACCTCTGTTGGCACATGGGACATAGCAGAGGATTTGAAAACCAGGGACCTCCAAGAAATACCAAAATGTACTAAAACTACCTCCTATTCCCTAGGGAAAGCTAGGTAAAAGTTAATAGAGCCCACTTTAATCTCCCAAATTTCTATTTGGGGTCTATTTTGCCTTTTCTTTCAGGCCACTGTATACCTGCCTCCCTCTTCCTCTACCTCAACACAATGGTTCTCGTAACTAACTGCTTACATACTTTGTTCTAACGTGATGACCTTTGGCTGTTCCTCGAAGCCAAGCTCATTGACCTCAGAATCTTTACATTTAACCATTCCTTCTGCCTAGGAAGCCTATTCCTCCCCACATCACTGCATGATTTGCGCCCTTGCTTCTTTCAAGTCTCTAATCACATGTCACCTACTCTGAACACCTTATCTAAAATAACTATCTCTCCTCACCCTATCCCCACTGCTCTCTAAACCCCAGCCAGCTTCATTTTTCTTTTACATTTACTTATTACATTTACTTATTTTCCTTGCTTATGGTCTTCCACACAGGAGTTTAAGGGTCATGAGGGCAAACTCTGCCTACAGTGTTCACAGATATATCCTCAGAGCTGAAACAGCACTCAGCATGTAGTAGACCCTCACTAACTATATGATGACTGTCCTAACATCCCTGGCTATTCTATCATCTTAATATCCCTAATTCCCATTAATCCTGCTGGAATACCATGTAAGCACTTCACAGCTTTACAGTTTACAAAGGATTACTGCTCCTTTTCATCCTCAAAACAACTTCCTTGTACACTGTATTTAGCAGAGCAAGGACTCCAACCCCAACCTGACCTTAAATCCCACATTGTTTCTTCTCCAACGGTACTGACTCTATTACCTCATTGACCATGAAGAATGCAAATCTGCGGACTACATAATCCAATGCATTATTATTAACCATTTGCTTCGACGTTTTCTCAATGACTTAAGAAAGCAAAGATATATTCTTTGACGACCAATACTTATTACATTTCACCTGTGAAATACTACTTAACCACTGCCAAAATTCTAGAAGAAAACACTGTCAGGTCTTTCAACACATACAACCACGGCCTGTCTAGTGACACTGGCTCCATCATGCTGAATCCTAAAAGATGACATCAATACCCACAACTTTAAAAGCTGCATCTATCCTCAAGTGTTTTAAGTTCTCCATTTCACCTGTGCATTATGTATTTCATTTTTATTATTAAATAAGTTATTTCATTATTATATTTACATGTGATAAATATGTGCTTTCTCTTTTTTCTTTTCTTTAGGAATTCTCAGATGGCCAAACTTCCCTGCCACAGTACTACCAATTCTCATTAACCAGACCCATTCCCCAGTGTACCCACAGGACATGTTTTCCATCCCTGCACAAAGAATCTCTGGAGTCCAGGGTGGGAATGGCACTCCCAAGTCCACATAACCTAAACCACAGCCTGATGATACACTTCTCTTGAACATCTCAGTGACAGGGAACTCACAAGCGTTCAGGATAATCTTACCATTTCTGACAGGTCTATTAACTTCTGCTGTGTGCAAAGTCAGAAAAGACCTCAAGAGGAAATAACCCCAGAGCTTAGTCTTGGAAAATAAATAGAAAATTGCCTTGAGATGGGGGAGAAAGTTAGTGAGTTCAGAAAACAGTAATAAGTTCACTGTTGCTAGATCACAGTAGTGAGGAAAGAGAGAGGTTAGCCTGAAACAACCACCAGGAGCTTTGGTATTCCACCCTGTACCCTGCCCCCTCTTGTTTTTAAGTTCAGCAACAAGCAAGTAATAGAAAAACTAAGCAGGAGAGAAACAGCAGAATGAAAGATGGATTGAAATTGAAATGGAAATGGCCTGGAGAGAAGAATTAGATAGCAAATGCAGAAGTAAATGAGTGGTTGAGGGTAATGTTGGGGCAGTAGAAATAGAGTAGGAAAGAAGTGATGAGAAGCTTTTTGTGTAGAATTTAAAGTCTGGCATATGGCTGGATAGAGAGAGCACATAAGAAAAATCCAAGATGATGCTGAAATTTCTGACTCTGGGTAAAGGAGTGTACAGTAGTGCCATATAGAAATAAAGAGATATAACTGGGAGTGGGGAGCTGGGAACTGGAGTGAAAGGAGACTTAGTTTTGTGTTGGACAGGTATGTTAGGTTGTGTATGGGGCCTCCAGACGGATATATAAGTGCAAAGCTCACAGCTAAAGACATTAGTTTAATGACATCAGTTTTATCAAAATTGTCTCTGACCCTATTCCAGTTTGTTAACTTTCCTTTTTTAAGAGTGGTGCCCGAAATCAAGCGACGAGAAGAAAATGTCGCCTTCCTTCCAAAATTCCTTTACTCCCACAGCCACGTCACCAGAAGCTCATTTTGCCCTTGTGAATCTTTTTTTTTTTTTTT
>VBSM01003204.1:23994198-24027911 GCA_008086735.1 Cheirogaleus medius
CCCCCCCCCCAGCGCGCTGGGCGCAGGCGCGGCTCTGAGGCCATGGCGGAGAAGCGGGACCGGGACCGGGACCCGGTTCCCAAGCCGTCGGTGCTGTTCCTGCACCCGGACCTGGGCGTGGGCGGCGCCGAGCGGCTGGTGCTGGACGCAGCACTGGCGCTGCAGGCGCGCGGATGCAGCGTGAAGATCTGGACGGCGCACTATGACCCGAGCCACTGCTTCGCCGAGAGCCGCGAGCTGCCGGTGCGCTGCGCCGGGGACTGGCTGCCGCGCGGCCTGGGCTGGGGCGGCCGTGGCGCCGCGGTCTGCGCCTACGTGCGCATGGTCTTCCTGGCGCTCTACGTGCTGTTCCTCGCGGACGAGGAGTTCGACGTGGTCGTGTGCGACCAGGTGAGGCGGCTGCGCGAGTGCGGACCTCACTGTGTGGGGTGCGCCGCAGGCCTGACCTCTGAGGCAGGACCTCGCCCGTGTGCAGTTCGGAAAGACCGGAGCTGACTTGGAGAAGTCAGGGCTGGGAGCGAGCCCGTGGTTCTCTAACTTTAGCGTGGACCCAGTAAAGCTGCAAATGGAAGCCCCGCCCCCCAGGAAGTTTTATCCTGGAGCCCGGAGGTGGGGCCAAAAAAATCTTTAGTTTTAACTGCATCTTCGGGTGATTCTGAAGCAGATAGGCCTTAGAGCTCGCTCTAAGAAACACTAGCGTTCGAAGTCAGCTTCGGTCACCTTTTAATTCTGAGTAACTCGTGTGTTCTCCCTGCACCAGCATATGTGTGTCTCTTTGTAGATATATCTTCTAATCTGTACATAATTGGGGTTATGATTACCTACTATTGGGCACCTTGCTTTTTTCCAGCAAAAATTTCTATTTGGGACACCCTTATATATCAATATTAGAGACCCACTTCATTCTTTATTGTGGCTGGAAAATCCAGTTTTGTTTAAATGTACTATGATTTAAACATTCTTCTATTAAAGGACACTAATGTTGTAACTAGTTTTTTGTGAATAGATTAGCATTATGATGAACATCCTTGTACTTCATTTTTTTTGTAATTCCGCAAACATGTCCTTTGAGTAAATTCCTAAAGTTAGTGAGTCACAGAGTTGCTCATTTTAAATGTCAATAGCTATTGCCAAATTTGCCGAAAGAGGTTATGTCACTTTACACTCCCACAACGTATGATAGAGCCTGTTACTCCAGGCTCTTGTCCCACTGAATATTATCAACCATTTTAATCTTTGCTAAACTGATAGATGGAAATGGCATCACGTTTGTATATGTGTTTCTTTAATTATTGATCATCTATGCTTGTATGGAAGCTTTCTTTTTAAGTAATGTGGACATTTACCAAATATCCTGCATGTGTCAGTAAGCACAAAGCAGGTGAGACTGTACTGGGTAGAGAAAAAATTCTGGGCTTGAAAGTAAGAGACCTGGATTCAAGTTCTATATCTGCTGCTTTAACTAAGTCACTTTGAATAAATTGCACATTATCCCTAAAGCTTACCTTCAAATGTTAATTAAGTGAGCTGGGAATTAAGTGACTTGTAAAGATTACTGAACAAGGAAGTCTGTATTGATGCCAGCATATATTAATATTTCATGCTCAGTTATGACTGTAGTTAATATTTATGTGCTAAACTCCAAACATTTTACATATATCAGTGCATTTAATAATCATAAAAATTATATGGATTTTTTTGAACTATAATTGTCACCATGTTGCAGAAGAGGAAACTGAGGCCCAGAATGGGGTAAATTACTTGATCACACAGAGCTGAAATTCAAATCCTGCCAATCTTGACTCCAGAGCTTGTGCTCTAAACTACTACAGTTCATTCATTCCAATTACTTAGGAGGAGAAAGATCCCAAAGCTACATCTGTCCAGTATGGTAGCCGCTAGTCACATGTGGCTGTTGAGTACGTGAAATGTGGCTAGTCTGAACTGAGATCTGCTAATGTGTAAAATACAAACATGATATTGAAGATTTAAAAAGAATATAAATATCTCATTAATATCTTTTAGTATTGATTACATTTTGAAATAATGATTTAGATAAAATATATTAAAATTCTACCCTTATAACATGTTTAATGTTACTAGATTTTTATTTTATTTCTATTGGACAGCACTGTACAAGAGGAAACGCTGGACTTGAAGCTTTAAATGTTTAGCACACATCTAGCAAACGTCTACCAACCTTCTATACACAGGCATTGTGTGGGTGAGAGTCTGGGGGAACAAAACAGAATCAGACATTGTCCCTGAGGAGCCCATAGACAAGTAGACAGGGTGGGTGTCTGTGGTTTTGGTTGCATTGAAGTCGAGTTGACCAGTCACTTTGTATGCTGTTATTTTTTGCTTTGGCTAGGTGTCTGCCTGTATCCCCGTGTTCAGGCTGGCCAGACGGCGTAAGAAGATCCTGTTTTATTGTCACTTCCCAGATCTTCTTCTCACCAAGAGAGATTCTTTTCTTAAACGGCTATACAGGGCCCCGATTGACTGGTTAGAGGAATACACCACAGGCATGGCAGACTGCATCTTGGTCAACAGCCAGTTCACAGCTGCTGTTTTTAAGGAAACATTCAAGTCCCTGTCTCACATAGACCCTGATGTCCTCTACCCATCTCTGAATGTCACCAGCTTTGACTCAGCTGTTCCTGAAAAGCTTGATGACCTAGTCCCCAAGGGGAAAAAATTTCTGTTCCTCTCCATCAACAGATATGAAAGGAAGAAAAATCTGACTTTGGCACTGGAAGCCCTAGTGCAACTGCGTGGAAGACTGACATCCCAAGATTGGGAGGGGGTTCATCTGATCATAGCAGGTGGTTATGATGAGAGAGTCCTAGAGAATGTGGAACACTATCAAGAGTTGAAGAAAATGGTCCACCAGTCTGACCTTGACCAGTATGTGACCTTCTTGAGGTCTTTCTCAGACAAACAGAAAATCTCACTCCTCCACGGCTGCACATGTGTGCTTTACACACCAAGCAATGAGCACTTTGGCATCGTCCCTCTGGAGGCCATGTACATGCAGTGCCCTGTCATTGCTGTTAATTCAGGTGGGCCCTTGGAGTCCATTGTCCACAGCATCACAGGGTTTCTGTGTGAGCCTGACCCGTTGCACTTCTCAGAAGCAATAGAAAAGTTCATCCATGAACCTTCCTTAAAAACCACGATGGGCCTGGCTGGAAGAGCCAGGGTGAAGGAAAAGTTTTCCCCTGAAGCATTTACAGAACAGCTCTACCATTATGTCACCAAACTGCTAGTATAATCAAATTCCTTCTAAGGTGTTTATACTACATTCATTAATGTCATTTTTATGGATTATAAACCCAGTTTTGAAACCTAAAAACCTAGAATCTAATGCAGAAGAGATTTTTTTTAAAAAATAAACTTAAGTCTTGAATCTGAGCCACCTTCCTATATACCATACCTCCCTGTCTGCTTTTTCAGAAAAAATAGTATCTTTTATGCTGTAATCATTCCAGGTCTTACCAGTGTTAAGTTTAAATATGGTACAATTCCTTGTCCAGCAGAGTATTTTCATTATATTTTCTCTGCATTATTATTCCTCTGCCTGTAAATTTTGAATGATCTTGTGCCTTAATTGGTTTTGATAGTTTAAATGTATCATTATCAAAGTTGATTAATTTGGCTTTGTAGCATAATAAGAACAGAGTTACTGTAGTTCCCAGAATCAACCCACTGAAGTATTCACTGTCATGTGTTAGGAAATTTTTGTTAGTCATACCTTTGCCTGGATCTATAGCAAGAGAGCTCTGTATTTTTTTTTTTCAAAGAACGTTTTACTGTATTTTTATACACTAACACATAACAATAAAACATGTTTATCATAGAGACAAAAAAATATATTAGATTTTGGTCTCCATGATCTATTTTGGTATTATTAGGAACATAGCCAAACCTAACGTCAGAAAACTAAAGTGGATATTAAAATGAAGTGGGAATATTATCTATCACACATGCAGTGTACATCTTGCTAATAATGTCATCTGGGTCATCAGTTTTGTTAATATTTGTGTTGTCTTGACTAAGCTCCTACTGAGTATAGGACATGAATGTTTTTTATCCTTCAAGGCCTGGCTCAAATGCCACTGCTATGACACTTTCCTTGCCCCTCTAGCTACTCCCAAACTAGAACTGATCTTCCCCTTCCATATACTCTAGCTCGTTCGTGATATTGACGAGTCTTATAGTTCCTTATTACGTGTTGGCCTAAGTACCAATAGTAAAGTAGTTTTAAACATACCTTTAAAGCTAAGTTCGTTTTTTAAAAAATAGTAAAGATGGCTAGCCAAAGGCTCCACATTGATTACCTAAGAGCATAGACTTGAGAGCATAACATCTTGGGTAAACTAATCTCTGCGCCTTGTCTTCATCTGTAAAGTGGGATAATTGTATTATTATTCTTTACTTATAGGGTGGTTAGGACACATTGTGATAATATGTCAAGTGTTTATAACAGTACTTGGTACATAGTATATAAATGTTAGCTATTACTATTTTGCAATTTGGGGATATTGCACATTATTGTATAGTTCCATGTGGGTACATGCTACACTACCGTGTTGTTTTTTTAGGGTTCTTTAGAGCAGCAGTCCCCAACCTTTTTGGCACCATGGACCGGTTTCATGGAAGACAATTTTTTCCACAGGATCGGTGGCGAGGCAGGGTGGTGAGCGAGCGGGGTGTGGAGCAATAGGGAATGGCTATAAATATACCTCCTGCTGTGTGAGACTGCCCCCCCCCTCTAAGTTTCATGGAAGACAATTTTCCCATGGACATGGCAGGGGATGTTGAAGCTCTGTGGCCCAGTCCCTACCAGGCCACAAACCGGTACTGGTCCACAGCCCAGGGATTGGATACCACAGCTTTAGAGAATGAAATTTCAGTTTATAATTTGTCATGTGCATTTCTACCACAGGATTATTTTGACAAAATGACTACCAAAATGGAGTACTATATAATTAGGATGTCATATATTTTGAGTTTTTTATGGAATAAAAACTCAACTCTGTTGAGTTCTGTTTTCTTTGGCATTGAGAAAACTTACTGTCCAGTAGAGAGGTCATCCTCACTTTGTGGCTTGGTGTGTGTGTTTCTAGGAACTGTAGCATTTCCAGAAAGGCCTGGTGGCTCTCACCATGGCATTTAGCATAGACAGACTTGGTCACGCTCTGATCTATAACAGTGCTTACCCATCCCAAGCACTAAAACTTTTCCTTATTTGACCATTTTTATGCACATCCTTCCAAATGGACTACATGATTTCATGGGCCTTTAGTTTAACTTCTTTTCATTGTCCTAAGCCCCAGTGGGTGACAGTAAGACTCCACAGGTTGGGAAGGGATGCAGAGCCCTGCCTGCTATGAGCGTCTAGCTTCTGACCGTTGACTCCTGGCTCCTGGACCTAGGATGGCGCTTTGCCCATAGGAAGTGTTCACAGTTTCCAAAACTAAGCTGAAGTTAGGGAAAATAGAAGCATGAAACATTGAAGAGAAACTGTTGGGGACCTTATCAATAGTAGTTCTGTCACTTTGTACAGGGCATGGTATGAGATGCATAGCAGACAACTCAATTAATCCTCTCAACAGTTCTGTAAGTTGTAGGTATTCTTCCCTTTGTCGATGAATGTAGTGAAGCAACTTGCCTTTGTCACATAGCCTTGGGGGATGGACAGAGTCTCAAGTCCCTCTGATTCCAAAGTCCAACCACTTTACCATCCTTCAGTCTGCCTTCGCCATAACCAGATTCCTTGTGTGGTGTTTCTTCAGTGCAATTCCCTCTGTAACACTGCAGTCACGCTTCTCCAAGTGCTCGGGTTTAGAATGGCTTTGCTATTCACTTTCCTTTTTCATCTTTGGGGCACTTGTGAGATGGGTATGATTATCCCCCATTTTATATACAAAGATAGAAGCTCAGAGAGGTGAAAGACTTGCCCAAGAGCACACAATTAAAAAGAGCCAGCATTCAACCCTTGGTTACCTGAGCCATCCAAAACTCTGCACATACCAGAATTTCTCTATCTGCTCCCCTTTGTTATGCATAAATATCCCATGTCCTTCACACACCCACGCACTCGTTGGGCCAGTGTAGTGGGGGTGGGGGGTGTCATGTAGTACAAAGACCCACCCACTCAGCTAAGAGGGAGCAATATTCAAAATATGTTACAAGGCTATACTAACCAAAACAGCATAGTATTAGTCTGAAGACAGATACATAGACCAGTGGAACAGAATAGAGAATCCAGAAATAAATCTATATTTTACAGCCAACTAATTTTTGACAAAGGCACCAAGAACTTACACTGGGGAAAGGATACACTCTTCAATAAATGGTGCTGTGAAAACTGTATATCCATATGTAGAAGTATGAATCTACACCCCTACTTCTCACCATATACAAAATCTATTCAAAATAGATTAAAGACTTAAATCTAAGACCTGAAACTATGAAACTATTAGAAGAAAGCATAAGGGAAACACTCCAGGACATTTGGTCTAGGCCAATATTTTATGGCTAAGACCTTAAAAGCATGGGCAACAAAAACAAAAATAGACAAATGGGACTATGTTAAACTAAAAAACTTTTGCACAGAAAAAAAAAAAAGACAATAGAGTGAAGAAACAACCTATTCAATGTGGAAAATATTCATCTAACAAGGAACTAACATCTACAAGATACAAGAACCTCAAACAACAGTAAAAAATAATCCCATTAAAAGGGGGTAAAGGACACTAACATACATTTCTCAAAAGAAGATGTACAAATGGCCAAAAGGTATCTGAAAAACCGCTCAACATCACTAATCATCATGGCAATGCAATTCAAAGCCACAATGAGATATCATCTCATCCCAGTTAGAATCACTACTATTAAAAATACAAAAAATAACAGACACTGGGGAGGATGCGGAGAAAAGGGAACTCTTACACCCTGTTTGTGGGGATGTAAATTAGTACATCTACTATGAAGAACAGTATAGCTATTCCTCAAAAAACTAAAACTAGAACTACCATACAATTGGCTAGTTCTACCATACAATTACCACTACTGCATATTTATCCAAAGGAAAGGAAATTGGTATATCAAGGGGATACCTGCACCCCATGTTTATTGCCACACTCTTCACAATAGCAAAGATACGGAATCAACCTAAGTATCCATCAATGCATAAATGGATAAGGCAAATGTATTATATATACACAATGGAGTACTATTCAGCCATAAAAAGAATGAAATCCTGTCATTTGCAGCAGCAACATGGATGGAGCTGGAGGTCATTATGTTAAGTGAAATAAACTAGGCACAGAAAGACAAATATCACATATTCTCACTCGTGGGAGCTTAAAAAGTTGACCTCATGGAGGCAGAAAGTAGAATAATAGTTAACAGAGGCTGGGAAGGGTGGGATGGAGAAAGAGAGGTTCATTAATGGATACAAACATACAGTTGGATAGAAGGAATAATTTCTAATGTTGGATAGCAGAGTAGGGTGACTATAGTTAACGATAACGTACTGTGTATTTCAAAACACCTAGAAGAGAGTACTTAAAATCCCCACACTTAGAAAGATAAATGCTGGAGGTGATGGATACCCTCACTACCCGGACTTGATCATTGCGCATGCTACACATTTAACAAAATATCACATATTTGTACCCCATAAATACGTACAAACATTATGTGTCAAAAATTAAAAATTAAAAAACAGGCCATCCCTTCCCACATACCTTTTATCCATTGCTACCACTTCCTCAATGAATCTTACTAATATATTAATATATTTAGGACCTTCCTTGTGCAAGGTACTGGAGATAAAAAAATGAAATTAACAGTTTAATACCCTTTGACTTACATAATTCTGCATTGCTTGATATTAATATTCCCAGACTTTTCTCTTTGTTCATATTTGAATAATCATATTTTACCCATATTTTAATTTTAAATATTTTTTGGTTTGTCTAATAAGCAGAGAAGCCTTGGATTTAGAACTTTTTTTCTTGTACCTAATAGAATTGGGCTTTACTGTTTTGTTAAAGACTGCTGAGGTTGCTCTTATTACACCCATGTATAGAGATATATATGCTTTCTACCTTCCTTTCTTTCTTAAAAAGGATGCTTGCTTTCCCTTCCCCTGTCTTCATTCTTTTGATCTCCATTGATGTATGTTGTTATCCCATTATTTCAGTTTAAATAATTTCTTTCAAATAATTTAATCTTTTAATTTCAATTTTGGCAATATATTTGCTGTAATTGTTAGAACTTATTTCTTTATAGTCAACTGATCTCACTGCTTCCTACCAGTCCTTATTTGCCGTTCTTGAGTTCCTACCTTAGATTCATTGTTCCCTTCCCATGGAAAACATCTTTGAGTAACATTTTTTCAGAGAGAATATATGCATTTGCATAATTCCCATTGTCTTCACATATAAATATCTTGATTGTATATAAAAGTCTTTTTTGGCGGGGGAGGTGAATGCAGCTGCAGCGTCCTGCTTTTCCCAAAAGTCCTGAGTCACATGTTTTTCTTTCAGAGCTTTGTAAATGTTTTATTATCTCTAGGACAGCTTTTCAACCTATAGTATATACTCTGGGAATAATAAGCTGTAAAAGATGCTTCAGGGAAAACGGGCTCCACGGACATATATTAATAAGTGTAGGAAAGTTTCCATTCTATTGGAAATGTACCAGGCAAAGTTGCATAGTAGAGGCCATGAGCCACCCTGAGGTAATGAGGATGGTTTAACTTTATTTCCAGTGTGCCCAAGCTGTTTGACCACAGTAATATTGAGAGAAAGCAAATGACCAATATAAGGGAATAGGTAACAATTGTTTAGCATTTATGCACTAGGCACTGTTCTAGACTTAGTCTATTAAACCAACTGATTTAATCCTCATGACAGCTCTATACGGTTGGTAGACTTTTTCAACCTATTTCAACAGATGAGGAAACTGAGGCAAAAAGAGCTAGAAAATGCTGGAGCCAAATTCAAACCCAAGCAGTTAGCTCCTGTAGCATGATTCATAGCCTTAAGAATTGGCAGGTAAGGGCAAAATAAAGGCAACTTCTGTATCTTTCCTAAGTCTGAAAAACAGCAAAACATCTGCTTGCACCGCAAAGGAAAGGGAACTTTCCACCAACCAGATATATGCCCTGCTAGACTGTCACAGAATTTGATGCTGAATTACGGCAAAGGCACTTTGGGGGGTAATCTGATTACCGTCCGTGCAAGTGCTCAAACTCTGCTGTTGGCCAACATCCAGGACCTGTCATTGAATCCTCATCACCTCATCAATTCATCCTCCTCAACTGACGGGCAAAACAACATCCAAATATTCATTGCACATCTGTGCTGGGCAGATTATACATTAGCAATTCAAATCTGGCCAGTGTACTGGCCGTTCCTGTAAATGCATCTGTTTGGGTGAGATGCCTTGTTGTCTGGGATGGATAATAAGGCAACTCGGTCTAATCTTGAAGAACAATCAACCCATCTTGCGAAGGTGACTGGCTGTGTGTGTTCTTGCCCTGGCAGCGCTGGAACAATGGCCCCATAATGCACTCGACTCAGCTGGCAATGAAGTCCCATCCTGATTAGTAGCCATGGCTGGTGTCAATCACCACAGGATGCACCATTGTCCTCTGGTCCCCAACACAGTTTATTTACAGGAAAACAAAGGCTTTGGGGGGCTATGGCTGCTTCCCAGAGATTGCAAAATAGATTGAGCTGTCAAGCACACAAAGTAGATGAAGATTAATGAGTTGTGCGGACAATAAATATGAAGAGATGACCATGAATATGCTAATGGGCATTATCCATATTCACCGCAATTGCTACCAAAATTAAAAGGTGGTGTGAAGAAGATGGGTCACGGGGTGACAGGGAGATAATCTTGGATGCTTTAGACACTCACCCCAGATAAGACTCTCCACAGGTTTCCTTTCCCCAATTAAACCATCCTGAAGCATCATTGTTCACAAGCTGTCTGAATATGCTCCTTCTAAACAGGGGTGTAAGGGGTGGGGGGGGGAGCTGAAAAAGTTACTTTAGGGAAAGGTATAATTAGAATAAGAAAGGTGCTTATCAAAGGCAAGAAGTGATCAGCTGTCAGGCTCCCAGTTCATCCCTAGGGACAGAATTGATGAGGGATGTCACTGCTAACTTCAGACCCCCACCCCAGAGCCACAGGGATTGTTGAGAATGGTATTTAGATCACCTTTCAGGGAGGAGTGGGTGATTTTTCGAAGTATTCTAATACTCTGATTTTTTTTTAAATGAGCATAATAGATAAAGTTGAAGAACGTGATCTTTCAAGGTGAATGAAATCTTGCTACCGTGAATGGTTTGATTTTGAAAAAGCTATATTGTGTAAAACTGTGGTGCGTCTGCTTGGCCGAGTCCCACCCAGCCTCGCAGCCCATCCTCACAGTCCTCTATGTGGTAGGATGGTGGTCTCTGTCCCCAGTCACTTCCTTCCTTCCTTTCCAACCTCATGTCTGTGTTTGGGGGTGAACTTCTCATAACAACACATCTCAGTAATACTGTGGGAAGCCATGAATGTCAGAAAGAGAAAGGTTTTCTTGTTTCTAGCTTCTCTGCTCCCCAAGAGGTCTATGAGACATTCCCTGATTGCAGGACTCACCTTTCCTCCTTTGGGATAGAGACCAAGCGCGTTCCTTGGCCCACGCCAGGCGAAGGGCCAGCAGGAGGAAACCAGGGTCTCAGGATGGAGGGCAGCAGGGTAGGAAAGAGGAAGGGAGGTCAGGAGAAGGGCGGGGTCCCAGGAGACTACCTGAGGCTGACTCTGCATGGACTGAAGATCTGCCTAACAGGGAGAAAAAAGGGAATTTTATACAAATATTTGAAACAACCTTACTGAAATAGGTGAAAGAGGTACTGACCTAAGTAATTCTGGAAATGAGTGAGGTCTGGAGAACAAAAGGCCGAGGAAATGGCACATAAGCAACAAAGTTGTTTCCCATGAGCGCATGAGTTAACAATTCTGAAACCAATACGCATGCGTCCTGGAATTGAACAGTTAAGTAAATGGATGGCAGGTGGTAGACGCCAGGTGTCTCATTGTTGGAGTGGGATTTGCAGGTAAGCAAGGGGAGAAGGCTAGAGTGGTCCACCTGGTAATGGAGCAGAGTTGTAGACATCCGTATGAACTCGTGTTTAACTTAGTGTAGACGCAGATGGTTACACAGAGAAATAGTAATACACAGGTCACTATACACACGTATGTTTCCTTGCTCTGTCAGCTGAGAGGGCCTAAAAGCAGTGACACTCCAGATCAGTGACATCCAAGTAGCAACAAGCACAGCTAGCACCTAGATCTCAGTTTCTAATACCATTCTCCAATAAAAGGCACCCGGGCTCCTTAGAGTAACGGCTGATTCTAGGACTGGGCAGGAATGTACAAGACAAGCCTGGAGCATCTTTTAAGGCCAGAAAGTGAGGAAGTGCTTAAAAAGAAACAGCCACATTGATAGAGAGTATGCCAATGGGACACAGGAGCAACAAAATAAAGTATTGATATAATAGTAATCAAATAAAACCTTAAGCATGAAATAAATATGCCTGGCTCCATATTGATATAAATAAATGATTGAATAAATAAATAAATGGAAGAGAATAGAATAGACAAATCTCCCAAGGAGAAGAATTCTGAATAATTCATGAAGCTACCCTACCCTCAAGGAGGTGGAGGGTAGTTCCCTGCTCTAATTTTGGGCTTCTTTCCAAAGAATACAGTACAAAAAGGGGGGGAAAGAATAACTTTATAATGGAGAAACCTGACAAATGCCACTTCAGCTAGGTGATTGAGATCAATATTGTAAGTCATGTTGATAGGGTGTATCCTGGGTATACGATGAGAATGGCACTTTATCTCTGTGGTATTCTTCCCCAAAACCCAGGACGCCAAGCTAATCATGAGAAAAATATCAGACACATTCCAGTAGAGGGGTATCCTACAGAATACCTGACCAGTGCTCCTCAAAGCTGTCAAGAATCATCAAAAACAAAGTATGAGAAACTGTCACGGCCAAGAGGAGCCTGAGGAGACATGACAAATGTGGTATCCTGGGTGGGATCCTAGAACAGAAAAAGGACATGGGTAAAATGGGTAAAAAATTTGAATAATGTTTGCACTTTAGTTAATAATAATGTATCAATAATGGTTTATTGTGACAGCTATACCATGCTAATGTAAGACTAATAGGGGAAACTGGGTATGGATTGTATGAGAACTCTATACTACCTTTCCCATTCTTCGATATGTCTAAAACTATTCTAAAATAAAAAGGTTTTTTAGGAAAAAACAATTTGTAGTATCTCTTGTGCTTAGTACTAGTACACTTGTAGCTTCTGGCATTTTCAGCTTCTACAGTGGAGGATGGGAGGACTTCAAGGGGAAATGATGACTGAGCTGGGTTTTTCTCCACGTGGTGAGACATCAGCCTTTCCTTTCACTTACAGCCACAAGCACAGGGAAAGCCAAGTGGGGCGCTGAGGGAACTTAGTTAAGGGGGAAAATATCTCCATTGAAGAAAAATAAGTAGCTAGGATATGATGATCTAGATGGCCATCTTCCCTCTGCTGAGCCCAACTTAAATGCGAACTAATTGTTTTTTTCAGTAAAAACAGTCTGAACAGGCTTGCAGGGGATTATTCTGTGGATGGCAGTGCTTTTGTTTTCTTTAAGCTCACGTCACCATTTATTGGAATGTTGTCAGAGAAACATTATCATTCAGAAACCACCCACATTGAGCTGGGGTCTGTCACCCACTTAGATGTCAGAGCTGCTCACTCCATTGGTTGCTGTGCATGGCAGAAGCTGCAAGGGAAGAGAAGCAGAGTCCCAGTTTTGTAATTAAACAACTCAGACTTTGAGTCCCTGCTCTGCCACTTTCCAGCAGGTGACATTGGGCAAGGTACATTTCTGAGCCTTAGTCGTTCATGCTCCTCTTCATTTGCACTCACACACTAGCTGTTCCAAAGCACTTAAAATTCCCAACTGGAATCATCTGTTAACACGTCCATGGACTGTGCCCTCCTCATCCATCTCTGGAACCCTGGTGTGCAGCCCAGCGCTGGTGCACAATAAGCACTCAGAGATGTTTGAATAAATACGTGCATGAGGATGGTAAGAGAGTTATGTGTCTTATAAAGTGCGCTTAGTCAATAATAATTGCTTATTGAAAACTTTTGTGAACTTGAAGTCAAAGAGATGTGGATTCAAATCCTCTGCCACTTATTGGCCACATGATACTTAGGGTGAGTAATAACTCTTCTGACTCTCAGTATTTCTTTAGAAAAGTGGGGCCAGTAATGAGGCAGACAGTGTTAAGTGACTCCCCAGAGGAAATTCCTGACTCCCTTCCCTCTTCTCACCACTACAGAGACTAGAATAGGTAAATGCTCAGTTTCCCTGCCTCCCTTGTGGCTTGCAGAGGCCTTGTAACTGATTTTAAACCAATGAATTGAGAGGGGGCATGTTAAGGAAAGATATCCTTTCCCTAAAGAGAGATAAGCTCAGGGAAAGAAAGGTTTTCACAGCCTCTGCCCTGCCTCCCCAGCAGCCATCTTGCAGCCATGGAGGAATGAGCCCAAGGAGGGATGGCAGAGCACAGCAGACGGCTGGAGTCCTTGATGCCACCACTGGACGGCTGAACTAAGGCAGGCAACATCTTTCTCCTCCACCCTGTTAGGTAAAGGATAGATGTCCTCATGGTTTGTGCCACTGTTGGTCAGGTTTTTTGTTACTTGCAGCCTAAAGCATCATAACCAATAAACTTGCCTCCCAGGTTTTTATGAGGACTGATTAGAATCACCCAAGCACCAGGCATGCAGTGAGCGCTCAATAAATGGGGATTCACTGTTACTAGTACGGCCTGCAGCCCTGTCCTCAGGGAGCCCCGTGTGGTTAAGAAGGCAGAGGAAGGAAGCAGGGGGTGTGAGGGAAGGAAGAGCAGAGGAGGGGGGTCAGTGAGGATGAGGCAGGAAGAGCAGGTTGGAAGGGGGCTGGAAGGGGGTAGAGGTGATTAGGGGCATGTGTGGAGAGTGGAAGGAGGGAAGGAGGAAAGAAGACAGGGAAAGAGGGGCAATAATAACTGAAGCAGCATGGTAAAATAGTCATGGCAGAACAAGAACTCACGGAGTCCAAAGTTGACTTAAAGGAAATAAAGAATAATAGCATTTCTTGTACACCTGACATTCTAGACTAAGACTTAGACTCACTATACTTTTTTGAGCACTTGACAAGATGATACATGTGACATGGCCCCGCCCATGGTAGACACTTAAATTTCTACTGAATCAAGTGATATCAACTGAAAATTAGCAATTGCAGAAGGGTCCAAAGAACCTAATTTCTTGCACCCCTTCCATCCTACCTGAGTAGGTATCAGGTGGCCCATGAGATGAGAGCCTAAGCTCCTTCCAGGAGCAGTTAGAAGGAGGAGTTGAAAGCTTTTCTGACAAGACATAGTATTTAATGGCACTTAACAATAAGGTACAGGGAAAGCTCTGCAGAGCCTAGTGACTTTCCTTTAAACAGGACTCTGCAATGCAAGTAAATGCTATATAGTGAATAGAAATTGCAGGTCCATTTTACTTTTAGTAATTAAAATAATAGTAACAAAACCAGAGTAGATTAAAATAAAACAGCTATAAAACCCATTTTGGAGACATTTGAATATAGACTTGACATGAGATGATATTATAGAACTATTAATTGCCGTAGTAATAATAGTTTTATCAAAATGGCAAGGGGGTTTCGCCTAGGTCCAGTTGCTCATGCCACAAAGATCCAATTATTGAGACAACAAAGAAGAAAGGATTTTTTATACGAAAGATGAAAGACTCTTGCCGGGCTGTCTCAAATCTGTCTCCCCAACTAGCGGAGATTATGGGCTTTTAAAGGAGGGGTCATGTGCCCTGGGGAAGGATGGTGTAACTAACAAGGGGCTACCCTGCATTGGGTGTGAGTTATAGGGGATGATGAGTTGTCAGGAAGTCTGCCCAGTGTCCTCCAGAATCTCAACTCCTTTGTCTTGGCAGAAAATCCACCATTTCTGGGGAACAACTCAAAAGGTGAAGTAGTTAGTTAAGAGTGAATGGAGAGGATTTTAAAAACATATAGGGGTCTTTGAAATTCGTTCATGGAGTGGGTTATAATAGCAGATGATAATATAGTAATATATCTTTATTCTTAGGAGACTGTCTTACTTTATGCAGACTGCCATAACAAAATGCCACAAACTGCATGGCTTAAACAACAGAAATTTATTTTCTCATCGTTCTAGAGACTGGAAGCCCGAGGTCAGGGCACCAGCATAGTTGGCTTCTGGTGAGGGCCCTCCTCATGGCTTGCAGACAGCCGCCTTCTCGCTGTGTTCTCACATGACAGGGAAAGAGCACAAAAGCTCTCCAGTGTCTCTTCTTATAAAGGGCACAAATCCCATCATGAAGGCTTCACCCTGTGACCTCATCCAAACTTAATTACCTCCCAATTGCCCCATCTCCAAACATGACATTGGGGGGTGGGGCTTTAACATATAAATTTTGGGGGAACATAATTCAGTCCATAGCAGAAATTTATGCTGAAAATATATATGGATGAAGAGTGATGATGTCTGGAAATTACTTTCAAATGGTTTTGCAAAAAAAAATTTTGCACAGAGAAATAGAGAGGGAAGTAAAGCAAATAAGTACAAATGTGAAAGCAGATAATAAGCTCACTTAAGCTGGTGAGCTTGATTTATTCACTTTTGTGTTTCTCTTCATCCACCTACCACTCCCCTCCCAAATCCATTCTCTGGTCTGCCTGGCATATGGTGGATGCTCAATATGTTCGTTGAATTAATATTAAAAATAGAATTCCCTTTACCTGCTAATATCTGCATAGCTAAGACAGTTTTAAACCATTTGCAAGAGATACCAACAACTAACTACTTTCTTAAGTAAACATAATCTGCTTAAAATCACAATTTGGCATTGATTTTCCCTGTAAGAGTCAAGTATCAAACAAGGACCTACTTGCGCTCTGTCCTAAGATGCTCCAGCCCATCCCCCATCTTTTGTAAGGCCCGGCCCCTTGTGCCCAACACAGCTTTTCCCTTCCCTGTGTGCCCACTGCCCTCACTCGGAGTTCCTTCCACATCAAAACCTTGAGAGCAAACCATGTGGTCAAAAGCAACTTGATGGGAAACAGTACATGTATTGTACACTTTAAAAAATTATTTAGGCCGGGCACGGTGGCTCACACCTGTAATCCAAGCACTTTGGGAGACAGAGGCAGGATGATCGCTTGAGGCAAGGAGTTCAAGACCAGCCTGAGCAATACTGAGACCCTGTCTCTACAAAAAATAGAAATATTAGCTGGGCGTAATGGCTACTCTGGAGGCTGAGGCAGGAGGATTCCTTGAGCCCAACAGGTTGAGGTTGCTGTGAGCTATGATGCACTCTAGCCTGGGAGACAGAGCAAGACCCTGTCTCCAAAAGGAAAAAAAAAATATTTAAAAGCACTGGCAATGTAAAACATTTGTTTGCAACTAACTTGTAAAAATCAAAATGATGTTGCTGTAGGTCCTTTCAGATTCCTTTTATAATGATGATAATATATATTACTATTTAGTGAGTGTTTACTGTGTACCAGGCAGTTTAGTCCTCACAACACGACTATATGGTAGGTATCCCCATTTTACAGATAAGGAAATTGAGGCTTGGAAAGGGTAAGTCACTTGCCCATGATCACACCATTAGAAACAGTAGAACCAGATCACCCACACACTTCCTTTCATCCCTGTCCAGAAGGCGTGTGTTGAAATTAATCCCGTCTACCTTCTCAATCCGGTGAGACTCAAGAGCCAGCAGCCTGGAGGTCCCCAGGCCCTCCAGCCCTCTGCTGTCATGATATTTAAGTAGAATGACTTTGACCCTCAGTCCACATGTGATAGAAAGAGAGAATCTCCCTAGTATCACTGAAGATCTTCACGGGGAAGGAACTTCCATTTGTCTTAGTCATATAAATGTCCAGTTTTCTACCTTTCAACCCCAGTAACATGCCACAGCTACCCTTTTCCCATAACGCTTCAGCCTCTGAAGTGCTTTCAATGCAAGCAGAGCACACAGAGTGGTATCTTAGTTTGCTTCTGTTGGTATAACAAAATACCTTAAACTGGATAATTTATAAATAACATAAATTTAATCCTCACAATTCTGGAGGCTAGAAAGTCCAAGATCAAGGTGGCAGCAGATTTGGTTTTCTGATGAGGTCCTGTTCCTCACGGATGGCACCTTCTACCTCCCATGGTAGAAGGGCAGGTGAGATAAACTCACTCTCTCAAGCCCTTTCATACGGGCACTACCCCATCCGGGAAGGCAGAGCTCCCGTGACTTAATAATTCCCCAAGCCCTGCCTCTTACTACCGTCTCCTTAAGGGCTGAGTTCCAACATATGAATTTTGAAGGGACACCAACACTCAGGTCAGAGCAAGTGGGGTCAACAATTACTTCTACAACTTAGATGTCCAAATAATAATTATAATCATAATAACTTTATTATCTATAAGAGATCTCATCTTGTACCCAAGCTTCCATCCTTCCTCCAATGGGGGGACTCCAGCAAGGTCAGGGGCACTTAAACTTCTTAATTAAAAATAGCTCAGTCTCTTCCCATTTAGAACAGTGTCTTTGGGGTGTGTCTTCAGTTATAAAATCCATAAAGCCACAGAGTTTTCTCCACTCATAGCTTCTCTACTCCCCACCTGCTCGTTTCCAATATGGTGTCAGCACAGTGATGGGAAGAGTGACCTGTGGTCCTGGGCTCCCCTCTGGGTCCTCCTTGGCCTCTATTACCGTGTCCTCACCCTGTGGGGTTCTGGGTGTCCTGTGCTGGGGTCTTCAGCGGGTGCATGGCTGGTCCAGTCTGGGGGTATCAGGCAGATAACTCAAGTCCTTCCATAGCCTGGAATCCCAAGGGCCTGTGCGTTGCAGCTCCCCTGTGCTGCTCCTAATCTACATAGGTCAGAAAGTTCTCCTAGAGGTTCCTCACATTCCCCAGCAGGCTATGCGGGGTGTCCATCCAGGAGCACTGTCTCACCTCATCTCTCCACACCTATCATTTCTCTAGTGCCGCCTTGCCACTCCCATGCCATGCTGGACATGGCACCGCACCAAAGGCGGGCTTCTCTGAGAAGCTTAGAGCACCAGCTCTGCTATCTTTTAACCCCTCCAAACTTAGTAGGTTCTTTCTTCTGCATCTCCCCAAGGTGGTGGCGTATTGGTCAGCTATCGCCACACGAATGCTGCATGCCAAACCACCTCAAAACTCAGTGGCTTCTAACAACAAGCATTTATTATTATTATTTTTGTATGTATAGCTCTGTGGTTTGGCTGGGAAGCTCTGCTTCAAGCTGCAAGGAAGCTGGAGTCGGCTCCAGGTGTGGGGTGGGTTCGGATTTGCTCGATGGGACCTCATATCCTCTTGGGACAGCAGCTGCCAGAGACACAGTCGTCTCGTGGAAAATCAAAGAAGCACAAAGAACACAGGCAATGCATTGCCTCGTAAGGCCGCGGCTCAGATTTGCATCCCACTGGTCTAAACAAGCCACTTGGCCAAACTCAACACCAGTGAGGCAGGGAAGCAGATTCTACGCGTTCTCTGCACTACAAGGTCACAAGACAGAGAAAGAGTGATGTTCAGGGTTTACTAGAAAGTGGGAAGAGGGAGACCTGCCTCTCCCCAGGGGACTCTGAGAAGGCTTCAGAGAAGAGATGATCTTTGAGCTGTTTTAAAAGAAGAGCAGTTGTTTACCAAATGGCTCAAAGAGGAAAGGCATCCTGGGCACAAGTTGCAGGTTATGAAAAGGGACCATTCTTGGTGAAAGAGTGTGCCCTGAGTCACAAAAGCCTGATGTGATGAGAAACGACCCTGGGGAGGGGCAGAGTCACACCACGGGGGAGTTTATGAGGCAGGATAAGGAGGGCTGGGCTTCATTCTGGAAGCCACGGGCTGTCTGAGTGTGTGATGGGTTCTGGACCAGGGAAGAGGCCTGACCAGGTTTGCATACGTGAGAGCCACAGGACTGGCACGTGGGGAGGCAGACGCGGAGCTTCTGACCCCCACAGCAGTGCTCTTTCCATGAGGAACCCCCACCTGCACCCAGCCACGCCGGGCTCCCAGTGCCACCGCTTCTCCTCTGCAATGCTTGCTGTGAGTGTCGCCACTAGCTCCACGCCTTAACGGTGAAGATGAGGAGGCCCCTTTCAGTGATCCTAGAAAAAGGACCTGCTCTATTTCACATGATCTACTTACAGAACCTGGGTGGCTGCAGACCAGTGACATAAATTCCTAGTCTCTATCATATTTATTTTAGTTGGTGACTAGAAATGTTTGAACAGCAAACACATTTATGGTCAGAAAATATTAAAATATTAGCTTCTAGGCCAGGTGTGGTGGCTCACACCTGTAATCCTAGCACTCTGGGAGGCAGAGGTGGGAAGATCGCTTGAGGTCAGGAGTTGTAGACCAACCTAAGCAAAAGCGAGACCCTGTCTCTACCAAAAATAGAAAAAATTAGCCAGGTGTGGTGGTGCATGCCTGTAGTCCCAGCTACTCGGGAGGCTGAGGCAGGAGGATTACTTGAGTCCAGGATTTTGAGGTTGCTGTGAGCTAGGCTGATGCCACTGTACTCTAGCCTGGGTGACAGAGCTAGACTCTGTCTCAAAAAAATAAAAAAATTAGTTTCTAAACACTGCAACCCTGTCCCCAAATAACTTTTTAAAATTCAGATTGTTTTCCCATTCCATTACTTGCAATCAGAGTTTTCATCGCAGACAGATTTTTATAAGTCAGTCCTAGATCTGGGATTTATTTGAGCTATAAACAAAACCCAAATCTTAATCGCAAACTATTTCTGATTCTCGGTTAATGTTCTTAAACATCTTGTGTCCCGAGGGACTCTTTGCCCTGTCATATGAAGATGACATTTCAAGATTTGTATTTCCCCAAAGAAGCAAGTAGATCATAAAACCTAATGTATTCCGTGGTTTGGAATGATAATTTCGCCAAGAGGTAAGGGAATATGTCACTGTGGATCATTACAACATCCACGTAAGTTTTTAATATACTACTTCCCTTTAAATATTCATCCCGCTTCTGTTTATGGAATGGCTCCTACGTCCCCAGTAGAGACTGTGGGTGGGTCATGTACTGGGGGGAGATAACAAGGACAGAGCTGTGGACAGCGCGGTTGCTCGGGGTAAAAGCATGGCGAGTAGAACGCAAACCTATTTAGTGGGGATAGAAGGCAAGAAGCCATCAGAGGTAAAACCAGTGGGCAGCATGCTGGAGGCCAGCGCTTTGGCCAGGAGGACGGGCAAGAGCAAGGCCAAGGCCGATCTTGGCAAGCAGCACTAATCACTAACACAGTTATCTTTGCAACTTGACATATAATAAAACAGGTTAAACCTCTATTTCTTGTTACCTCAATTTTAGGGACATTATTTATTGACTCCTCAGTTGTAAGATGAAATGACTATTACTAATGGAATCCTTTTCTTCTATCTTTCCTCCTGACTTGGCTCTGACTTCTTTCAGCTATCCTTTTCTCTCTTATATGTGCTGGGCCTCTATGACCATATAAATATTATTTACTACAGAGCCAAGCAGGATGCTGCAATTGAGTTTCTTTCTTTGTGCATCTAATATTACCATCTCTGGTGCCATTGTGGGGAATTTTCAGATGGATTCTCCTACACTCTGTAAACTTCAGTTTGCTTTCATATTTGAGCTGAAATTAAAAAAAAAAAACAGTGGGAGCATTGGAAGATAAAACTGAGGAACTATGGGCCATACAAGGTATCAATGTTCCATGGGCCACGGCAGCCACAAAAGAACCACGTGCAAACACAGAGAGCAAACACAGCCTCAGTTGGCTGGAGATTAGGACACTGGAGCCTCGACAAGGGACGGCTCCTATAGGAACTGGAGATGGAGCTCAGCATACAGGCCCAGGAGGCAGCCGGATGCCTGATCCTCACTGCAGTTGGTGCTGGCCCGAGTCTAATTGGAGTAAGTGCTCTGTCATTTCCCCTTGGATGCACAGTGGGGGGAAGGGGCACATGAGCATCCATGATAATGGTCTCCAATCTCTACTCGGTTGGGACACTTTGGGAGCACTATAGAGCTCAGGAACAGCTACAGGGCAACATGTTTTGTTTTGTTTTTTATGGAATCAGACTAAAAAATGTCAGCATCAGTATGGGCTTGGTGTGTGTTTACTGGGACAGAGGTGGAGGGCGGCGATGGTTAGAGATCACTTAGTCCAACCTGCCCATTCTATGGACGAGAAAGTCAAGACCCCCAAAATGGGAGGAATGTCTCCAGGGTCCCATGCGTCAGGGGCTACTCTCGACCTCCCCAACTCCCCATGTCAGTGATGTCCCATGTGAAAACAGCTCAGAGGATGCTGACGACTGGGAGATGCTGGAAAGGCAGAGCTGGAAGGGCAGAGAGACCCCATCTACCCTCCCACTGCACAGGTGGCGAGACACACCTTAGGTGACATAGCAAATCACTGTCAGAACCAGGCCCAGAGCTGTCACCCTGTGAACTGTGACCAGCCCCCTCCCGCTGCCCTGCCTCCTTATTGGGGGACGCTGCTTTGTTCCTCTGACCACCTTCCGTGACGGGGAGCCAGCTCCATCCCCAGCACTCTGCGGGCTCCTTGTTCTCCATCTCCTTATCCAGACAGGAAGGAGACAGTGACAAACACCAGTGGGAGAGGCAGCGATGGTCACTCGGTACCTAAACAGCCATTCTTACAGTAGACTGCTCCCTAGGACGGGAACATGATGCTTTAAAGGCTTTTAAAAGCTCTGGGGCAGGGGGAATTCCCATCATCTCCCCTTAACGAAGTATCTGTCACAACTTCCCAGGTTTCCAGGCAGGGGCTCCATCCTGGCGGGCCCTTTGGAATATCCGATGTGTGGGTGACCATCGCCCTCTTGTGGCCGATGGACAACGCGCTTTACCGCCGTAGCTCGGGGAACAAAGGCCCCGTCAATCTCCCTCCCTCCCTCCCTGGTTAGGAAGGGGTGGCCTGGTCGGGTTTCTATTCTGGGGGCCCGGGCCTTGGCTGTCACAGCTTGCCTGACTAATGAGATGCACATCGGCTCAGGAAACAGCTGTTGAGTGCCTGACTGAGGGGCTGAGTCCGAAGGAATGAAGTGAAAACTGGATTTATGTCAGAGGCTTTGGCAGGCATTTGTCTGAGAAGTCACCGGCCATCAGAGCTGCCCCCAATGCACGAGTGTTTGTTGCCCCTCATAACCCAGCCCAGCCCAGCCCACACCGCCACTGTCACTGAAACCAGACCTCAAGGCCCAGCTCTCACGCCCCCTCCTCCTCCGAGAAGCCTGGCTTCCCTCTCCAGCCCCTGAGACGAGGTGAACGGCTATGCCCCAGCTGGAGGCCCACAGCTCTGATGCCATCTCTGCCTCGTGTCCCAGGGAGCCGGATGGTTGGTGGCTGATGTCTGCTCAACATCTGAATTTCTGAGGGTGGGGGCCGTGTCTTGTGTGGCTCTTGGAATCAGGCCAGGCCCAGCCCTGAGTGAGCGAGTCTGTTCAAAGAGAGAGGAGAGGTCACTTCAGCCAGCCATAGCCTCCAAGCCATGTCACACGGAGACCCACAGGAGACTCAGGCAGAGTCCCCAAGGAGAAGGCGGCCGTCGTCAGCGCCACAGTGACAGTGTGCTTTGCTACGGGTTTGAGGGTGGAGCCACAAAAAGAATTTCTGGGTGGAAGGGTGAACAGAACACTGACATCCCCTCATGCTTGTTTCTTCACCCATTTGTCCAAGGAGTCCCCCCAGGGTGCCTGTTCGACACGTCTCCTCTGGGGCAAGCTCGTGGAGGAGAGAGCTGGCCGGACCTGGGCCGGACCCTGGGGGAACTATTATATCTTGGTGCCTCTGTTTATTCATCTATATGATAGGGGCAAAGAATAGTGTGTGGCAGTATGGGAACATTAGAGGGGACAGTGAGGAATTTGATGAAAACCCGTTAGCTTGCGGGTCAATCTTTCTAATCACTTCCATTTCTCAGCACTGGGTAGGCGTCTACCACCAAATAGTCCATTCAATCTCTGCTACAGCAGCATCAAACAGTGGCCCAGAGCCCGCACCCGGGAGCCGGCCTGCCTGAGTTTGGATTCTCGCTCTGACTCTTCCCAGCCCTGGCACCTTGTGCATGCTATCTGATTTCTCTGTGCCTCAGACAGCTCATCTAGAGAAGGGAGATGAGAGCAGCATTCATACCATGGCAGTATGGTGAGCACAAAGTGAGTTAACACATCTAAAGACATTAGAACAATGATTGGAGGGTAGAGAATGCTCAGAAAAGTGAGCTCTTAACTGCATTATTATGCAGAAGCTGCTTGTCTAGAGGTCGGCTCAGGCTGGAATGATTTGTCTCAAAGATGGAACGGAGGGCATTTTACATAAAAATTGATCTTTCTAATGCATACACTCAATATAAGCTTCTTCACCCTGAGGTCAACATGCCATTGGTGTGAGAGGGTAAAGGCAGTGTCTTGAAGACATTTGCTGCTCTAATGTCTATTGAATGAATGAAATAATTAACTAATTAATTAATTAGTAGGGTTTTTTTCCCTACATAGATTTGCACTGCATGCATGGATTTGTACATGAGGAAGCAAAAACCTACAAATGAAATGCTGGGTGTGGCCCCCAACCTATGACTACATCAGGCAGAGGCTAGTGGCAGAAATGGGCACCATATGTCTACTGAGAACCCTGAAGACCTTCTTGCCAAAACAGGACCATTTAATATTATCATTAACGGCTTGAAGGATGGCATCGAGACCCAGCTAATCAGATTTCTGGGTGATACGAAGCTGGAAGGGATCTTAGCTACTTTGGAGGACAAGATTAAAATGCAATCCAAGCTTGACAAATTGCAGAGATGGACCTAAATCAATAAAGAGAGAGCAGCAATAAAGATAAATGCAAGCTGCTTTGAACAGGGCTGAGAAAATTATCCAGGTACCAAATGGTGATGAGAAAAATGAGTTTTGAGGGCGCCAGGAGGAGGTACCTGGATGTAAATTGATCGAGTCATAGTATTTGTAGAGTGGAAGCTCAGCTCTGTCACCTAGTGGAGCTCAAACCCCAGTGAGCATAGGCATAGTGCAGAGAGCTTAGAAAAATGCAGATTTCCCAGGCTCCTGGCCTGACATTGTCACTTGCCAGTTCTGGAATGGGGCTAAGAAGATTCTGATACAGGTGGCCCATGGGCAGCATGGCCACACCATTATTTCCCAGATGCTCACTGTGTGAAACACGTATCCCATGGGGTTCTCTGTAAGGAGTGAGTTCCATGATTAAATAAGCTTGGGAATGTCCCGTTTTAGAAAGAAAAAGAAAAAAATCACAAGGCCAGTGAGCATATTAACAACTCCAAAAGTTTCTACAATCAAACTGCATAATTTGGTTTAATCAACAGTTTCCCAAACTTTTTGATTTTTTTCATGTAATATCCAGCAACGTTGTACAGAACACTTTTCACAGAATTCCTGTTCAAGCCCATCCCCCATCAAATTCTCCAGGATTCCTCAGTCTTTCACTGCCCTGTGCTGAAACTTACCCAGGGGGCTGGGATTTGACATCATTTAAAATGTTGCTCTGTGTCCTACACTATCCTGGGTGTAAATTCTTCTAACATTGACAAGAAAGGAAAGCAAATCAACTGCAGCTCCGAGTCTTAGGCTTCTGTTGCCTATTAACAGTGTCCCATGCACCCTGGACTGCTTTTCCTTCTTTGTGCATTGTCCTTGAGCTCATACCAAAAGCCCATTTTCTACTCTCTCCTTTCCCTTAGTACGGTAGCAGAATTGCCAAGTTGGTGAATGTGGCAATATGCCCAGCTACAAAACCACATTTCACAGCCTCCTCTGCAGATAGGGGTGATCAGTCAGTTATATGCAGAAGTCACTGGGGGGAGCTGGTGGGAATTACTTTAGAGTGGACTGACACATTTGAAAGGCACTCATTTTGCTCTTTCCCAATTCCTTCTTCCTCTTCCTGCCTGGAACACAAATTTGGTAGGTGTACTGGCAGCCATCTTGGGCCAAGAGGTGACCTTATAGATGAAAGCCACTCACGAAGGAAGGCGAGCAAAAGATAGAAGGAGCCCAAGATTTTAATGGCATTGTGAGGCCACCAGAGCCACCCTGTACTGCCTAAGAGAAAAAATGTACCCTGATTGTGTTTAAGCTACTGTTTTTCTGGCCTTTGTTAGCAGTAGTTGAATGCAACAGAGGTATTTTGAACTCACATAGAGCAAAGCCTTTTTGTCATTTTTCACAAAGCTCAGCCTCTCTGGGCTACCTTGTCACTAGATGTTCTTGCTGTCCTTCATGCATACATGTGTGTACTTTCTTGCCCCATCTTGGGCATAAGGCAGTGATGCCGCTTGAGCCAGCACCGTTACCACGCAGCAACGCCTGTATCTGTGGCTGCCTCCCTCTCATCTCCTTCACTGGAATTTACTACAGAATGGAATTAACTCAGAATGACATTTTCGAGAGCCTCACATCCCTCTAGAGTGAATCCCTTTTGGAATCTCTGTCCTTTATTCCTAAATGCTTTGTAATCTACAGAATTCCTGTCTGAAGTCAGTGATTGGCTCCTGAGAAGAGGTGGGTTGAACGGAAATACCATCTCAAGAATTCCCTTCAAGACTTGCTGAAAAGAAAAGAAAAACCATGCAACTGCAAAGAAAAACAAGAAATGAGCACAATCGAGGGTCAGAAGCATACATGCGATTCAGTCCAGGAGGGATCAGAGGGCAGCCGGGCCTCTGCAGCCTGTGTCCTCATGCCCCTTGGCTGCCTGCCTCCTTCTCCCGGCCTCTGGTCCAGGAGGCCCGCCCTCTGTCACAGTGTCCCCCAGCCTGGAGCAGGCCCATGGCCTGCCATATATGTGCCTGCCAAAGGAGATGCACTGGAGTTTCCTTCTGTGCTGGCTCTGGTGCCCTCAGTCCTCCAAAGCAGCACAAAGTCTCTAGACTTTTCTCCTCTGCTTTGGCTGGGAAGTCTATTTGCAAGAGCTTTTTTCCAAGTTCAGACGTAGTGAGGCTCTTCTTTTTTATTTATTTATTTTTTTGAGACAGAGTCTCCCTCTGTTGCCTGGGCTAGAGTGCCCTGGCATCAGCCTAGCTCACAGCAACCTCAAACTCCTGGGCTCAAGCGATCCTTCTGCCTCAGCCTCCCAAGTAGCTGGGACTACAGGCATGCACCACCATGCCCGGCTAGTTTTTTTCTATTTTTAGTAGAGACGGGGGTCTTGCTCTTGCTGAGGCTGGTCTCAAACTCCTGATCTCAAGCGATCCTCCTGCCTTGGCCTCCCTGAGTGCTAGGATTACAGGCGTGAGCCACCGTGCCTTGACATGGGGCTCTTATATTTTCTGAGAGATTAAAATGGAACACTTCCTTGGAGGAAGGAACTAGCATTCACTGAAAACTCATCAGTTCCTTCTGTACATACTCATCAACGATTCATCTTCAGGTCAGAAAGGAGAAAGTGGCCAAGTCATAGCAAACTAAGAGGAAATTAATTGTAATCTCACTTCTTGCAGCCTCCAACACTGGGCATAGACATCTCTTTACTCAAGGATGTGCTAATAAATACTAAAACAAACAAAACCTCAACAGGAAGCCTTATAAAAATTGTACGACAAAGAGAATGGGAACAAGGCAGTAAGGTCCAAAGGAAACTCTCCTTTGAAAATACAATCCTTTCATGAAATAGAAGGAAAATTTGGAAACAGATGGGGGCATGTTCTTAATTAGATACAAAAATATGTAAGTGCTATTAAGAACTGAGTGAGGTAAGAAAAGAAAGAAATTAAAAGAAAAACAATTTTAAGATAAAACGTATTGAAAGTAATAAGCAACAAACTTAACTCTGCAGAAAACCAAATCAGCGAGGCAGACAGACTTACAAATGTCTCCAGAAATGAGATTAAGAAATAAAAAAGATGAAAGCAGTAACAGAGATGGCTGTCAATAATGGATATCCGAACTATGAATAAAAGGTACTACAGATGGAAAAACAGAATAGATTAGCAGCAACACCAGAAGTATAATGGGAGAAAAATTTCCAGATCTGGAAAAATACCCAAAATTCTGACTTTGTCACCAAGAATCCTTCTAAAAAGAAAAAAGAACCAAAGGATGGCGGAGGGCTCAGGCAGACTAGGAAGAGCCGGGGGAGGGACCCAGTGGGGCTCAGCCTGGAATCGTGACCTTCTCGGCCACTCACTATCTGAGCGGCTTGGACAAGTCACTGTCCTTTTTACAGATCTCAGTTTTCCCCTCTGCGAAATGGGAGAGTGTCTGTTTTAATTTAAGTGTCCCCAAAAGCAGACCCTGAGGCAAGAACTTAGGTGTAGGGAGTTTACTGGGAAGGTGATTTCAGGCAGCAAAGCAAGGAAAGCAAAGCAAACTGAAACAGAAAATTGGCCTCCAAAGCCAATGAAGGCAGCTGTGGGCTTAGACCCTCTGAAAAACCATGACACCCAAGCCTGAGTGTCCTCCTGTAGGGACACAAGGCAGCTGTGGCATTTATCCACAGATCCCCATCCTTTAAGGCTGATGGTTACTCCTCATCCCCACCCCATTCCTACCAGGTACTTCTAGTGCCAGAAAAAACTCTCAGCAAAGAAGAAGTAGGATGGGTCCGGCACAGTGGCTCACACCTGAAATTCCAGCACTTTAGGAGGCCAAGGCAGGAGGATTGCTTGAGGCCAGGAGTTTGAGAACAGCCTGGGCAATATAGAAAGACCTTGTCTCTACAAAAAAAAAAAAAAAAATTAAAAATTAACAAAAAAAGAAGAAATAAGCACTTGAAGTGGATTGAAAGCAATCAGCATGCTGGGATCTGCCGACTGCAGCTTCAGGAGAACTCAGGAGGCCAGAGGACATGGGCAGGGTGGCAGGAAAACTAATGCAACTTCCATTTGCTGTCTGAGTAGCCAGGTTGGCATCTGAGTTATCGTCACAGCCCCAGAGCCCAGCACAGAGCCTGGCACGTGTCAGATCCTCAGTCACTGTCACCTCCAGCTGTCTTGGGAGCAGAACTTGGACCCATGACGCAGATTTCAGCTCAAGGTGAGGAAGAACTTTGTAAGGAGGTTGAAAGGCAGGACAGGCCCTTGGAGTATCGGTGCCCGTTCCCTAAGCGTGTCAGTTTCCTCTGGTCTGACTCCCGCTGCATGCTTGAATTCCTCTTGCACCAACATCACAACCCTGCCATCTCCTGTTTATAAACCTCTAGTGACGTGGAGCTCGTTATGAGAAATGCCTTGTTGCCATGGCCTGGGTACAAGCCTCAGCTCTGTAAGTCATTTCACCACCCTTGGCCTCAGTTTCTTCATTTGAAAAATGGGCGTGCTCCCATCTACATGACAGCAGCGTTGGGTTAAACTTGGTAAAGAATCTAGCGTAGTGCTTACCACATCTATTTAGTCAATCGCATTAGAAAAAAATCAAATACATTTGCAGATGTCCTGTTATCAGACAATACACAGCATTTTTACCCTACACATTTCCTTTTTTGCCTTGGCTTTCAGGAGGCAGGAAGCTCATTTTATGCTTAAAGTTGCGCTAGTCAGCTTCCCCTAGGCTTCTGGTATAAATAGTTCTCATCTCCCCTAGCTTCACTCCCTCCCTCTATTTGGTTTCTAACTTCTGTGATGTTTTCTTTTTATCTTCTTTGTCGGTGTGTTTATTCAACAGAATATCCACATACTTTGCAGAAATACTTTCAGCCACAGCCAGCTGCCTATAGGCTGAATCTGCCCTGCTGAAATGTTTTGTTTGGCCCAAAGAAAGCTTAATAAAAATATAAGCCAAAATTTTTAAATAGAGATTTTTAGAAAAGAAAATCTGGATTTCTAAATTTTCTTGAAAACCTGGAAGATGTGGTGGCCGTTGTAGGCACAAGGTTGGCAACAGTTGGCTGGAGCTCAGAGGCGGCTGTGCCTTAGAGGGGACGTGGGCTCTTCACGCCGACTCCCTACCTTGGCCTGCCTGGCCTCTGTAGGTTTTCTCCACATGACCCCTGGCTTACATCACACAAATCCACACAAAGCATCTATTTTTTCCCAATGATGCAAGGGCACACATGAGCCACATGTCATGCATTCTACATCCCCAGTGCCTCCTGTCGAATGAATGAATGAACAAATGAATGAATGCTAAATAAATACTGAACCAAACAAATATTTATAAACAGGTACAAACTGCATTGCTCCCATAGGAAAGAAGTTCAAGTTGAAGGCGAACTCCCCAAGGTTGTCCTCAAGGAGAAGCAGAACTCTTACTCCCTGCCGCTCAAAATAAAACTACCCTACTCTTTTCTGAAGAGCTCCCCCTTGGAAATAAAACTGCTCCTTCTAACACCAGGAGCAGGTGTCTGAAACGTCAGCCACTTTTCCGATATGCTCGCTGGCCTGCTTATCGGTGCAGCATCTCTGCATCCTGTGGCCAGATAGACCAGTCGCTGCTCAATTCTGCAATTGACTGGATGGCTCAGGGAACAAACCCTCAAATCTGATTACAGGAAAATTCATTACTCTAAGTCTTCCCTCGGGGTTCAGAGCTCATAAAAGAAACCTCTAGAGGCCCCAGCTTAGGGGAAGAGAGGCTCCCATCCTGCGAATCTACAGATTGCTAATAATTAACCTGAACTAATTATTGTCAAGCCCCGGGTCAGTTTTCCCAGATCAAGGCTCCCTCCTGACAACTGAGTTTCCAGAGCGAGAACTTTTCACTAAACACAAAAGGAACATTCAGCAGATTTTAATATAAAAAAGCATGACTCAAACAGGATCCTCTGCAAGGCGAAGCCCCCTCGGGTTGGAGGGTCACCAGCAGGGACAGTTCAGAGCCCCCGGTCGGCACCTGTCCAAGGACTCTTTCCTTGGCCCTGCTTAGGAAACTCTTAGGATTTCAAAACAAGCAGGATTCCACATCTCGACACATGAAGACAAACAGCAAGTTAGAAAAGATGTGTATATTTTATGCAATACATTAAAAGCTGACATGAGAAAATAAGACAAAAAATGAATACTCTGAAGGAAAACATAGTAAATTTATAAAAGATAATTCATAACAGCCAATAAATACAATCAACATGATTTTTTTAATGTTCAACCTCACTCTAGTCATTTATCAAAATCAGTGAGAGAACTTATTGTTTTCTAAGATTGGTGAAATGTTTTGGGGTGTTGGGTTTTTCTAGTAGTAGTGCTTATATTCATAAGGGGAGTGAAATTGGGCACCGTTACACACTGTCATTTGGAGTATAAAGTGATAAATCAGTGCAACTTGTAGAAGGTAGTTTGGCAATAAATAACAAAAGTCTTAAAATATGCATATTCTTTAAATTTTTATCTTAAGGACTTTATCCTTAGGGTAGTGGTTCTCAAGTAGGGGGCAATTCAGCCACCCAGTGGACACGTGGCAATCTGGAAATATTGATTGTCACCATGTTGGGGGGTGGTGCTACTGGCATCTAGTGGGTAGAGGCAGGGGATGCTGCTAAACATCCTACAAAGTGCAGGACAGCCCCGTAGAATAAGAATTATTGGTACAAAATAATGGTGTCACAGCTGAGAAGCCCTGCCTTAGGGGAAAAACCCAGGTAAGTACAAAGGGAGACATATCCAAGGATATTCAATGCAGCATTGGTTAAAAAGTCAAAATATTAGAAACAGTAGCTTATCAATAGGAGACTAGTTAAAAAATCATATGCCATGCACACACTAGAATACCATAGGGCCACTAAAAATCAAATAAATCTGTGTTTATTGACATGGAAGTATATTCATCATATAGTGCTACGTGAGAATAACTGGTTTTGGAATCCTCTGCCTACTACGAGAATCTTTGTGTGTGTGCATCTATATGTATAGAAAAAACGTGAAAGCTTTTAACTACCACGTCACATGTTTAGCAGTAGTTACCTCCAGGTGGAAGCATTATGGGTCATTTTAATTTTTTGTTTTAGTTTATCAGTGTTTTCTATTTTTCTTCCATTATCATGGCTAATGAAGACCTTTTAATGCAGACCAAGGATGTTAGACTCAGACACTAAGATCTCCGGCCGGGTCGTCCCAGCACTAGCAAAGACTGAAGACCTGGCGACAGTGAGCTGCGTCCCTATGTGGCAACAACCAGCTGGAGCTGCCCCTCACCTGGGTTCATCCCATTCCCATAGCGTCACCTCATGGCGGGATGTCAGTATTTCCCTTTTCTCTTTCTGGATATCATCCCAAAAAAGCAACAGTTTTTATTGAAACATAGAGACAACCCAAACTCCAGAACCAAAATTATCTGGAAGAGCTGCCCAAAGCCGTGGAAATAAAACAGGAGATCTTGAACAGGGGGGACTCATGAGGAAGTGGAGAGGCCGCAGACCCCTAGAAAGCCAGCAGATAGAATTCTCCAAAATTAGGGGCACCCTGATGTGCAAAGCTGGAATCTCTTGCTCAGAGCAGCAGGTTAATAGTAGGGGCATGGGCCAACAGAAGGAGAGTTCTGGACCTGGTTTGCTTCTAAGAATATACTCTGAATATACTCTTCTAAGAAGCAGAGGGAAGGGAGCTAAAGGAGAAATCACCCAAACTAGCTATATTTGCTGGAAGCAGTCTGGGGAAGCAGGCTAGGAGAAGAAGAGTGAAATTTGCATAGCAAAAACAAGCATCACTCCTTTTCTCTTCCTGGGCATAGAAAAAAAAAAAAGAAAGAAAGAAAAACAAACCCCACTCCCCTCCCCACCAAAGACAATAAACAAAAACCAGCTTCATATCTGCACTGGTTTGGGAGCAATGACAGCTAAACAAACTCATATACAATACCCTGGATCACTTGAAAAAAAAACAAAAGCAGCCATTGCACCAGGTCATAGTGGAGAGGCAACTGGATATACTTCCTACCTTTGTAGACTCACAATCTGGCTGGAGACTCACAAATTGCAAATTTGATATAATGGGTAAGAGTTTGGGCTTTGGGGTGAGATAAACCAGGCTTTCACCCCTACTTTTCCAATAACCCCTCCAAGACTCTTTGCTCATCTGCAAAATGACCAAGCATAACAGCACCTACCCTACAGGGTTGTTGAGGGTTTACAAAAGAGAATGCAGGTAAGACACTTAGCACAGTGCCCAGCAAGTACCGGTAGTGGGTGCTCAATAAATGTTTGCTTTTCTTATTATTAATGCTAATAACATTATCAATAGCAGCAGCAGCAATAATAGTATGATGAAGCAAAAGCAAAACTTGTAAGAACTTATAATGGGATGGGGTCAAGGGAGGTCTTATTTAGGTGGTGGGTCATGAAAGCTTCTCTGGGGAAGAGCTAGAGGAAACCAAAAGAACACGAGTCTTCAGAATTTATGAAAATCGTGGGGATGATCTGGATTCGTCCAGTGTGCAGCAGGGGTGTTCTAGCTGAGTCCCTGCCTATGTGAAGCCATATGATAAAGCAGAGCCCCTCCCCCACCCTGTTGTTGGCCTCTCCTGTGGGCAGGTGCAGCAGCCTGGCAGGAGCTAATGAAATGTTTACTGAAAAGATTAGCTTGTCAGTGGAGCCTGGACAGATGGCTATTGATCCTCTCCTCATCTGTCACCCCTGTTCCATCTGAGACGAGGTGTGGGACAGACTCTCTCTGACCCAGAGCTCGGGTGGGGGCTCAGGCCCCAGGTACGCATCCCCAGTGGCACACAGGAAAAGATGTTTGCAGTGTGGGAGGGTCTCTTAGATCTGTGACCTGGTCAGAGTGGTCTCTGAGTCACCGGAAGCCCCCACTCTGCTCCCTCAGAGTGTTTGGGTGTGGGGTCCTGGGAAGAACATAGGAAATGTCAGACCTGAGTTCAAATCCTGCCTTAATTATTTTATGAGCTTGGATTCCGTGAGACTCAAATTTTCTCATCTATAAAATGAGGACAATAACACCTACCACATATAAACTGACAAGACTTAATTAGGAAATGGATATCCAAGTTCTAAGAATTAACATTGTTGAGGGCATATTTGTTTTGTTTTTAAAATGAGAATAGTGAGGCTCCGATTAGAACTGTTGTAGAGTTTAGGAATTTTCCCAACATGCCAGGCTCCTTGGTGATCTTGAGGAGCCTGGCTTATGTTCTGAAGAGTTGACCTTCGCCCTGAGGGCAAAACCATGCCAAGGAAGGGTTGAGTTGATAAAATATGGGCTTAGCAAGATGACTCTGCCTGTAGGGAAGCAAGCCTAGAATTTGTCACAGGTAAGGTGATGGCAGAGGAATATGGAGGTTTGTTGGAGATTGGATGTATAGGACTTGAAGATTGATTGATTGGACATGAGAGATGGGGCAGGGGACTCCCACGTGCATGGGAGGCTTTTAATGAGTTGAGAAGCCCTGAAGCAGAGGCAGGAGAGGGGGAGATAATGAGCTCATTTTGAACATGGCGAGTGGGAGGTGTCTGGGAGACTCCCAAGGGAGGTGGCTCAGTCTAAGCCTGGGGAGTCAAAAGCCCAGCCCAATGTAGAGATTGGGGGTCGTGGTTGCCCTCCTCCTCCTCCTCCTCCTCCTCCTCCTCCTCCTCCT
>VBSM01003204.1:24028011-24089934 GCA_008086735.1 Cheirogaleus medius
AGGGGAGTCAGAGAAGGAGCCGGAGAGCCCTGCAGGCAGCGGGCCGAGAAGCTAAGCGGGCTCCACCGAGAGGGGACTCGATCTCCTTGGGGAGGGAGGCGAGTGTGCCCAGACCTGGGCTCCAGTGACCGCGAGCATCGGGACCGACAGGACTTGGGGGCCGGGGGCAGTCAGGGTGAGGGAGAGGGGTGTCCACGAGGCCCCTCCGCTAGCCGGGCCGGGGGTGTGGGGCCCGCGCACACGTGGGGACCGCCGGCGGGCGCAGCGAGGGGAGGCGGGCCCGCGGCTCCCCCTGGGAGGGGCGCCCCTTCCTCCCCCTTTCCCAGCCCTGGCTTCAGGAGCGCCGGCGAGGACAAGCCAGAAGTCGGAGCTGCAGCCAGGCGATTCGCACGGCGGAGTGCGGCGAGGCCCAGGCCAGGAGGCCGCCAGCTAGTGTCTGACCCGGGACCCTGGGAACCTTGCTCAGCCTCAGTTTCCCCACCTAGACACTAAGAAAGTTGTCTCCAGGAATCCCTAAGGCTCTTGGCCAGTGCGGACGTTCTTCAAAGTGCAGTTTTATTTATGACTGTGTTTTTTATCCTATGAGCCGCTGGCAGGGGGTGGGCTGCCGGGAGGTTGGGGGGTGCAGAGCTGAGCTCGGAAACACAGACACATAGTTAACTGTCTAACACAAGGTCTGAATGGAAACGCAGCCTCGTTAATTAATGGCTGCTTTTGAGGTTATTAAGTTAGACTGAGTAGGTGTGTGGCCTTTCTTTCCACTGCCCTTCCAATTAACAGGCACTTTGCTTGGTAAATGTTAATTTAGAGTAATTGGGCGTGCAGAGGAGGGGTGCTGGCAGGGAAACAATGCTCCCACCACTGCAGGTTAATTGCTGGTAAGTGTTGTTCCCTGCAGCCCTGGGCCCGGATGATTAATGGCCTGGGAGTACCGGCTGAAACCCCTGAGGGTCAGCAGAAGCTGCAGCAGGTTTAACCCCTCAGTGACCAGGACAGGGAAGAAATCCCAGTGGCTCCTCTTGGGTGTATGAGCAAGAGAGCTCCTCACTTGCAAAACAGGCTAACAGTTCAGGAGGATGTTAGGAAAGTCTAGTACCAATCAAGATAACATTGACCAAAAAATGCTTCCTTCCACTGCTGTAAGGAATAACCAATACCAGTGATTGCCCTGAGATAGTATCATCTGGGGAGATAACACTGATCCCCCCAAAACTCTAACACTACTCCCACTCCCCCCCCACACACACGCTAAGCCTCAGTTCTCACACAACCCTTTCAACCAAGTGACTGTGGTAGTCAGTTTGATGTGTCAACTTGGCTAAGCTATAGTCCTGTTATTCAATCAAGAGCTAGTCTAGGCATTGCTCTGCAGGTGTTTTGCAGATGGCATTAGTCAGTTGACCTTGGGTGAGGGAGAGTGTCCTAGTTGAGCAGAGCTGAGGCTCTCCTGAGGAAGAAATTCTGCCTGTGGACTGCAGCTTTGGATCCTGTCCCAGGGTCCCGGCCTTCCTTTCCTGGTGTCCTGCCCTACCTCCCGTAGTCAGCACCCATAATTATGTAACCCAATTCCTCAATGTATATCCCCTATAGGTGAAACTCATTAATATGCAACCCAAAAGTCACTCAGGGGTGGGGGACAGTCCACTGAGCCATGCTTAAATATGCCTGCCTATCTTAGAAATCCAAGTCCAGGCTGGCTCCTCTCTGAGCTCTCAGGACCACCAGGTAAGAAAGTTTCTGTGCCCACTAGGGGGCTGTAGCCTCCCAAGCCCAGTTTTCTTTGGGGCTAAGGATTCTGTGATCACCAGGACAATTTCTCCCCTGAAAGCTTCCTCTCAGGAAGAGGCCATGGATGGATAGATTTTTCTTTTGAAGAAAAATAAGTCATCATAACAAGCATGGGATTGTAGCTATACATGTCTTATTGTGAAAAAAAAAGATGCATAGTTTAAATTTATTAATTTAAAAACCTCCAGGTTATAATGGGAAAGAATGAAATAATATATTATATACCTTTGGTATAAGAAAGGAGGGAGGAATAAGAATGTATGTCGATATTTGCACAAAGAAATGTTGGAAGGATAAACTAACAGACACGGTTATCAATGGAGGTGCTGGGGTGCGGTGAACTGGACAAGGGCGATGGGGAGACTTCTCAGTGAAAGATATTTTGATTTATGAATTAAGTATATTATCTATTAAAAAATAACATTAGATTTAAAAAAGCTATAAGACCCACAAGAAGCTCCTAAGCACCCCTATGGATGGAGTCTGACAGCAGAGAGATGAATCAGATACAGCCTCTGTGTGTCTGTGTGTGTGTAAGAGAGAGACAGCCAGACAGACAGGCAGACATTGCCAGCTTGGAAAGGGAGGCTACCTAGACGGGAGGATAGAGATTTGAGCTAGGTGGGATTCAAACAGGTGGAAGGAGTAGGGAAAATCAGGGAGATGCAAGTTTGACAATACTGCCATGGCCACGGGCACCTATAGCTGTCCCAGCTCTGAGACCATCTCTTTCCTCACCCTACAAGCCTTTTCCCTTACCCACCAGCCTGAGTGGATTCCTGGCTCCCCCCTCCATTTTAGAAAGAGTAGGAAGCTCAGAGGAGATAATGACCAATCTCCAGGGCTTTCTCTCATAAGGTCAGTTCAGGGCACTGGACCAGGGTGGGAATGTGGTCATGGGGGAGGGGAAGATGGACAGAGAGAAGAGAGGTTATTCAAGGAGGCTCCCTTCTTCTGCAGAACATCTGTGCTCAGGGCTTCCATAGGCAGCACCAGGGCTGGGCCAACGGCTAGGCCCCCTGAGCATCCACCTGGAGCACCAACCCTATCACCCAAAGATCCCAAAAAGATGGGGAGGAAGGGGAAGGAATTTACTGATTTGCTGGAACTCCTCACAGGGAGATTAATCTGTGTGGCTAGATCGTTTCAATAAATCTCTTTTTTTAGAGGAAAAGGGGTAATGAGTCCCTGAGGGATATGCTTGAATAATAAACTGCCTCAGAGGGGAGTGGGTTCTGTTAGCTGCAAAGTTTGGGTTTGCTAGCGGGGGCAGTGCCCATCAGCAAGAAGAGGAAAAGGTGAGCTGAGGGCTGTCACCTGCAAGCCTCCAGACAGAGTTTGGCCTCTTTTTTTAGAGAACAGCTGTTTGGTACAGTACCATTTATGTAAAAATGGAGAGGGGGCTATATGTATGTATGTGTTTATGTATATATGCATCATTCATTTGTTAGTTTATACATGAAATATCCCTGGAAGAATCCAGCAATATGATCACATTGGCTGCATCCCCAAGAGCTGAATAGCCTAGAGATTGTATCAGTTAGGAGTTGGGTCCCCCATCCCTCACCCTCCCCTAACCCCTCAACATACCCTCAACCCATAAGGAGCAACTAGTAGTAATTTTGTCCCTTAGGTTCCTAGGATCCAAGAATTATTCTCAGAAAATGCGGGGTGATCTATCCAAGAAGGGATCCTCATATGGGTGTCCAAACTCAGGGGAGAAGCAGGACAGGAGCAGGGCTGAAAGTCAGTCTAGACCTCCACAGCAGACATGTATGGCAAGTTGAAGGTGGAAGGGATGGAGGGTGTGGAAATTCTTCTGCCCAAAAGGAAAATATTACACGTTACTCCAATGCATTGTTTAAATCCCTCCTTACATGGGCAAGTGTGGGCATTCCAGGCCACCTGCTGCCATCCAGAGGGAAGCCTGCTGATGACATGGCCCAATCACTTACAGGAACCTGGAGCTGATCCTCCCCCACCCCCATCTCCACCCCTGTGCTTCAAGAGAGAGGCCTCTTGGGGAAACAGGACATACCGGCTATCTCTACAGAGTCATCTAACCCTTCATTTATGAAAGTGTATGAACAGCCATGGATCACCCAACATTTGAGGAAAACCAATAGCATGATGGAGCTGAACAAAGATGAACAAACAAAACAAACAACAAGATGCAGTAGAAAATGTTAAAGAATGTTAAATTATTACCTTTGGAGAGATTTGAGAGTATGTGAAATCTCTAAAAGGAGACCCAGCTGCCATGAAAAAGGAGTCAGCAAAGAACAAGCAGTAATTTCTAGAGATTTCTAGAGATTTAGAGATTTCAAAATTTTAGAAATCCACCAAACAGAAGGAATAATAGAATGGCCAAGACTAAAAACCAGACCCATTGTCTGGAAGTCAAAATCTCCAGGAATACAGGAAAAAGACAAAGCAGCAAAAAAATGAAAGTCTAGGAACAGAGGAAAGATCCAAGAGGTCAATATCCATTTTCAGTAGGAATTTCAGAAGGAAAGAAAAAAAAAAAAAAAAAAAGAGAAGCCATCAAATCAAAGACATAGTAGAAAATGCTCCTGAGCTGGGGAAAAACACAAGTCTTCAGATTGCAAGAGCCCACTAGGTACCAAGCAGGATGAATAAAACAAAACCCACACCCAGACACTTGTAGCAGAAATTTCAGAACTGTGAGAACAATGAGAAAGTCCTAAAAGCTTCCAGAAACAAAAAAAGCAAGTCATCTACAAAGGAACGAGAACTGACCAACATCAAATTTCCCATCAGAAATGCTTTAAAATCATTCCTTTAAAATTCCAATGGAATATGAGTTTGAGCCTAAATTATACTCCAGGTCAAGCCAGCAATCAGCTATGGAAGGAAAATGCATCCTGTATGCACTCAAATTTAAAAATTGCTCAAGGAAGTACTTGAGCAAAACAAAAGGAATATAAAAATGAGATTTCAAAAAACATGAGACTAAAATAAATAAAAAATAGGGAGAGTTGAGTAAAAGTGAGGAAAGGAAAAACTAAATGAAAAGACAAAGATTTGAATGTTGTTAATTGTGTGGCAGGGGTTAAATGCATGGAATATTCTTTCTTTCTCTATAGATTTGATCACACTTGGTTCTGCAGTGACTAATATTTACATAACCACAATATGGTAAATGCTATTTTTATTGGGCTTAAGTATTCAGGAGTTGGAGCCTAGAAGACTCGAGGATAGCTCCGGAACAGAATGTAAATGCTGTAAGCCATGAGAGTGGGAAGAATGAAGATCATATGTATTGACGTGAAGGATGCACACTATGTAAAAAAGCAAAAAGCAAATGTTGAGCTGCAGAATAATATGGATGCCATGACCATGATAATGTTATATATCTGTATGTTTTATATTTATATGCATTTTATATGCACAGGGAAACACCTAGAAAATGTTCATTCACTTTCTACTTTCTATATATACTTCTGCAACTTTTGAAATTTTACAACCATGTATAACTTTAATTAAAAAATTTTAAATAATAGAATGTTAGTTTGAAGATTTACCTAATTTTTAGCCTGCCTAGGAGACTTAATGCTTTTGGCAAAGCCCCAAGCAAAAAAGTCTGATCAAGTATAAAAGGACTACATTTGTGGGACCCTCAATCTAAAGCTCAGTAGAGACCTCAACTATTCTCTTATATGAAAACAAAACAGACCAAAAACCAGTGAAAGATCAACACTGCCACCTATTGAGGATTTATTGGAGAACAAGCTGAGTTGGGAAGGCTTTTTGTTGTGTTTTTTAAACACTACCTTTCGAGGTCTGCACAAACCTGAAATCTGGGTTATCTTCCACCAGGCACATGGATTACTGGCAATATAAGTAAGAAATCAGGATCATACAGAGAGATTCTTGGGAAAGTATGAACAATATTTTAACAAATAGAGTCTGTTCACCCTATTAAAGAGCCCACCCAAGGGGACTTGTCTCAGTTTCTGATTCACTGTGCTAGGGCAAAGGCTCAGGAGGTGGAACCCTAGAAGACAAATGGGGAGGAGTTATAGGGTAACATATTTTGCTCTGCTAGAAGGAATTTTTATTTATTATTTTAAAATTTTTTAGAGATGGGGTCTCACTAGGTTGCCCAAGCTGGTCTCAACCTCCTGGCCTCAAGTGATCTTCCTGCCTCAGCTTTCTGAGTAGCTGGGATTACAGAAATGAGCCACAGCACCCAGCTATAAATAATTTTAAAATAAGTGTTACTTTCTAAAAATAACATAATGTTCCGTGAAAAAAGTGAATGCACCCTGGTCACAGAAAATATGTCGACAGAGAGGCAATGTGGCCTTCCTTCTGGAAGTTACAGAAGGATGCCCGCATTTCTGAGAGAGCTAGGTTACATGACTTCTGCATGCATGCATGCATGTATCCAATTTATATTTATTGAGGCCTACTCTATGTTAGGTACTGTATAAGGTCCCTTACACCCAGAGTCACAGATCCCATTCAATTGGCTTTTGAGACAGCTCCAACATAGCCAAGCTATCAATGATGAGTCCAGGAGGAATCAAACTATATATCTGGTGAGTCATCCTGTGACACCCACCCTGTATTTGGTGAGGTGGATTTGAATTTCCGGATCACATTTAACCATGCGTAGGACATATTTTTTAAAAACTTAGATGCTGCTGAATCTGATGAACCAAACTCTTGTTCCTTTTTAAAGTGAAGGTTGAAAATATGAACATCCCAATAAGATCAAAACAGACTTCATTCACTTATTGGTTTAAAAAAAGAAACATAAAGTAAGAGCTATATTAGAATCACAAAATATTAAAGCTGGAAAGACTTCCAGAATCATCTGGTTCACTAGGCTCATAAGCTGAGCTGAGGTCTAGAATGCTGTAAATAAGAATTCTAGTTGTTTTTAACTTGGGAGGACAGTACAAGAAAAGGAATATAGAGGAGAACAATATGTACAGGAATTGCTTGTTATATAGTCCATGTACAGTATTTATTGAGAATGTAAAAATATTCTTTCACTTTAAGTAACTTAAATCAAAAGGTCCTAAATGTCCCTCTTCCTAAAAGGTGCTGGGTTCTGACTAAGGAGAGCCCATTGTTTTAAAAAGAATGATATCAAGTATGAGAAAAATACAAACTAATAAAAAGATAATGGAAGTAGTTGATGGAATAAATAAACAGAATAGCAAGAGGAGGCCAGAGATTGGTGGGGCAGTAAGGAAGAACAAAAAGACCTGAGAGGAAGCCAGGGTCAAGAATGGCTTTATAAAAAACTTGCAGGCCCTGCATTTGGGGAGCACAGGGTGAAGGACTCTGCTTCTATAAATTAAATATCCACCTTCATAGCTGCAGTCTGTCAGATCAGTTCATATTCATTTAGGATTCCTTTCACTGGATATTCATTCATTCAACAAACTCTTCTTGGGGCCTGCTCTGAGCCCAGCCCTGGGCTAGGTGAGAGGTTCACAGAAATGAATCAGACGTACATGGTTCCTTTTCTCGGGGTGTTCAAGTCTAGTTCCAGAGGCAGTCCTTGGAACCATGTAAGGATGCAAAATTAATACCAGCACTTAGAAGCCTGCATACAATAGGATGTGGCATCAGAAACAGGCGCTGGGGGGCAGCCAAGTAGAGAAGGCCTCCAAAGAAGCGGTGTTGTTCTTTGGACAGAGCACCCTCCAGACACGCCAGGTTCCCTGAGCATCCAAGGATTCAGCAGAGTTAGCCTCCAAATAATCACTGAACCCATGCTGTTAATTCTTATGTTAGGTGTTTGGAAAGGGAGAGGTGTGGAAACCATCTACTTCCTTCAAGCGGGGGAGATAAAGAGAGAGTCTCCTAAAAATCCCCAAGGGGATTAAAATGTGAATGAAGTGCCATCAGAGGCTGAGATAAACGACTTGGAAACCCTGCAGAGGATCAATGATCTATCTACCAACAGGCAGGATGAGGAAGAGTGGTAGAGGAAATGCCTTTTGATCTGCGCCTTGAGGGTAATTCCAGTTAGCAAGGCAGAGAGGGAAACGTGCAGTTCCTGCAGAAAGCAGAACCTGAGCAGAAAGGCAGGAAGCAGAGTGCACAGGGACACAAAGCTGGCACATGAAGTATGCTGGGTGCCAAGAAAGGTAGAAGGTGAATTTCATTTTTTTTCATTAACGCATTTGAGGTGTAATTTACACACCATAAAATTCACTCACTGCATGTGCACAATGAATGATGTTAAGTAAATTTACAGAGTTTTGCATCCATCAGCCAAATCAGGTTTTAGAACATTCCCATCATCCCAAAAGGTCCCCTCATGACCATTTGCAGCCTTTTCATCTCACTTCCTTCACTTAGCATGATGTTTTTGGGGTTCATCCACATTGCACCATGGATCGGTAATCCATACACCATTGTGTAAATATACCACCTTTTAAAAATCAGTTCACCAGCTGGGAGACAGATAGTTTGTTTCTATTTTTGGCTGTTATGAATAATGCTGCTATGAACATTCACCTCCAAGTCTTTGTGTGGACGCGTTTTCATTTTTCTTGGATTAGGGTTGAAAGATGTAGCAAGTTAAAATACAGGATGCTCAGTTAAATTTAAATGTCATATAAACAACAACATTTTTTAGTATAAGTATGTTCCATGCAATATTTCAGACATGCTTATACTAAAAAATTATTTGTTGTTTATTTGACATTCAAATCTAACTGAGCATCCTGTATTTTTTTCTTTTTAAAAATCATTTGGCTATTTTAGATATTTTGCATTTCCATAGAAATATTAGATCCGCTTCTCAATTAGAAAAAATGCTGCTGGAATACTGATAGGGATTGAGTTGAATCTATAGAACAATTCAGGGAGAATAGCCTTCATAACAGTATCGAATTCTCTAATCCATGAACATGGAAGTTCTCTCCATTTATTTAGATCTTATTTAATTTCTCAGTAATATTTTTATTTCTCAGTGAAATACTTATTCTTGTACTCTTTTGGATGTTGTTTTGAGTGGAGTTTTTCTTTTATTTTAAGGGACTTATTCATTGCAAATATAATTTCAATTTTTTAATACTGATCTGTATCCTACAACTTTGCTAAATTTATTAGTTCTAGTAGCTTTTTTGGGGTGGATTCCTTAGAATCTTACACAGTCATGTTACTTGTAAAGACAATTTCACTTTTTTCCCCAATCTGATGCTTTAGTCTTTTGCAGGGGGAACAGGGAGGAGCTGGATAGAGTCTCCATGACAACACTGAATAGAAACAATGAGGGTGGATGTTCTTGACTTGTTCCTGATTTAAGGAGAAAAGTATTCTTTCACCATTAAGTATGCCAGCTATGGGTTTTTCACAGATGCCCTTCATTAGGTTGAGGAAGTTGCCTTCTTTTTTTTTTTTTTTGAGACAGAGTCTCACTTTGTTGCCCAGGCTAGAGTGAGTGCCGTGGCATCAGCCTAGCTCACAGCAACCTCAAATTCCTGGGCTCAAGCAATCCTCCTGCCTCAGCCTCCCAAGTAGCTGGGACTACAGGCATGTGCCACCATGCCCGGCTAATTTTTTCTATATATTTTTAGTTGGCCAATTAATTTCTTTCTATTTTTATTAGAGACGGGGTCTCGCTCTTGCTCAGGCTGGTCTCGAACTCCTGACCTTGAGTGATCCGCCCGCCTCAGCCTCCCAGAGAGCTAGGATTACAGGCGTGAGCCACCACGCCCGGCCAGGAAGTTGCCTTCTATTCGGAGTTTGTTGAGTTTTCATCATGAATGGCTGTTTAATTCTGTCAAATGCTTTTTCTGTGTCTATTTAGTTGAGAAAGTGGGTTTTATTATTTCTTCTATTAATATGATACAATACATTAATTGATTTTTGGATGTTAAATGAAGCTTGTGGCCCTAGGATACATCCCATTTGGTCTGGTGTATAAATCTTTTTATCTGCTACTGGATGCAGTTTGCTTTAAGGATTTTTGCCTCTATCTCCATGGGCTTTAAATTTTACCCATTTTACATACAGGTATGTACATATTTTACATATAGGTATTTAAAAACTATACATTTCCCTGCAAGCAATGTATTAGCTGCATACTATACATTTGATACGCTGAGTATTTTCATTAATTTAAGTTTATTTTCTAATTTCCATTGTGATTTCCTCAAGACATGGGTTATTTAGAAATGTGTGGCTTAATTTCTAAATATTTGGAGATTTGCAAGCTTTCTGTTGTTGACTTTTAATTTCAACATTGTTGGAGACCATACTTTCTTATTTCAACCCTTTTGAATTCACTGAGACCTCTTTTATGGCATAGTATACGGAGAACGTTCCATGGGTACTCAAAAAAGAATGTGCGTTCTGGTGGTAGGTGGTGGTTTAAGTGTCAGGACAGGTTGGCTAATAGCATTAAGTCTTGTATAAGATTGGTGATTTTCTCTTGAGTTGTTCTATAAATTAATGTGAATGAGGTGTCAAAATCTCCAAATATTATTGGTGAATTGTGTATTTCTCCTCTCACTTCTATTATTTTTTTCATGTTATTTTGGGATTCTGTGAGGTGCATACACATTTATTAATTGTTACATCTCCCTGTTGATATTGGCCCTTTTAACATTTGAAATGTCCTTCTCTATTTCTAATATTTCTTGTCTCAAAGTCCACTTTGATATTAATATAGCCATTCTAGCTCTCTTATGGTTACTTTTGGATTCTATATTTTTCCATACTTTCACTTTTGAACTATTTGGGTCTTTGAATCTATGAAAGTATGCCTCTGTGGACACCATACAGTTGATTCTTGCTTTTCTTCATCCTGGACAATTTCTACCTTTTGATTCAAGTGTTTCGTCCACCTACATTTAATGAAATTATTGGTACGGTTTGATTTATGGCTGCCATTTTGCCATTTGTTTTCCAAGTGTCTCGTATCTTTTTGCTTCTCTGTCTGTCTCTTGCTGCCTTTTGTGTTAAATATTTCTTGGTGTGCCATTGTAATTTCTCTGTGTTAATTTTCTAACTATATTTTTAAATTAATGTTAGTAGTTGCTCTTGGGGCTACAATATGCATTTTAATTATCATAATCTTCTTCAGATTAAGACTAATTTAATTCCAGTAAAATATAGCTTTGTTCCAATATAGCTCCATTTCCTACCCCTTCTTTGTGCTATTATTATAATATACACTGCATCTGTCATAAACTCAACAATAGTGCTACAATTATTGCTTTATACAATCTTATCCTATTTAAGGAAAACATATATTTATTATGGTAGGCAAATATATCCCCAGAATTACCATCCTCTAGTTATTTAATCAAACATTAATCTCAGTACTCTGAGAAAGGACTCTGTAGATACATCTGAGGTTACTAAATATAGAGATTATCTTGGATTATCCAGATGGGCCCAGTGTAATACAGGACCCCTTAAAAACAGAAGAGGGAAGCAGAAGACTTAGATGCGGAGGAGAGGTGCAGCAGAAGGGGAGACCACAGAAAAGTGCGAGGACAACCCATTAATGCTGGCTTTGACTATGGAGGTGGGGGCCACAAACTAAGTAACAAGAGTGGCTTCTAGAAACTAAGAATGACCCCTAGCCAACAATCAGCAAGGAAATAGGAACCTCAGTCCTATAACCACATGAATTGAATTCTGCCAACAATCCGAATGAGCTTGGAAGCCTATTCATCCCAAGCCTTCAATAAAGAATGCTGCCCAGCCGACACCTTAATTTTGACCTTTCAAAATATGAAGCAGAGAACCCACTGAGCTACATTATGCCCAGACTTCTGACTTACAGAATTTTGGGAATGGGTGTTGTTTTAAGCCAGCACATTTGTAATTATTTGCCGTGGGGGCAGTACAATCACAGTCTTTTGTACTTACCCACACAGGCACCATTCCTGGTGCTCTTCATTTCATCCTACAGATTCCAGTCACCATCTGGTGCCATTTGTTTTCTGTCTGAAGGATCTCTTCTAGTGTTTCTTTTGAGGCAGATATCCAGAGGCAACAAATTGTCTTAGTCTCTTTGTCTGGAAATGTCTTTGATTTATTATTATTATTTTTTAGCCTTCATTTTTGAAAGCTAATTGTGTCCAAATCCTCTAATGCTTATCTTCAACTCCCTCAACTGTTTTTCCCTTTCTCCTCTTAGGAAGACTAAGGTTGCCAATCCCCCCTTTTGCTAATTCTGTTCTTTCATCGTAGGAAAGAAAAGAGTCTTGAGCTTCTTTGCTTTTCCATTTTTTTTTTTAAGTAGAGACAGGGCCTTGTTCTTACTCAGGCTGGTCTTGAACTCCTGAGCTCATACGATCTGCCCACCTTGGCCTCCCAGAGTGCTAGCTAGGTTTATAGGCATCAGCCACCACGCCTGGCCTCCATATTTTTTAACTCATACAAAAAAATCTTTTATTTCCATAATGATTTAATATAATATTATTTAACTGAATCTTGCCTATGATTCTTGAAAACCATATATGGCTGAACCATGCACAACTGAACTCTAGCCTAACATCACTTTTTCTACTCATTTTTTCTGAATAGTCCCACTGTTTTGTAAGTTCCCAATTACAAAACCAAAGACATGAAGAGTTGCAAGATATGTCCATCAGGCCATATATGTAAAAACACTTTTCTCCAAATTGGGAAACAGAAAGGCAGCAGAGACCTGTATAAAGCTAATTCTGCTGTTTCTCTGAATCTATGATGTTTTAAAAATAACTTCACATTTTTCTAACTTCCAACAAAAGCACCACATCCTGGTGATGAATCTTCTTTATTATGATGAAAGGAAAAAAAAATCTCTAAATCCAGCCTTCAAATTGAAGTGACTAGTCTTTACTGTAAGAGCAATACCATCCATAAAACCCCTCCCAGAGTCAGTCAAGGCTTTAAGGACCACAACTCCTCTCTGAACTACCATTTCCCCAGTTCAGCCAAGTTCTCACCCCCAGGAGATTATTCAAATATACTAAAAGAAAAAAAAAAAAGCCTATTGCTACAAATTATGCCCATCCTCACAAATCCTTAAATTAGGAAAGATGAAAATACGCAAATTTTTCCTTTAAAAATCACTGAAAAACCTTAAGAATCAAAGTAGCAGTACCATTTTAACATAAACTTAGCAAACGTGCTGAGGGGAAGACAACGGAGTTCAGGAGTTCACGTGTAGACAGGTCTTGTCCACTGGCAGACCCCCACACCCCCAAGCAAGTGGAAAGTAGACACTAGGCATGGAGACACACCTGTAAGCAGGTGGACACTTCTCAAATATGCTACAATATTGTAACTTGCACTGGGTAGGGGTGGGAAAACCTCTAAAGACTCTTGTAACCCAAAGATTCCAGTCGCTATTGCCAGCAACTGCATTTTATAACAGCGTGGTTCACCCCAACATACACACTTATGTGAAAATATACCACTGGCGCTTGGGAAAAAAAAGTATTTTATTTGCATTGCTTCCATGTTTCTACTGTAGTGTTAGGACTTAAGCATCACTCTTCTATTTCCTATTTACAGCTCATTCGGAATATTACTACAAATACAATATACAATTTAAAAAAACTTATGGGGAAACGCAGCTTATTTTTTTTCTCCTCTTTACAGGCTTCTCAAAATCATTCAACTTAAATGAAAATTTATATGGACATTTTCTGTACATATCTGAAAGGGCAGAGATTACAATGATAAAGCCAAAAGAATTTTGCACAAATACAATAAAATACAGAAAACAGAAAGTATAGATGATGTTATCTGGGGTACAAATATAAACAATACAGTACCATTTGAGTAATTTAGCAACATAATACCCATACTTTATAGAAATAAAACTGCAAACTTGGAGAATGCTCTGACAAATATTAAACATTATATATACAATGAGGTAAATGTACCTTGGTCTCTTGAGAGGTAATTTAAGTTTAAAGCAATTGACATTTTGAAGCATCTCCTTGACATATAAAGAAATATCAAACACCCGATTCCATTGGCACAATGTGAAAAAGGGATATCAAAACATGGTTCATGATATTCAATTCATAAATCTTATTAAAAAAATAAAAACAAATTCACTGAAGTTCCTTTTCAGTTTTAAGAAACAGGTTGAATGTTATTAACCATACTTTTAAAAGTTTACATTTATAAATAAGATTGCATAATGGGACTGAAAAATCTAATGTACTGACAACCCTTATAAAGAAGTCCAGCATTCTTAGAGAGAGGGCACACAGGTATCCAGCATTCCAAAACAGACACAAGAAGCTACAGTACATGTCCAGAGCTATTTTTTAGGATCTCAAAATATCTGAATTTTCTGACATTTTCTGCTGAGCTATAACAGAACCATTATTTGGAACCTCCACCATTTGGAGCCAGAACACTGCCATGGTCAAGAAACAAAAGGAACAGTTGACTTACAATCTTTCTTTCAGTGCAAGGATAAAAATAAGCTTTTGATACGACATGTCTAATGGGATATTGATTTTGTTGTGCATTTTAATTAGCTCTTTGCCATCTTGTCTTACAAAATACTCTGTATCTGACAGTTCTCAGACACAGAGAAGAAAAAGGTAATTCATGCACAAGACTATAAAAATGGCCAAGTTACCACTTAAATTTTGTTATAATAACAGAAATCTGAAATTCTTGAAGGCCATGGCACTGTACTCTGACTCAAGGCACTTCTTGAGCACTATTATTCCAGCAGAATTACAGGCTCAGCTCTTCGGGCCTTACCCTGTCCTACAGGGGATACAACTGGCCATTGCTTCTTGCACAACTCCTACTGCCACAGCTGCCATCCCCCTCTTCGTCCAAGGCTAAAGTCAAACAAAGCAAGGCAACCAGCAGAAGCACCCCAAGCCTCATCTGCTTAATCTGCAAACTTGGAGATCCCTCCCTGCCACCTCCAATGACTCAAGGAAATGGAAGTATGTCCCACAACTTCCTTCAGCCCTTTTACTCGAGGTCTCGAAAGCAGCTCTTCAATCAAAAGGCTGGGGGGGAGGCAATGGTCTGTGAGTCAGGGACCAGCAGGAGAGCAGGCTGGGAGAAAGAGAACTGAAGATAGGAAGGAAGGATGGACCAGGGGTGTCTGTGTCCCACTAAGTCACAATTCCCCCAGTCCCACTCCTTCAGGATATTGACAAAATGAATGTGTACACGTAATTTGCCAGAAGATATGTTTTAGCCAAGTTGAATCTTGGAAGGTAAGCATCCTAGGATAGGCAGTATAAACAAAGGATTGTGTTTCTAAATGAAAAAATTATTACTCTAGTCAAATCTACCTGCAGTTATGGCCACAGTAATCATGACCCATCTCATCTTGTAAGTTACTTTCACTTTCATTATTAGCCAATTGGGGTTTATCTAACTGTTCCTAGCCAAAAAAGGAATTAACTGCAGTAATATGTAAACTCAATTTAGAACTAAATTCCAACTTTTAAAAAAAATTCCCTGATTCATCAAAAGTACATTTTATCCACTTAGGCAAGAACAGTATAACTGCAACTCAATCTTTGATTTAACAAAGAATATCTTCAGCAGAAGTTGATTACCTTATATGAAAGTGAGAAATCGTGTATTACAACTTTAAATCAGACAACTTTTGGTATGTTCTTAAAATTATATAAAAATAGTTTTAGTGATAAAATGCATTGGTCCCCTGGATTTAATAAAGCAGAACTGGTAGGCTTAGAAATGGCCCAAAAAAAAAGAAGTAGTACCTGATCACAGAACTAGAGATTATTATTAAACAAGTGATATAACACAACTATAAAAACAAACCTCTCAAACTCATTCATTTGCTTCGATGAAATCACGGTAACTACAGAATAAAACTCAAATTTGTAGTTAAAATAGTAACCTCTACGCACATTTTCCCCATGATGTTTTTAAACACATGAAATTGACATTAAATTCCTATGTAATATGTCATTCATTCTAAAATTACTTTGGTTTTAAGACCAAATAGTCTTTTGAATTTATTCTATGTATAAGAGATAAGACATTATCAGAATGCAACTCATTCAGTGTAAATGGCCACTATCTCTTCCTGACCAAAATACTGGAAAGGTTATTCTGACCCTTTTATTGGGGAATTGATAGCACTGTAAAGTCAGTCGTGCCTAACAGCTATGATAGTTTCCCCCCCTCAGAATAAGATCACAGTGATAAAAAGGACTTCGAAAACTGTAAAAGCCCTGCAGAGACTTTATAGCACTGGAAGCAAAAACCAGTTATTATAAGCTAGTTTCAACTTAATGTAAGAATACCACAACAAGTTTGCTTTGAACATTTAATCTGACCGAAAACATCTGCAAATGGAGAACCTATATTCAGAATGTTCTTTAGCTACCTACCACCTCTCCCAAATAGGGGTGCACTGAATTAATTACATAAATTACATGTAAATTAAGCAGTTGCGATCTGCAAACATAAGGAAACACTGAATTAAAAGCTGCCTTCCTTAAAGTGTAGTGAGACCTCAAAACCATACTAACTCTAATCTTGGTTACAAAGACAGAGAACCCACCGAACACTTACTCCTATGTAACAAATGTGAGTCTCTCACACACCTGTTATCTATTCAAATTATTAACTATCTTTGCCTTCCTAGAAAAAGGCCTATTATTTAACATTAACCGTATTCTAACTTTAAATGTAATTCATCTCTTAAAAAAATAACACTGTCTTTGAACAGATAAAGAAAAAAATGGCTTACAGAATACCACACAACTTTTCACAGGCAGCTAGACAAACTTTCCCTTTTAGAAAAATTAGTCTATATGCTACAAACTTTAAATTATTAAAGTACTATAAGCATCTAGAGTGCCACTTCATTTTTTAAAAGTATACTTAGACAACACAATCAAAATGCTTGATGTGAGAATATTCAAACATGACCATGATAACGATTTACTAATTAACACCACTTCATTTCTTTAGTGGTTTAAGCACATTTTGGTAGGAGAAAGGCATTTTCAAAATGGAATATCAAATGACATACCACAAAAACCCTTCCAAAACACAAAACAAAAGTTTAGATTACCCAAATAAATAGGCTTTTCAAATTCAAACATTATTGGTTTTAACACATAGACTTTAAGCAATTCTACTCGTTTCCATTGAAAAGACACAGAAGTGGCACTTACTGGTATAGTACAATCCCATTTTGAAGGCATGTAATGTTCTGAATATGTGAAAGAACGATAATAGTATACAAAATACAATTGCATAAATTACGTTCCTCACTACTATATGAGGTCATTTTTAGACTCAAGATAAGAGTTTTATAAGTGTTAGTTTTAAGATCCTGAAAAATGATAGAACAGTACATTCGAAGTCTGAATCAAGGAAACTCTTTAGTGGTTCAGAATCCTCTGAGAATGTACTAACCAGGAGTAAAACACTTTCTTTAAAAATAAGAAATGTTTCATTATAACTTAGCAATCCAGCTCCTTTACCCTTAAAGATGATCTTCAGCACAGCAGAGTTACCTAAAGCTAAGACCAGCAATCATCTTTTCTTAAAAAACAAGTTTTGTTAATAAAAAATTAAGGTAGACTACATAATATTTTGTAACTGTCCTGGGAAAGAAGCGTTCATAGTGCACAGAAAGGACCCACATGGCTGTTTCCTGGGTCCAAAGAAATCCTGGGAAGTTTTTTGTTGACTCTATTACACTGCTGCAAAAGGAAGCAATATCCTTCTGTTCCCTCTCAGTGAGGTAGAACAATTGACCCCCCAAATTAAAACCCAGGAGCAGATCTGAAGTAAAAAGTAGAGTTCAGGCAAAGCCACAGAATTACATTTTGATGCCTTCTTGTTGACTGAGTTGTGACAATGTTTTCTTAATGCGCAAAGCTGTAAGCCTAGCTGCTCCATTGGCATACCAACATTCTCTCATAATTTTAGCCATTACTCTCAAGGCCTACAAGAAAATGCAAAAAAAAAAAAAAGAAAGAAAGAAAAAAAATTAATGCATGCTCTGCTTTCCATTGATCTGGATAAAATCTTTACCTGTCAATTTTCTTTTTCTTTTTACATATGTACAAGTTTTTTTGTTTCAGTATTATTTAGCAAATGAATAGAAATGGAATAGCAAATGAGTAGAAATGACTTAAAGTTTCATCAAAAGAGCACTGGTGCCAGCTGCTGAAAAGCAGATGGACAAAGGGTAACTTAGCAGACCTGAAAAAGCTGAATCCTAAACCAGAGCTGGGCAAGGCCAACAAGGAACCTGACTCACATTGAAAATTTAAGTTTCCATTGTAAAGTATCCACATCAAATTTTAAAAAGATAAAATCTAGCTCTACTCTTGTTGTTGTTGGTTAAACTATGTCACATACAAATTCTTTGAATATGCTAAGATATATTGCATCTGGGCCTGGATACTTGATTTTGTTGGAGGCAGCACGCTCTCTCAATACCAGAGGTTCTGCTAAGTGCTACATTATTTTAAGATGTAAAATCAACCACTGAAGTGACCAGCGCTTTATAGCCTTTTTAAGCTACAAAACTTCCAATTTGGAGGAATACGGCCTGCTTCACCAATATTATAATAGTAACAGCTAGAAATTAAGGAGAGGTAAATAAAATTCATCTTATAAATTCTTTAAATTTGTAACTAAGAAAACATTTCTAAAACTTTTGGTGAGAGCTGAGGTTGAGAAGCTCAGACATTGCTGGAAAGCATTTTCCCCAAATTCCTGGTTAATGGTCCTCCGGGTAATCATATAAATAAACTGCAAAATCATTTGAAGCATCTTTATAATCATCTTATCCAAGTTCTTCATTTTACGAAGGGATATTACGGTCCCAAGAACTCAAGTGATTTGTTCAAACTCAGGCTCTAAAATGGTAGCCAGGCTGGTCTAGAATACAGGTCTGCTGATTCTTACCCAGTACTCATCTCACCATGCTGGGCTGCCCTGGCTGAAGGGAAGCATTCATTTAAGACAGTCTGTGCCTATAGTCCTAGCTACTCGGGAAGCTGAGGTAGGAGGATCACTTGCACCTAGGAGTTTTGAGGCTCTAGTGAGCCTAGGTGACAGAGTGAGATCCCGTCTCTCTTTTTATTTTTAAAAGCATGTGCCCTAGTTCATTTTGTTCAGTTCATCTGGCAGATCTACACAATGTTCTGATACATTAATGGCCATTGCAAATGCTCTATGGGCATTTGAATGTGCTTAAAATTGAACATGAAAACCCAGTTACTCTGTTTTTATTCATTGGTTTACCTGCTATGAAAAAGAAAGGAAAGAGAATTCTTGTCTGTTTTTCTCAAAGAAAAGTAGCAAATTTCAACTTACTAAAGCAGAAGCAGTTTAGAAAATTGCCTAATATCAAAAAGAAACACTCACTTCACAACTCTGCCATCTGTTTGGAATATTTGGCCTTGACTTCTGTTCACAAACAACTTTTCTCATTTCTTCAACTGATGGATCAGAAGGTACAAGGTCATAATAAGGCAGCTGGTAATCTTCATGAATTCCTATATTGGTAAAAAGAAAAAAATTCTATTTTGAAGAATTTATTCAGCTAATGCCAAACCCTTAGAAGGATCACCTGAGAGTTATGTTCCAATACTAAATTTGATAGGTGGAACAGGGCTTACAGCTTTCTCTAATCTCATCCACAATCTACCTCCCTGAGTTGGTACTAGGCCCGCACCTTGAAACTAAGTATTGCCATGAGATTAGTAAAGGCTATTTTATTTATTTATTTATTTATTTATTTTTGAGACAGAGTCTCACTCTGTTGTCCCGGCTAGAGTGCCGTGGCGTCAGCCTCGCTCACAGCAACCTCAAACTCCTGGGCTCAGGCGATCCTTCTGCCTCAGCCTCCCAAGTAGCTGGGACTACAGGCATGCGCCACCATGCCCGGCTAATTTTTTCTTTATTTTAGTTGGCCAATTAATTTCTTTCTATTTTTTAGTAGAGATGGGGTCTCGCTCTTGCTCAGGCTGGTTTCGAACTCCTGAGCTCGAGCGATCCGCCCACCTCGGCCTCCCAGAGTGCTAGGATTACAGGCGTGAGCCACCGCGCCCGGCCCAGTAAAGGCTATTTTAAATGACTGTGACTATAACTATGAGCTGTGATGACTAGATTAACATGTTCCCCTAGAAACTTGCTGTGCAGCAAATGAGATTTTATTCTGTAGGTATACAGCCTCTCAGTTGTACAGGGTTATATACTCTATCAGTGAGACATGAATCCTACAAGGTAAGCCTGAGGTGCAAGTACCTTTCTCTGCTTGCATCTGTCAAATAACATGCCCTACTTGCTACAACACAGAGACATACTCTGTTCCTCACTGCCTCAAAATCCTGAGGCTCTAGGTCTCTGTCAAGCCTGGGCCCCCCAGCCTAAGAGATAAGAAGACTGTTTCTTGACTAAACACTAAAAAGTACTCAATCTAAAAACCTAAAAGTTAAAATAAACTTACTCTAAAAAGTAATGTAATGTTAATTGTATTCTGTGTATGTAATCTCCAAATATCAAGTTGGAGAAAATGACTACAATCTCAAGGAAAAAAATAAGTTTGACCCAGGTACATGCTAGAAACAGCTTCCTAGATGGCCTCTCAAGCAGCTGTCGTTCTAAATAACTATATTCCAAGATAACAGGGGTTGCATTCTGATGATTCCCAAGATTCAAATGGGAACAGGAAGTGAATCCCGGGGCTAGGGCCCTGCATCTGCACACCATACCATGCCCCTCCTCATAGGTTTCATCTCCTTTGTTTTCTCTGGCACTCTTAGTGACCACTTGTTTCACACTGTTGACTGTATATAATTTCATTCAATAAAAAGGAAGGCAATTCTTGAACAACTTCTGCTCATAACAAACTATTGGGGAAGAGGGGAGCAATTTACCACCAATGGAACATCGTCGAGCAATTTCCCAGAATACTAAGCCCATTGCATAGATGTCAGCTCGTTTGAAGGATTCAAAATGTTTCATATTTATGGAATCATCTAGAACTTCAGGGGCCATGTACCTAAAAAAAGTCAACATTTTATTTTATTGAATGGCAGACACAAAATTTTTGAAATGTTTCATAAATTTTCTTTTACTCCTGAGAATTAAAAAAAATTATTCACTTTAAGACTTCTCCCCCTTTAGCATGGTTCTGCTGTTCTTAAAAATGATTCATACTTCTTATAAAAAGTTTCCGAAAGTACATAAAGTACTTTGAAAATCAGCCCCTTACTGCCACACAGTGCAAACATTTTGATGAACGTCCTTTCAGACATTTCTCTATACATAGACATATACATAGAGTATTATATAACTGAGATCATATTAGACTCTAGAAAAATATTAAATATCCACACTGTTTTGCATACTAATGATGTCAACTAAATCCCACTAAAAGCTGAAACAGCACTTTCACACTATCTGCCTTACGATCTTGGTTTCTAATGAAAGACACATATATAATTGTTAGGAATGTCCTGATTTACACCATCTGCTTTGTCATGTACTATGCAGGGACTAGTGCTTTGTCATGTACTATGTACTATATTTTAATCTAGACATCTTCTCCCTGAAACAGGATGAAAGGAAGGGCAGGAACATATTCCAGGAAAGAAAATAAAAGACACGAAAGAATGTCAGTCCTCACACTGATTACACATTATAGGGTTCTGAAAGTTCAAAAACTCTAAGGTTATAGGTCAGGACCCACAAAGACCTGCAGCAACCACCCCTTAGCTAATCAAGAATTCTGAGAGTCCCCACTAAATCCAGAAAACCCAAGTCATAAATACAATTTAGATAGACTAAAGCTGCCGGCTCTCTCTAAGGCCAAGGCAGTTTTGAAGAAATATTGCAATAACATGATGTGATAAGGGCTTTTGGGTCAGCTCTTCAAATCTCAGCTCTTCAGCTTACCATCCATATTAAGTTGGCCACATTACTTAACCTCCATGAGGTGGTTCCTTGTCTGTGAATTCAGGGTAAGAACTCCTACCTAATTAGGTTCCTTTGAAGACTCATGGACTCAATACATATTTATTGAGAATCTACTGTGTAGTAGGCACTGTGATGGGTGCTGGGAATACAAGTCTGCTCCCAAGAAGCTTGCAATCCAATGGATTATACAGACAAATAAATGGACAGTTACAACCTAATATGGTAAGTGCCTCAAACGGTCAAGTTCAGTGTGCTATGACAGCCCTTGGCAGGGACACCTAAGAGTCTTGAGGACCGAAAAAGGCTTCCTATAGGAAAGGAAAGGTGAGTATGAGTTAGGGGAATAGTAAAGTATGCTCCAGGATACAGAACATGCAAAAGTCCTATGGAAGACAGAAAGGCATATTTTCAGAAGCTGGACACGTGAAAATTGCTGGGCAAGCTAAAGCACAGCATTTAAGGACGTCATCAAATGAGGAATGTATATATATATAAAAAAAAAACTATTAAGATGATTGGCACATAGTAGGTACCCTATAAATGTTAGTTTTCATTGTTATTATAATTAACATAACTAAAAAATAATATTTTCTGGAAGGGCCACCTTTCACCAGCAGGCATCTTTTTAAGTCAGGTAACCCTGGCTTCAGAGCACGGAAGCCCAAGAGATCTTCTACCTGCAGATAATCTAACAAAGAACACGTTTGAGTCGAGTTTTAGAAAAGATAGAGAAAGAGAAGGAAAAGATGTTGATTTCAAAAGATATTAAACACTATTTACAGGTATACCTTTTTGTTCCCACTCTGTGGTTTGGAGCAATATCAATTGTATCTGTGGCTGAATCGTGTCTTACTGCCAGTCCTAAGTCTGCAATACAGCAAGTTCCATTCTTCTTCACCAAGATATTTTTTGATTTCAAATCTCTATGAGCAATAGCTGGTTTTCCTAAAGAATCGAAAATAAGACATGATTGCTTACAACCCTCACCTTCTGGTTCAAAAGCCTCTTCTCCCGTCCCAGTACCAAAGTATTTCAGCTCACATCACCCACAATACCTAGGCCACTACTAAAAACAACTCAAGTGAATCACTGGCGAAAAGTTACTAAAATTACATTTCTTTAAAGTAAAAGATTAGAAGTGAAAAAAGTTATCAGTTTGTTTGTTGGCACCTTATAAATTCTTTACAAGAATCCTAGTCACAGATTGATATTCATGCCCAGGAACCAAGAATGTAGATAATTTTTCTTTCCCATCAACTGGAATGTACTCAGAATTAAGTATATTATCTAGAAGAAGTGCTATTAAAAATAATAATTAAAATGTGGCAAATTTGGAACCTTCATACGCTGCTGATATGAACGTAAGATGGCTCAGGCACTTTGAAAAAATAGCCTAGCAATTCTTCAAACCATTAAAAGGATCCCATAATTCAACTCTTGGGTACATACCTAAGATAACTGAAAACACATGTCTACAACAATGTTTATTACAGCATTAATCCTAATACCAAAAGTGGAAACAATGCAAATATCCATCAACTTATGAATGGATACACAAATGTGGTATATCCATACAATGAAATATTACTCAGCCATAAAAAGAAATGAAATACTGATACATGTTACAACATAGATGAACCTTGAAAACATGCTAAGTGAAAGAAGCCAGTCACAAAGACCACATATTATATGATGCATTTATATAAAATGTCCAGAATAAGCAAATCTATAGCCAGAAAGCAGATTCGTGGTTGTCTAGGGATACGGAGTTTGGGGAGAAGGGGAGGCAGTGCTAATAACTACAGAGTTTCTCTTTGGAGTGATGAAAATGTTCTAAAATTGACTATAGTGTTGACTGTACAATTCTGTGAATATTCTAAAAATCACTGAATTGTACACTCGAAACAGGTGAATAGTATGATATGTGAATTATAACTCAACAGAGCTGTTATAACTAATAATAACAATAACTACAAAGATGGAGCTGGCTAAGATGTGAAGGAGCACATGTACAGTAAGTGGGAGTGGCAGAGCCATCAGGCAGCAAGGGCACAACCTCCAGAGCAGATAGGTATATTGATGTCTGACAGACTACAAGGCACGAATATCACAGCAAACATTTCATAACTAAAACAGCATTGAATTTTTCAACTGTAAAACCATATCATGTAGTCTCCTTATCTGAGGGTCAAATATTATTATTATTATTATTTTTTTTTGAGACAGAGTCTCACTTTGTTGCCCTGGCTAGAGTGCCGTGGCATCAGTCTAGCTCACAGCAACCTCAAACTCCTGGGCTCAAGTGATCCTCCTGGCTTAGCCTCCTGAGTAGCTGGGACTAAAGGCATGCACCACCATGCCCGGCTAATTTTTTCTATATATTTTTAGTTGGCCAATTAATTTCTTTCTATTTTTAGTAGAGACGGGGTCTCGCTCTTGCTCAGGCTAGTTTCGAACTCCTGACCTTGAGCAATCCACCTGCCTCAGCCTCCCAAAGTGCTAGGATTACAGGAGTGAGCCACTACGCCTGGCCTCAAATATCATTATTAGGTGGCCACATAACATTTATACAGCATGGTAATGTTTACAAAACACTTTCACATTTCATTTGATACTACATATAAAAATGCATTCACTTAAAGACTTGAATTCTGAAACTGAGATCCTTAAACATATAAACAAGACTGAATGTTACTTTTAAGAACCCACAAAAATATCCCAGTGTTATTACAATGACTAGAGAATCTAAATAAATTCCTAGGTTCCTAACTCTATCTGAGATTTAATAGTAAAATAAAATATTCTCATCTAAAACATTAGTTTTAAAATCTCTGTTAGGTTAAATTCTATTTTCTTAATAGACATTATTTATGGGAATTTAAAGCTTAAATAATAGAACTGCTTAGTTACCTTGAGTACCAACAATCTCCATGTGAAGATGAGCAAGACCACTAGCTGTGGACAGAGCAAGTTTTATCATTCCTTCCACAGTAACTGTGTATCTGTTCAAGTAATCAAAAAGGGATCCATGCTCATGATAATCTGATACCAACCAGAGCTGAGTCCAAGTACCATTGTCTGTAAAACAGAATAACAGTATTTCAATTGGGTTGCAGAACAATTACGATTTATTTATTCAAAGGTTATTATTTTTTACTCTCAATCCTGAATCACACAACTGCAGTACGATGCCACCTTTAGTCTGTATGCATCTCCTTCCCATTTTCTTGTATATTCAGTTTGTCTTACACTTTTACATACATATCCTTTACATCTTCAGAGTAAGTCCCCCATTCTTAAGATAAGGCAAGGATAATTAATCCCATTTAAAAGACAAGAAATTCTAGCTCAAAGATGGTAACTTTCTTAAGTCTACACAGAGAGGAGCAGAGCTGAGACTCCTGAGTGCCTAGAAAAATGCCTGGGTCAGGTTAGGTGCTCAGTGGCTGTTTCTGAAAGAACAGAAGGAAAAAAGAAAGGCAACAGGGAGGGATGGAGGGAGATGAGAAGCCTCCCAGCATGGTCACAGAAGGAATGGAATAGTATGGGACAAAACTGAAAGTGAGTTTTAATGAGAAATGATAAACTTTAGTGACAGACTATACACATAGTTCACAAAGATGCAAGACAAGGTAACTATAATTCCAAGGTTGCTAGTTCAGAAAAACAAAAATAGTGGTACCTCTGACACATGGGGAAGCTGAAACAGAAACTGAAACATTACAAGAAAAAGCTGGAAAAGCTCAGAAACCAGTTTTACACAGTTATTCTGAACCTAAACGACAAGGAATATGGGTTCCAAAAGATCCTTTGTAAGCTGATACATGAGTTCAAAATGTGTTTTCTCACAGGAATAATGGTAAAGATAATGGCTAGGCTCCTAGGCTGGACTCGTCCACAAAACCTATTTAACCCAGAAGTAGCTGGAAAACCCACATATTTAATTAAATCATGAAAAAAAAAGAAGCACTGCAACATTAGGAGATAGCACAATTCAGTGAGATGCACACTCGGAGTAGTTCTGACCTGGGTTGGAATCCAGGGCTTGCATTATTGATTATGCAACTTCTGGCAAGTTTCTTAACCAATGAATCTCTGTTTCTTCTTTTATATAACAAGAATAGTACCTTACTTTGCAAGACTATTAAGAAGACTTAAAAAACAGAATGCCAGATTTAAGCAGTTTGTACATAATAACCTAAAATGTGATGTTTCCTTCCTTACTAGTTATGAAATAAAAGACAAAAACCCCAAATTGACATAAAACAATTCTATATTTTGAAGGCTGTTACTTGAAGAAAAGTAACTCATTAGAAGTGATTAAGAAAGAAGATAGAAACTTTTCAGAAAGATTCTGGAGAGGACTTCTGGGTATTTTCAAAATGCCTTAGAGATTCATATCAGTTCTTTGTTAACTTGTCCTTCATAAACTTTATAAACTGATTCTGTCCAAATTTGCACCTTTTCTTTTCCTTGACATAGGTACATTATTAGCTTATTTGCAGGCCTTTTAACCATGGCTGAATTTTGAGATTCACAAATACAAGAACTACAGAGGAAGACAGGCAGATGGAAGAAAAGGGAGATCTTCTGAGGTTACTGACAAGTAAGGTTATATGAGGGGACCTGCATATAAAGGGCTGTCTGAGGTGGAATTCACTAAATCAGGAGGATGAAGATAAAGGAAAAGGCAATTGGGGTGGAGGGCTAGGTTCAGAACAAAGTCCATTAACCCCTGACAAAGTAGAAAGAAGTGGGTAGGAAAAAGCCAGTAGGGTCAGCTAGTTCCCGTGGTGACCACCAGATGACAGCATCAGCTTGGCTGGAGAAAGTCCAGGGCACAGCAACACTAGCATTTTGTGCCTGTGTGTTTGCAACTTGGAACATGGTACAAACAGACCCTGGGGGAGGTTTAAGCTTCAAAATGCAGATTTGAAAGCCTCACCATAGCTGAGTTTGGAACCATGAATGTGGTTAAGTTCTTTAAGGGAGCAATTACTATTTGTAGAATTAAAGCTAAAGCCTTCAAATGAATCAGTAAGAAGGGTTAAGAGTTTGAAAAAACAAAGACAATTATTAAGAAATAAGAAGAAACAAAGAAAGTCTAGGGTCATAGAAAATAATAAAGTAAAGGTTATTTTAAGAGTTAGGGGAGGAGATATGGTGTCGAAGGCAGACAAAATTAGAACTAAGGATTTGGTTAGGCTGTGATTACTGCTTTTGTTTGTTTTGTTTTTAAATTAAGTAATACTGAATTGTTAGTAGCCACTAGTAACCGCTGCCTACACCCATCACTGCTCTTGTCCTAAACATTATATTCCCCCCCCATGTGACGCAATAGGAAGTGTACAATATCCCTAATATGTATTCCGGGGAAAACCAATAAAACCTCAATCAGATTCAGCCTCTAAATCTAACAGGTTTGAGAAAATACAGAGGAGCTAGTTAAGAGACACTATGGGAATTCAATCAGCAAAATCGAGAATGTGATAAGCCCTACAAGACAAACAATCCAGTCTCTTCAACAAATAAACTACAAGAAGGAAAAAAAGACAGAGGGGGAAATCTAAAGATTTTAAGGGATGTAAAAGAAATATCAACAAAATGCAGCATATGGACTTGAAATCCTAATTTGAATAAAGAATTGTTTTAAAAAAAATAGGAGACAACTGCAAAAATTTGAACCTGACTGGTTATCTGATGACATTTTATAAATCAGCAATGGTAGTATGATTGTTTCGTAAAAGTTTCCTCATCATTTAAAGATACGAATTAAAATTGTTTATGGATAAAAGATATGTTATCTGGGACTGGCTTCGAATAATGGAGTTGAGGCAGAGTAGGTGAGATCAGAGATCAATTATAACTGGCAATGAGCTGATAATTACTGAAGCCAGATCATGGAGGAACATTATACTAATTCTCTACTTTTCTGTATGCTGTAAATTTTCTATAAATAAAAGTTAAAAAATAAAGAAACAATACATGCTTGTTGTATATAGCTTTGAAAATGCAGAGAAACAAAATCATAAAAATCACCCATAATCACCAACTGAGATTAACACTGTTAATATATTGAAGAAATAAATACTGCTGAAGAAAATGGAAGGGGAAAGGAGGAAAAAGATGAGCACAGATCTGGCCAAGCTAAAAAAGATAATGTTTACATTTTATAAAACAATTAGAGACTCAGGAACATGTTGCCAAGAGCCAAGAAAATCTTTAAGAAGTTTCTGTTTTTAAAAGTTTCTAATATATTGTATTTGACTTTAATGGACTAATTTATATGACAAACATCTTTTTCTCTTTGAATTTGATGATGTTTAGTAGCTATATCTTTAAAAAGGCTTAAATAGATCTTGTTATACAAACAAATGTTACCAACCCTTATTGTCTGCTGCTATAAATCCCAGGATGTTTTCATGACGTAACATTACAGTTTGATAAATCTCTGCCTCACGGAACCATGAGCGCTCTTCTCTGGAGGAGAATATCTTAACAGCAACTTCTTCTCCCCGCCACTTCCCTCGCCAAACTTCTCCAAATCGACCTTTGCCAATGCTTTCTTGTAACACAATAGTTCTCGCAATTGTTCTCTGAACAAGCAATGGTAAACCTAAAGATAAAAATAAATTGTAGTCAACACAAAAATTCAACAATATTACATGTTTCAAACACCATAATAGGTACTAAAGAGTGACCTAGAAAGGTATTATTCTTTATGATATCTTATAATCTCACTGGGGAGATACAGACTACATTTGCAATAAAATAATGAAAAAAGGAAAATAATAAATACATTAAGAGAATCCAGAAACTCCTGTCTAGAGGGTAAAAGTAGGCTTTGTAAAGTAAGTTGAATTTTGACTATTCTTTATAGAAGGGATAGGGCCAAAGAAGAGAAGGAAGTAAGGTGGTTAGGTAGGGGGAATATGCAAGCAAAGGTTGAAGAAGGAAATGAAGGATACATGTTAGGGAACAAGCCTTGATAATCAGAGAGGATACATGTGGCAAAGCAGTGAAAGAGAAGGTAAGCTATCACCAGAAAATGAAGAGTGCCGAATACCACACTCAAAATAACCAATGAGAGCTTTAGGTAAAAGAGGAACCATTAAAGATTTCTGAAAAAAGGGACCATGAATGGGGTTGGGGGGAGATAATTTCAAAAATCTTATTTTAGAAAGATGAATCTGGTAATGGTTTTACTGATGGGCAGAGAAAATGATGCGAACTCAAAAAACAGAAATAAATTCTGGCCTAACTTTCAGTAAGTCAGTAAAAATCATCACAGAAACTATTTCAAGGCACAAAATTTACTTGCTAGGAACTGGCTATATAGTCAATACTAGTGTCTTTTTTTTTTTTTTTTTTTTTAGAGACGGGGTCTCGCTCTTGGTCAGGCTGGTTTTGAACTCCTGACCTTGAGCTATCCACCCGCCTCGGCCTCCCAGAGTGCTAGGATTACAGGCGTGAGCCACCGCGCCCGGCCCAATACTAGTGTCTTAAAGAACAATGCCAAGTAACTTACCTTGGAAATGGAGCACTTGTGGTTTTTTTCACTAACTGACTTGCCTTACTTCAAAATACATATTTTAAAATATTGCCGTACTTATTTCATTTAAAAGGATTTACTATTAATAACTACCTACAACATTAAAGTGGCACTATATTTGAGACTATCACTTAATATCAGATCCCCCATCTGCTAAGGAACTATCATTTTAAATTATGCTGACACTAACAAATAAAATGCCATTGTACATCATGTTCTACACTAGTATTTTATTTATGCTATCTATGTACACACAAATCTGTGTCATTTATAATCTATATTCAAAGCTGCTTGCTAGATCCAATTAACCCAATGACAGTAAATGAAATTATCTGCTCTCTTTGGTTCCCTGATGTGAAATGCTTATAAATCCAAATGTTAAGTCTTCAAAGTGATCAGAAGCTTTTTCTTTTTCATCTTTATTCTCAAATGGGTCCTTTCTTCCCCTAGTCTACCCTCCGTATCTCCTGTAGTTAGCAATCTAATTATAAACAACTTTTTGTTTTTAAGGAGACTGCTAGTTAAAAATAGATCTGTTCCAAATCCTTATTTAAATCAAGGTGCTCTTCTGTACTATGAATAATTAATTCCTATGTTGTTTACTGTTAAGTACTAATTTATTAAATTTTCTTACAGCCTTGTACAGAGCCATACCATGTACTGAAAAGTATACTTACTTAAGAGTTAATTTCAGGAGACTAATTTGGAAGTTACAAAGTCAGGTAATAAAGAAGAAAAAGTAATCACAAACAGGAAGTCTGAAAATGTCTAACAGGTTCAGGACTCATGTAAGTGGTATGGTCAAGAAAGGCTAACAGGACAAGGGAAATTTCTGTCTTCCCCTTCACCACTGGACTCTAAGACACAGAACTAAAATTAATAAGCAAATCTAGATTTGTCATACTATCTATTGTGGGTTATCATACCTCACATGAATAGTTGAACATTTTTTAAAAGTAATTTTTCTTCTAAAGACAAAATTAAGCAGGCCTAATTCATTTTAATAGATCTGTGAATTCTGTGCTTTACTCTTCTGTATCTTTAGAACTGCTTGAGAAAAAACTCAAACAGGGAAACAGGGTCCCAGCAGCTTCATATGCAGTAAACAATGGAAATAAGACCTGAACACATGCATATATTACAAGAAATCATAAGCATGCACAAGATATAATGAACACTGGCCTAAGAGACTCACTCTTTCAAAAACTGGCACATATGCACATGCACACACTCACACACTTGGGTTGGAGCTGCCAGAATTCAGCCCTTCATTGTCTTCCCTGTTAAAAGTAGTCTTTGAGAGGTAGAGACAGGGCACTCCTTAACTATGGTCATGGTGTTGAGTAATAAACATGTGAATTCAAAACATGAAATGCTTAGTTTTACCTTTTCCTCATTAAATCAAAGAACTAAAAAGGGTATTATAGATATTTTATGTACTCATAGGCACAAGTCCAATGCACAAGGTGGCAGTAAGGCTTTATAGCGACTAGAAGGGAAACAGATGGCATTTTCTGCGATCATTCAACAGAAGATGGCTTCTGCCTGCATAAATTCAGAGGGAATTCAGTACACAATGAACTCTGATAGGGAAAGGAGGCCTTAAACTAAGCTTTTTTGTACGATGCAGCAAATTAATACCATATATCAGATTTCTCTTCCAAATATGTTTTCAATAAGAGTAACACTTGTCTTTGGACATAACTTTACAATTTACCAAGTGCTTTCATGCAAACACTTGTCTCATCTGAACTTTACAATAATCCAATCACAACAATTCACAGGGCAGGGTTCATCACTTTCATTTTAAAGATGAAATAGCTCAAGGATGAGACATCAGCTAACTGCCCAAAACCACAGAGCTAGCAAGCAATATAGACAAGTTTTTGCAGGGTAAAGCATAAGAGGGAGAAAAGCTTTCAGTCAACAGAGAGTTGTGGTCCCTGATGGATCTAGAAATGTATATAAAAAGGAAAAAGAATAATTCCATTCTTTATTTCACATCTACATCTTAAAAAGTAAACGAATATATTCTTATTCAGAAATCATGCTCTTCCTAAGCCAGCACTCAGCAAGGAGAAGGCCATGTTCAGTTCAAGTGCCAAGATCATGAAACCCAATGTTGAGAAGCCAAACAAGTTCAAATCCAGCACTTCCTAGGCTCTTCTGGAGCTGGAGATGAAATCAGACCTCGAGGCTCAGCTCAAGGAGCTGATAACAATAGCCAAGGAAACTAAATTGGTGGTGGCAGGAAAGCTATCATAATCTTTGTTTCCGTTCTTTAACTGAAGTCTTTTCAGAAAATCCAAGTCCGCCAGTACATGAATTGGAGAAAAAGTTCAGTGGGAAGCATGTTGTCTTTATCACTCAAAGGAGAATTCTACTAAGCCAACTTGAAAAAGCCATACAAAAAATAAGCAAAAGTGTCCCAGGAGCTACACTCTGACAGGCATGCATACTGTGATCCTTGAGGACTTGGGTCTTCCCAAGCAAAACTGTGGGCAAGAGAATCTACATGCAACTGGTGGCAGCCGGCTCATGAACGTTCATTTGGACAAAGTACAGCAGAATAATGTAGAACACAAGGTTGAAACATTTTCTGGTGTCTATAAGCAGCTCATGGGCAAGGATATTAATTTTGAATTCCCAGAGTTTCAGTTGTAAACAAAAATAACTAAATAAAGTATATCGGAAGGGAGGAAGGAAAGAAGAAAAGAGGGGAGGGGAGGGGAGGGGGATGAGAGAAATGAAATCAACTGCCAGCCACACAGCAATTTCTTTTAATCGTTTAGATGGGCGTGTTCCACTGTACCAAGTGGCATGAGCTGCTCTGCTTTTGATTTCCCTGGCTGTTGGCTGTTAAGTTTGGTGACAAGAGAACAGATCTAAGGGATTAATTCAAAATGATCTGTAGCCACCTTGATTTTCTGTAACTTTGGTCCTTGCTTATATCAGTTTTGGACCAGGCTAATTTCTGGTATGAGCTAAATCTTTGAGAATCACCTGAACTCGGAATCAATGGGAAACACCAGGAAAGCCCTAAAGTAACCTTTCTCCACAACTTCTGCCCAAAGACTACCACATCTTCAGTACTAAGGCTGCTCCAGCTAAGTTCAACCTCTCATTGCCTTCTCCCCACAATCGTCTTAAGAGTCCCTAAAGTTGCCTTAAAAAACCTAGGCTCCAGTACAAGCCTGTACGTGCCCTAGTAGTCAAGAACAGAGCTCAGTTACTGACTACATATGGCCAAAGTCTACAGAAGAGTTCAGGTAATGAAATCAGTTTCTCATACTAAATGAATGAACAGATATGCATACAATATATATTCATTTCCTTAAAATAGGCATTTGTCATTCTATGAGTTTTCTTTAGTATACCATGTAATTTTTTGCTTCAGGGTTACATTCTTGCCCAGTCATAACTTCTGCTTTAGTGTTCCTTTAATATCACTTGATTATATAATATAATTAGTGAAATTTTCATATTTTCAAATGTTTATCCATGAATTTAGTCCTTATTTGAAGATGATTTATATTAATACTTTTCAAAGGATAGTCCATCTCAGTTAAAAGTCCTAACAAATCACTTTAAGTATTATTATCAATAGTATCTGTTCCATATTTCTAATGAGGAAAACAGAAGCCCAAAGAGGAAACATGGTTTAACCAAGGTCATATAGCCAATCAATGACAAAGTTTGCACTGGAATCTAGATCTACTGACTCCTAGCTAAGTATCAAATTCCAAAAATGTGGGGGATAGGGGTGTTCCTCTCTCAGTATCCTTCCGAACCACATGCAAGAAAATGTAAAATTCCCCTGTGGTTTAAACGTGAAGTACTGCTATGACAAAATCCACCTTGCGATGATTCTGGCAATTAGCCAGTCTATTTCTGCTCCCATAAAACTCAACAAACAGAACTGAGAAAAGCAAACATCACAGGGGCCATGGACTCACACAAAACATTAAATAACAGGGTGGTTAGATTTTTTTTTTCTGAAGTGAGAAAATGACTACGAATTCATCAGTGTAATAAAAAAAGAAAAGAAAAGAGGCCTGCACTAAAGAGTAATTTCATATAATGTCAAAAAAGCAAATAACCTTCACAATTCCAAACACATTTGTCTCATGCCCGCTTTCAAATATAAAAATAAAGCTGCTAAGTAATCCTGAATAGAATGGGTAGTTGCAGACTGAACATCTTTGAACTTCAGCCTCATCTATATGAGAATAATTGTCCTTATTCTTTCTACTTTACATAGTCATGAGAAGCAAATTAGATTGTACAGGTGAGAATGCTTTGAAATTTATACAACTATGGGGCTGACTTACTTATTTCAAAAATTAAAATAAGTTCCAATCTGTCTATACTAAACTAGCCACTACACTTAAAGACCTTTATTATGCTCAAACCTGGAATATTGTTTACACTATCTCAAATTTTAACAAACTAAGCCAATTGGCTTACCCAACTAATAAATACCACAGTTAATTTTTAAGACTTCTTAGGAAAAAGGAGAAAGAAGTACATTACCTGATCCAGAACCTGATGTTGTCATATCATAAATTAAGTCTTTTAATGTAGTACCCTCTGAAATAAAAGGGCGATCTAATGAAGGATCCTCTTCATTTGGCACTCGATGGTGAATGACAGTGCGGTTATGGCAGATATAGACCATCAACATGAGTGAGATGCAGACGAAGCAGACCGGTCCAGCAATGACAGCTGCCAGTTCAACAGGACCAAGACCAGGTGACGGCTTCACTGAAAAAGGGCCTCGAGTGAAATAAACATCAACAACAACAAAAACATAGTAGGTGGCACCCACAGGTTCCTAATCCTCCACAATTTCTGCAGTTGGCCACTGCCACCACTTAGTCTAACAGCCTCATTACAACCACTCATAGGGACTCAAATCCAGAACAAGTAAATCATTCAGTCTCCTCCCATTGGCCCTCTTTTTAAGATCACCAGCTCTGTCAGCACCCACTTATTCTTCCTGTGTTCTCCAGCCATCATCTAAATCACAAGGCCAGCTACCACCAAGACCCTCTCCATTTATCATCTCAGGCCACTAATAAATGAACCAATCATTTGGCACAACTCCCATTAACATCTTCTGCAAAGTCTTTTTTTTTTTTTTAGGTACTTTTGGCTTGTCTTCTTGTTCCAAGGCCAGTACATGCTGATAGCAGGAAAAAACATATATAAATATATATATCACCACCAATTTTTTTAAGGCAAAATATATTCTTTGTTTTATTAATAGAGTTTGCACATATATACTTTCTAGTCTTTTAGCCACCTAGACTTTTAATTCCAGATCATTTATTTACTTATAATCTCTTAACAATTAACATTTTCTGTTGTTTTAGAACCACATTAATTACAATTATTTTGACATTCATCCTGAGCCTTACTGGTTCACTGTTTACCACCATTTCTTTCATATCATATCTTTCCCATTCTTGAGATGTTCAGAGTCCACATGGATCCTTACACATTGAATACTTAATTATTGAAAGATGGCTATTGCCTTTGTATATGAAAAATCTTGGCTTATTCTGGGTGACAACATATGTTATAAATAATCCATTGCCCCGATACTTAAAGCAGAAAATTTGAACTTTTTTGCATTTTATAGGTAACCAGCATTTATGTCTGCCAAATGCTTATGCAATTTTTTTATTCTTAAAATTGATACTTTTTATTATATGTATTTGGGTTAATATTTTTTTCATTAGTTTTGCCTAATATTCTTCTCTTTCTGCTCTTGTGCCTTTTTCTGGAATTCTGATAATAAGCATATTAGGTCATCTAGACCTGTCCTATACAGCTCTTAACTTGCTCACCAATTGTCTTTTTCTCTGAACACAATTATAACACAATTTCTTAAGCTCGTGTTGCCTTAAGCTTGTCTCAAACTTGACTACAAAATTCCAGTATCCAGTCTGCTGTTCACTCTCAATACTGTACTTTTAAAACATTCATCAACTGAGCTTTTCATCTGAAAGCATTTCATAATGAACTGAAAATAGACATCGGACTGTCTGAAAGTTCCTCCGGAACATGTGGTAAACCTATTTCACAAGACATTGACTCTAACTTATCCAGTTCAGAGTACTTCTTTTGAACCCCTGAGTCTTTTCATTTGTTAATTTTTTACTGTTTGCTTATCCTGTAGCTGGAAATAAGAAGTTTATGTATGTTTAGCATTAGAAATGAGATAACTTCTTCACAAGGTTTTATACATGTCTATTCTGATATTTCGAACTCAAAAATGGAAATGGGAATTATCATTTTCTTTGTCATATTAGGACTACAGATGCCTTCATAAAAGTCACAAAGAAATTATAGTCTGACAGAGCCTTACCATGAGGAGCTTCACTACCCTGTTGAATGGTAGAAGGCTGCCTACCTTCTATAACTCAGAGGACTGGCCTTTTTTGCCTAAGCTACAGTGGTGCTTCTTACTTCATTAGCATGAGGTTTGGACCAACTCTGAGTGGGAAAGTGAGTACTGTGGTCTGCTCCTCTGAGCACTGAAAACAGGTGCTTCATAAAAGAGAATTGAGAGTTGTCTCTACAGCCTAACCTCATCTTCAACCACTCATCTTAAGGTATTGGTGGGATTTCTTGAGAAGTCCTTTCATTTACTTCTTTCTCGTATGGTTAGTCACTTCTTCACTAGTCTGGTGTCATCTGTACTATAACTTGCAGAAGTTCCTCACAAGTGTTAGCGTGTGGGAGGCATTCTTCCATTAATTCCACTGGCACTAATATAGGTTTCCCTCATTTTTCTATTCCTTTGATTACTCCTATTACAGTAGGAATTTGGTATTTGGGGAAAGTGGTAAAAGAGTTAAATACATGTGCTCACACTTAAGATGTATGCTCCATCTTAAATCAGAACCTTAAAATTAAAGAGTTTACAAAGCTTTCAAATTACTGGCTCTCCCAGGACATTTTAAAATGTAAACTATGGGTGAAGGACCAAAAATCTAGAAATCATGTATAATTAATTTATACACAGAGCAAAAACAAGGTGAAATTACAAAATGAAAACATCTGGACTGTTTAATGCTACTCTCAATCCTTGCCTATTAAAAAGCTGTTGATTGCTTTAAAAGGTAGGAACATTACATAAGGAAGAAGAAACTCACTCTGAGGACAAAGTGGGGACTCTGGGGACACAGTACTGCTGTGGGCTTTGTCAGAATTCGTTTTTATGAGGCTACCCTTTTAGACATAAGAGACCTCAGAGAAATTCTATCCTGGAACCACCTTCTCAAACAAAACATATCCTGGAGGCAGGATCTTGGTTATTCTTATAGCTCCATAACTATGGACAAATTACTTCTTGCCTCTAAACTGAAGAAGTTAGGCTAGACGATACCTATGATCCCTCCCAGTTCTAAAATCATAGTCAGGGTTTTAAGAACTTTACTTGTAGTATTCAGAAAAAAAACAAAAACAAAAAGAAAACGTATACAATAACTTACCAGTAGTTGGGAGTTCTATTTTATTGCAATGGTCCTGATTGCAGCAATATGTTGTGGTAACAGATCCCGTTTTTGAAGAGGGTGCACATACAAATGGCCTGTCTCGAGGAATTAGGTCAATTTCAGCTATACACATGCTATTGTGTATAACTTTGTCTGTGGTCTCTGTGACAGAGACAAAGCAGAGCCCATCTGTCACACAAGTAAAATTGTCTTTTGTACAGAGGTGGCAGAAACACTGTAATGCTGGAAAAAGAGAAAAAGATTCTATTAGAAAAAATCTCAAGGTTAATAGTTTGAAAATATCAAACATTCATTCTAATATTACATTCTTGATCCTGTTATCACACAATTTCTATGCATTGTTTAAAAAATAACTGTTCCTCTTAGAAATTCCAAATTCTGTTGCAAGCCACATACGTGCAGAAGCCTATGGAAATGTGGTAAAAATTTGGACCCAGATTTTTCCTAAAAATTTTTTGCTTCCAAGGATAAAAAAATTTTTGTTACATACAATTTCATTGGCATAAGGCAAGTATTTGCCCTCTCGTTTCAAACAAAGTGTATGTAAATTTTTAATGGTTATACTTGTTATCACCCCAAAACTATACGTCCACATACTCCTCCATTGGGGAACAATGTGTGAAAACACTACCAGCCATTACTGTTAAGTTGGAAATGCCATTTCAGTGATTTATGGTAATGGAGTAATGGAAATAGATTCATAGTGAGCCAGACACTCTCTATTGCCCTTGGTGCAAACCCTAAGATATGAGTCTTCCAGCTAGAATTGGGGTACTCTTTCAGTGAAACCAACCAGACACCACCATTATCAGCACATATATGCCCCAACCACATAGGCAATCTAGCCACAGAAATGACTGCAGCAAACACTAGCTCCATATCTACTTGATCTTTATGGCTCAACTCAGGAGTAAGCTCTTTCAGGAAGGAAGCCTTGCAATTATCACCAACACCTTCCTATACACACAGATTCCCATACCCACAGATACACATACACTCATTCCTGCTCTCCAGTGAGGTTAAGTGATCCCCAAAAGCACATACTGCTTACCAGAATTGCTACTTTTGTTTTTCTCTCTTCTATGAAACTGTAAGCTCCTTGAGGCCAGAGACTTGTATTAATCATTTCTATAAATCTGCCATCTAGCACTAAGTCTGATACGGAGCATCATTCAAAAACTACTTGTTGAATGAATGATAGACTAGGTACTTATATCTCACCATGGCCTCATGAAGTTGCAAAGCACAGACATGTCCTCAAGTCCAATCAAATTTTCCAATTACTTGTTGGCAAGGGAAAAGTAAGAGTCTAGGTATGTGGAATGGCCATCTAGGATGAGACCAGTGAGGACCATGGTATCTAGAAAAGGAGTTGCTAGGCAGACAGGCAGTCCAAAAGAAAGCTGACTCCCTGAACAGCTAATTTGCTGCACAGGAAAGGGCAACCCTGAGTTGTTCAAACCCTGCACATTCCCAAGAAAGTCCTGTTTTCAGAAATTGGCCTTGTCTGGTTCCTGGGAGATGAGCTCTGTTCCTCTGGAACATTCTCCCTGATAAAAATGTTTCTGTATGCCCGAGGCCTTGAGTCACATGGTACCAGTTTGATCAGACAATTTATGCTAAAAATGTTTTATAGTGAACACCTATTATTGCCGTGAAGGGGTAGAGTCTGAGTAGCTGAAGCCAGTCATGCAGATGCTGCAAGACTACGTAACCGACCCCAATAAAAACCCTAGACACCAAGGCCCAGGTGAGTTTCCCTGGTTGACAATCCTTCACCCATTATGTCAACATATCATGCTAAGAGAATTAAAGCCATCTATGCTACTCCACTGGGACAGGATACCTGGAAATTTGCCACTGGTTTCTCCTGGACTTTGCCCTAGGTACCTTTTCCTTATGCTGATTTTAATCTGTATCTTTTTTGCTGTAATAAGCCATAACCATGACTATATCACCTTTTCTAAGTCCTGTCACTCCTTCTAGCAAATCAAGTCCTAGAGACCCCCAACTCACTTGCTAAACTCAAACTAGGAAGGTCACATTCTCCTCAAGCAGGTGCTTTTTGGTTGCTGGCTTAATTACCACACTTGTCTGTCACCTCTACAGCAAAGTTTTACCTTAATCACTATAAACATGTTTTCTTCATAGACAGTTCAGCTATCTATTTGACTTAACTCTTCCTAAGGAGAAGGGAACTCAAGAAAAGTACGAGGAAGAGACACATCATAATCTATTTAAAGACTGTTAAAAGAGACAGTTGTTATTCATGATGATGTTTGATGGTGATTATAGGTTCTCTGGGTATAATTTCCTAAGGAGGGATTCTGAATCAAGAATTCATGGACTGGCTTCCAGGGTACATGAAACTGCAAGCTGAATGCTGTATATATTTGCATTTTCAAGGAGAAGATCTATAGCTTTCAACAGGACTAATAAAGGGTCTGTGATTCACAAAAGATTAGAACCACTACCACAGAGACTGATGACAATCTCTCCTAAATCCTCTTTACTCATGATTAGTTACTCAACCCATATTTTCTAAGCATTACTTTTATCAGTTTTTCTACCAAAAGCTTAGTATACAAAGATTAATGTTAATAACTGATGGTCACGACCCTTGAAGAGCTCCAATGACTAGTGAGGGAGAACATTATAATACAATGTGGGAACTGCTATATCTAAAAAATATTACCTTGAATACTCTCCCAATTCTAAGACCACCATGACTCCCCTGGTGTATAGGAGACAGGGGTTAAACATTTGGTCTAATAATTAAGACTTTTACTTTTGGGTTACATTTTACCTTTCATATTACAAATGCTATCCAAGGCCACATAATTCTCACCATTATAATAACCAGGTCTTCTATGACCTTGGTCTTTACACATACTATCTCTCTGCCTAGTTTAAACCCATCCTCTTATCTGCCTCTTATCCTTTAAGACCCCATTCAAACAAGATCTTTCCCCTGATGTACTTCTAAATCTCTCCCCTACCCTTCTGACAACTGGGAGCTCCTTTCAGTATGTACCATAGCCCTCTTTGCATACCTTTAAAACAGCACAAATCAATCTATTTACAGTTTGTTGTTAAAGTGTCTTTCATTGCATACACCAATATAGGCATGGCACATTCAAAAGCCCAAAGCCAAACAGCCAATACCATATATGCACTGTATTAATATTACACCCAAGTGTTATATATGGGTCCTATCTTTGTAGTACAATTTGCAAAAGTTCATTAGCAGTAAATGTGACTCTCTAAGTATGCAATGATGTTTTTCCATTCTCATTTCCAGTAATAACTGGTTTAGTAAAACATTTAATGAAGATTTCAGTAATGTCATAATGTTAATCTTATTTTCCAGTGAATGAAATAACTGACATCTCATTAAAACTTAACATTTGAGGAATGCTTGCTGGTGTTTTGGTTACATATGAAGTCTCATTATCCTGAACTTACCAAGAAAGCCTTGAAGTCATTTATACCATCTTACACAACATTACTGATGAGAATAGGCACTCACAGCTTTCATTATCACTGAAGTTAAAATACAGAAACAGATTTAAAATGGAATCAGACCTAAAGCTATTTTTTCTACTGTAAAATCTAAACATCATCTGTCATATAGTATAACTGTATTAATTTAAATTTTGTTTTTTTGAAGTTGTCTTGTATTTAATTTACATATTTGGTTTATAGTGGAAATGATTTTAAAAACATAAGGGTTTTATATCTAGTTTCATGTCTATACAATTTAAGTGACATCATGAAAAATACATTCTGTACTTCTTTCAATGGGGTTATTGCAGTATGGTAAATTTGAAAAAATCAGCACTAAAGAGCTTGTCTTTACTCTTTCAATGAGTCTTTCGATAAGAAAAACAGGTCACTAGACAAATACAACATCATATAACACAAATCTTAACCAGGCAAAGATTTCTCTGTAGAAGGAATTTTGAAATTCTATCTCAACACTCTAAATCAGTCTTTTTTGAATACAAGATTGCTATTATATGATACCGTAAAATAGTTTATGGAAATACTAAAACAGGAATTTAAAAATTCCCATGAGCACATTGGCTTTAATTGCCATTTTTTAAAAATGCAGATTTATTTTCTTAATAGATAGATCTAGCCCCTGGCTGTCCTCCCCGCTTTTATTAAACTATGTTTTTGTATTAATTTTTAAATGCATGTATAGGGCAAAATTCCTAAAAAAGGTATACAATGATGTCTCCTTCCTACCACCCCAAAGCCCAAGTTCCACTCACCACTCCACAACACCAGCCCATCAACTTGACTCATTAGATTCTGCAGTTACTCCCTGAGCATCTCTACATGCCAGGTACTATGTGTGCTATGAGATGTAGGGGTGGATAGGATAAGGTATTTGCTCTTAAGTAGTTCACTAGAGTAGAAAAGTAAGGCATTAAACAGATAATTAAAATCCAGAGTCCCCAGGAGAATGATCAAAGTGCTTCAATTCTGCTGAGGTAGAAGAGATATCAAGAAAAGTTTCACAGGCATTTAAGTCAGAACTTGGGGAATATGTACAATTTGCTAGCTTCATAAAGGTGAGAAAGCTATCCTGACTGGGATTTTTTTTCCCCATCAGTGGCAGGATTTCATCCTTAGTGGCTGGCATTTCAAGTAAGATCATCAAATTTAAATAACTTTTCAAGATGCTAACCACAATGGTTTCATTTCATCAGCAAAATGAACATAATACCTTCCCAACCTGTTCGATCGTCTCACTGAGATGATCAAATGAGATACTCTACATTAACACATTTGGAAACTAATATAAATTATTATATAAACACAAAATTATCACATATGATAAATGCCATTATTTCAAACATGTTTGTATTTGTAGGCCACTAAAGGAATACCCCTTCCCATAGTGCCTAAAATTCTACTGTAGAATACTAGATTGACAGAACTTCATGAAGATCATCTAGTTGTAATTCAGTTCTGTCATTTTATTAATGAAGAAACCAAAACTTAAGAGAACCAGAATGATTTATAATAATATTCTATCTTACAGATGAATGTGAATCCCCACTATATTATCATCATGAACATGAATGAAATATACGCAACCATTTTCTGTACTGGTATCCCTATGCTCAGTAACCCTAAATTTTAAAGACTCCCAAGTGGACCAATAGTACAGCTTTGTGTTTAGACGCCTAGAGTTTGACTTTTCTGCCTGATAGCAAAGATAAGTACCAAATTCCCTATTTAGTAGCTTTCTACTACTCTAGCTTTGCTTCCATGCCCCAAACTACCAGTAAGCATAGCTTTCTTAATTTTGAGACACACATTTCCCCACACTTTAACATTTCTGAAATCTGGGTACACTTTATAATCAAAGTCAAAAGAAACTCCAGTTTCCAGACAGAAAGGTAAGATAGAATGAGTTGTTGCAACTTATGCATGTACAGACTTCGCTATGCATAAAAAAGATTACGAGTTGAGTACACCTTATGAGAAATGCTTGAGACCGATGTATTTTGGATTTCAGATTTTTTTAGGTTCTGGAATATTTTCATATACATAATGAGATTTCTTAGGAATAGGACCCAAGTCCTAAATATGAAATTCATTTACATTTCATATATACATTATACACATAGCCTGAAGGTAATTTTATACAACATTCAATAACTTTAGGAACAAAACAAAGTTTGTGTTAAGTGCTTATATGTGGAATTTCCCACTTGTGGCATCATGTCAGTGTTCAAAAGTTTTGAATTTTGGAACATTACAAATTGCAGATTAGGGATGCTCAACCTATATTCATTTCATTATCACTTTAATTATCTGCCTTGGTAGCTCCCCTGAAACTAACATTTAATTTAAGTTGGATCCTCATTACATTGTCTGAACAAAGATTTCAATATGATTCAGCACTATAAGGAAAAGTTACTGTGTTCACAGAAAATTGTCAGTCCCATGCCAGGAAATACAAAACTAGCAGTGACAATTCCAAATACTACAGAATTGTAGTATTTGGAATTGTCAGAGCTTGTAGATGTTGGTATGATGTAAAGGACCATCAAAAACCAAACATGTAGCATGTCAAAGGAAGTGACAACAATAGAGAGGCAGCAGGACCCTTGGGATTATTATTTTCACTGTATCAGGGTGATAAATCCCAAGTTGAGATCCTTTATAGTTGGTCTCTTGGTCCCAACTATAAAGGATTTCCATGGTTGCCTCATTCCAGTGTCTCAAGGTCACGTATGGAAGCACTATTACTTCTACCTAACACCAGAGCTACGGAGTGTTGATTCACAAGCCCAAATCTAGCTAGAGAAATGGAGTGGTAAACAGCCTACGTATAGTATATTAAACAGACATTTCTATCGCTCTTGTTGGAGAAATAAAAATTAACACCAGAAACCTTGTCTTCCCAGACCTAGAGTGACTGCATCCACACAACCTATCCCTCTTTTAATACATACACTTCAATACTCTTTACTTTTTCAACCCTTCTTGGCCCCCTCCACCCTTCCATCACCCATCTTCCCCCAGTCTAGAACTCCACTGAAACCTCTGTTTGAAATTCACTAGTAATGCCCTTCTGGTTGAATTCAACGTTCTTTTCTAAATGTTTCAGGATATGAGACAGCGCCACTCTTTCCTTATTCATTCACATGACACTACACTTCCCTTACTTTGCACTCAGCCTTTCACCCATGCTCGAAACTCATATTTTAACTGCCTCCAAGAAACACTCTGCTTGGCTTACCTATTTGTGCAAGGCCAAAACCAAAATACAGCATTATCTTTCTAATACTCTTAGATGGTATAACAAATCCTTTCCCATACTCATGTCAAGCCCTTTAATCGCCCAACCTATTCCTGTACTCCAGTTCTTCTGAGTAATCTGCCTTCCCCTTTTTCTCCATTCTCAACACCATGCCTCCTCACAAGGAGACCTTTCCTCTCTTCTTCCTAGTCCAACTCTGGGGTAAAGCATACCATATGGATTCTCTTCTTTTTTTGATATGTTGCTTATCTCTGTAGACATGGCTAAAACCCTGCCCACCAACTCCCTCCAGCCTACTGCCTTGGCTTTTGTTCCTCAAAGCACTCAGTGGTTCTTCTCAACTCTCAAAATCCCCACGGGGTTACCCTGTGGCAGTAATGTCAAAGGCAACCTGTCAAAACATAGAGCACAATGTAATGTGAATTTTCCTCTAGTCTAGACAACATTTTACCCCTAAATTTAGGGCATCAGAATAAAAATCTGATTTCTACAGACATTTTAAGATAAATTCCATTTACCTCTGCCACTTTTAAAGAACTTAAGAAGCATCATTTATAATTTAACCCACATCTTATATTAAAAGAATAGGGTACTCCCAAATCCCCAAGCACTTATTTTTCCACAATACTTCTTTCCCAGTCTTAGGATCAACTAATATATTGTTAACTGATACTGGAGAAAAGCACACTAAGAATAGGCTGCCCAAATGGCAAGATGAGATTCAACAGGGTGACTAATACAAAGGCTTTCATTTAGGTTCAAAATAAAATAAATTACACAAGTCCAGGATAAAGATCTGCTTAGCAGATTTGGGGGATTTGTTTAACAACAGATTTTAAAAGAGTCAACATATTTACTGTTAACTGCATCCATGGTTGTGGGGGAAACAGGGAGAACTGGGTAAAAAATCCCACGAATGGTCAATATAATAATTAGTGTCACTTGACTATAAATCTGCCATGTAAATATGAGTTAGAGAAACAAATAAGTAAAATTGGAACTGAAAAGTACCCTAGTCATGGAGACAACCACTTTATTTTATAGATGTAGTAACTGAGTCCATTTATCTTACAATATTATTAATAAGTCAAATCATGATATCAGGATGCAGCAAATTTTATGTCATAAAAATCATTTCCTAAAGACTATAACTTGTCCACAATGGAACTGGCAGCTGCCTCAAAAGGTCATGACTTCCCTGCCATTAAAGATATTTAACCAAAGGTTTAATAACCAGTAGTCAGATGTGAAGTAGGGACCTCCTTCACTAAATGAAAGATTGGTCTAAAATTCTACAATCCTTACAGTAGTAAGATTCTATTAATATTATTTTACAACAAGTTACATCAAATCACACATCCATGTTTTCATTTTATGACTAATTCAACTTAGGTTCACATCTTCAAGGTACAACAATTAAAGCAGTGTACCTCATTCTATAACTGTTTATTTCCTCCATGAAACTGTGAACTTCCTCAGGTCAGGGACTGAGTTAGTGCTGTCTGCATCTCTGTGCCACTAGTTCTTTTTTCAGTACCTGGCACACAGGAGAGATCCAGTATATCTTTCTTGAATAAACATCCAAGGAACCTTTCATTAACATCGGGGTGGTTGCTACAACCAGGATCCTCAATAAAATGGCCAATGAAATTTTTCTCTTTTATCCTTTACTACCTCCCTTTTCCTATCTCTCAGTACTCTCCTTTCAATTGTCCAAAATTCCCACTTAGGCACCTCCCTTAAGCCCATTTGAAGTAATATACCCCATTGTACAGAAAAACCTCTCCTTCCATATAAATAGAGGGCAACATGACACTTTCAAAATTACAAATGAACATATCCTCTGACCCAGAAGGAATGTAGTCTATAGATGTACTTGCTCGTGTGCAAAGTGGCTTACTGACAACATTATCAGTTTCCTAAATATTTACATTAGATTGTTTCTAATCTTTCCCATGCATTTATCAATAGAACTGGTAAAATAAAATGATGGCACCACTATAAAATGGAAGATCATATAGCCATATTTTAAAAAATGTTCTTTATGTACTAATGTAGACTGACCCCTAAAATATTATTAAGTGAAAATCACATAATACTAAACAGCATATTTGCTGAAGTAACATTTGTGCTTAAAAAGGAAATGAGGAAGAGAGAGGAAAAAGAGAAATGTATACACATATTGGCTTATGTCTATTATAAAGTATTTCTCTGGAAGGATACAAAAGAATGAGGTGACACTGGCTCCCAAGGAAGGGAACTGGGTACCTAGAGAATAGGAGTAGGAGACTTTTCACAACACATCCATTTGTATTTTTTGAACTTTGAAAACTGTGAGTGTATTATATCTATTCAAAGTCATAAAAAAATTAAAATGCCTTTCTATGCTCCATCCCTTTTCCTTATACTCCCTTCAAATCTCCAATTCAGCATATTTACCCTATAGAGTACACCTACTTCACGCTGATTCCAAAACTTTTGCCAAAATATAATAAGAGCCTTTAAAAAGTTTCTATCTTTTAATCCGTTAATTCTCTTCTTGGAATTTAGTCTAAGGAAACAATAGGAGATGAAAACAAAGATATAAGGACACATGTTGGTTACAGTATTTTATGATTTAAAACAACCTATATGAATGACAATGCAAAGACAGAATAAATTATGAAACAATCCTAAATGGAAGACTGTATAGCCATTAAAACTGGTATTTTGGAAGCATGTTTAAGGACAGGGAAATGGCCATATTATTAAAGGGCAGGAATTAAAGCTGTAGACAGTGTGGTTACAATTAAGATCTTGTCAAGTGAATCTTGTTTTTGCTCCATTTCAATGAGTTGAGGAGTATGTAAATATAGAAAACAGATGTGGGCACTGCCCTACCCTAGGCCCTGAAGTGGAGAAACTTCTATTTCTGATGGTGAGTGCTAAAACGATAACTGAATTTCTTATTTTCCCTCAGTCTAAGCATGCTTTCACATAGTTTCTTATTAGATTTTAATTGGACTAGTGGGTATTACAAGAATATGGTAGTTAAACTCATGGAATTCAGAGACAAAGAGACTTAAGTTCAACTCTTATCTTTGCCAGTCAGCTGCTGTGTAATCTTGAGGAAGTCACTTAATTTACTGGAACCTAAGTTTCCTCAACTTCCCAAATTTATAACATATAACAGTACCAATCTCAGGTCTGAGGGTGAATAAGACAATATACAGAGAATCCTTAGCACAGTGTCCAGTAGATAATAAAGTGCTCAAAAAACTGTTTATACACTCATTTAACAAGTGAGCTCCTACCATGTGCCAGTTCCTGTTCTAGATGCTGGACAGAGAATCAGAGCTAACCTTTAGACAGCTCTAAGAGGCAAAACAGAACATGCTGCAAAATATATGCACATAAAGCAGTGAACATTCATGGTGGCTATTACTTCTCTTTCTCCATCCATAGATACTCACAGAGTTTTTCAGCAACATGACTGGACAGGGCTAGCTCAAGAACTTCACTGTAGTAGCATGAGAGGCATCTGCAGGAAGTATATTTTCAGTTCCAACCCAAATTGGAACACATCCAGTTTGTACACTTATATGTAATGCCTCTAATAAATAACTTATTAACCATAAAATGTTCATGCTGGAAGGAATTTGAAAAGAAATATCTGATCTTAGTCCCTTTATTTTACAGATGAAGAAACAGAAATGTCCTAAGAGCTACATCAACATAATATTGACTTATTCCACAACATAGAAAGAAAAAAAGGACTTTTGTATAATCTATGGTGATTATCCCAAGTAGGACAAGATGAAAAACTCAACCTTTTTTTCTCTTTGGAAAACAAGAGCCTCTGTAGGCGACATTGTGACTTGGCTACACAGACAATGAGGTGTAGCAATGAACGTAAATGAAAGCAGCAGATCATATCGGGCTAGGGGAACGACGTATGAAATAGAACTGTGGTAAGAGAAGGAAGTGGTAACCACCCCACAGCTGCCACTGACTTAGAGCAGAGGAGAGTAACACCTGGGCCAGCAAATAGCAAAAGACCTACTGGGGCAAAAGACCTACTGAGCTGATGGTGCTGCGTAGTTCATAATTTTAGAAGCAGAGAGCAGGGCCTGAATACCTTTTCTCAGAAAAGAACAGTGTATGTAACCTGCACAGGAAGAAAGAACACACCTTTAAGAGGACAGAGATGATTAGGGTGAGATTCTTGCCCTCAAGTTCACAATGTAGACAACAAACATGCTACTGACAAATGGTGACATAAAGTGCAGAGAGAGAGAGAACAGAAAAGGGAGAGTTCTCTGAAAGATGACACCTACACTAAGACTTAAGGAAGGCTGATAAAGAAAGGAAAGTCATTCCGGGGAGATGATATACAAAAATATTGTTCATATTAATATATGCAGGAATAAGAGAGTTTGGCAGTTTAGATGATGTAAACAAAAACAAAACTGATAACATTCAATACGTGTTCCTAATTTTTAAAAAATCTTAGTAAACTGTCGAATAAAAAAAAATTAGAAATAATCAGGTTAAGGAAAAGGCACAGAGCAAGCATTACATTTAATGATGCAAGACTGACAGCTTTCCCCTGAAATCACAAATGAGAAAAGGATATCTATTATTATTTCTCTTCAACATTGTACTAAAGGTCTGAGTGCAATAAATCAGAAAAAATAAATAAAAGGAAGATAGTTGGAAAGAAATAGATCTGTCATCATTTGCAGAGAATAATTATGTACATAGAAAATCCAAAAGTAACCTACAAATCAACTATTAGAATCAATTAGTAAATTTAGCAAGGTCACTCAGTATCAAAAAAAAAAAATCAGCTTTCCTTAAACATGCAGCAAACAGAAAACAAAAATTAAAAAATATCAAAAAGAATCTAACAAGACATGTAAGACCTCTACAGTAAAAGGTTCAAAACATTACTTTTTGATAGAAATTACAAAGGAAAAAAATAAAATTAAAAATTTTATTTATAAATAAACAAACGTACCAAGTTCCTAACTGGAAGATACAATACTGTAAAGATGTCAATATTCTATAAAGTGATCTATATATTCAACAAAACCAAATCGAAATCCACACAGGCTTTTTTGGTAAAAACTGACAAGCTGATTCTAAAATTTATATGGAAAAATAATATCCCAAGAATAACCAAAACAATCTTGAAGAACAATGCTTTTGGAAGACCTACACTACTACATATCAAGACGTGTAACATTATAACAATTAAGATAGTGTAGTAATGGCACAAGGACAAATAGACCAATGGAATAGAATAGATATTCCAGAAACAGACCCTCACATAGACAACTACTTGATTTATGATAAAGGTGACTCTGTAGTACACTGGGGGAAGGAAGGTATTACCAATAAATGCTTCTTAATCAACTGAATATCCACATTTTAAAATGAAAATACACCTCATATCATAATAAAAAAATCAATTCTAGATGGACTGTACATCGAAATAAGAAACCTTTTAGATGAAAACACTTTTAAGACATTTGGATCCAGAAAGATTAATTCAACAGGACTCAAAAAGCACTAAACTTAATGAGAAAATAACTGAAGTTGGACTACATTAAAATACATTAAAGTTCATCAGAAAGACATCATTCTTCTTTGTCATTTTTCTGTTCATGTTGTCCTTTTGGATTTACCAAATATTTGTCTATTATAATAATGTATTTACAAAGAAACAATTTAGTATTTTACTGACCAAATCTATTTTAAAAAATTTCTTTGTCTATATTCCTGTTGTGTTTGTATTTACTTAGTTGTTCCCTTTCTAGCTTGACTTTTCAAACATCTTGCTTTCAAATTTTCCTTTGGGTACTGCTTTAGCAATACTCCCACTGGTTTTGGTATGTAGGGCTCTTGTCCATTTCAAGATGGTTTGTAATTACAACTGTGACTTCTTTAAGAGATCACTGAGAAGAGTAACCTTAAATTTTCAAGTAGACATATTATATTGTCTTTTTAAAAAATTATTGTTAATTTCTAACTTGAGTGTTCTTTGAGAACCTCCATATAACCAATTTCCTGGGAAACTCAAGAAATATTTTGAAAGAATGCTGTGCATGATTACAAAATTGGAATACATTAAATCTTTGTTATAGTTATTAAAATCTTGCTTTCTTAATCTATGAACCATGATTTTTATCAATTTCTTCTTGTATTTTTAACAGTTTTGGTCTTATATATTTTGAGGCTATTTTATTTGTTGCATAAAGATTAGTGTGACCTATCTTGAGGAATGGTACCTCTTATCGATATAAAATATATTTCTTGGCCGGGTGTGGTGGCTCACGCCTGTAATCCTAGCACTCTGGGAGGCCGAGGCGGGCGGATCGCTCAAGCTCAGGAGTTCGAAACCAGCCTGAGCGAGACCCCGTCTCTACTGAAAATAGAAAGAAATTAATTGACCAACTAAAAATATATACAGAAAAAATTAGCCGGGCATGGTGGCGCATGCCTGTAGTCCCAGCTACTCGGGAGGCTGAGGCAGTAGGATCGCTTGAGCCCAGGAGATTGAGGTTGCTGTGAGCTAGGCTGACGCCATGGCACTCACTCTAGCCTGGGCAACAAAGTGAGACTGTCTCAAAAAAAAAATATACTTCTTTCTTCCCTTTAATGTTTTTTGTAGCTTGAATTTTGTCAGGTATTAATCTTACCATATCTATCCTTTTTGTTATTGTTATATTTGCCTTTTTCTATTCCATTATTTTCAAACTTTTGGTGTCATTTTAAGTGTCTCTCAGAAAAAACAGCTAGATTTGCAGGCTTCTGTGTGTATATTAATCCAGTCTAAGAGTCTATTTTCCAACAGGGGAACTTAACCCTTCAGATTTACTAAGCATCCATGGACTTATGGCTGCCATGTAATTACCTTACTTTCTTTTTAATTTAGATTTTATTTTTATCAAAGTTATATAGTATAGAGTTTATGGTGTCAAACAGAGACATTTATTTGACACCAAAGTATTATTTGGTTATTATTCTCTAACCAAAAAGAAATTAGACACTGTCAGAAATCTTGGAGACTTGGTGAGCCACACATGTAGTTACACAAGCTCTAATGTTCTTGGCTTCCCATTGGATATGTTCACTTCCCTTGTCAAACAAAATGTCAAAGTATGCAGTTCAATTCTGGTTGCAGTCTTCTAGAAGAATACAGCTGAATTTGACCAAGCAAGGATAGAAAAATCAGCCAAAATGGAAGAGCTTTTTTTTTTTATTTCTATAATATTTATATTTTTTTATACTATTTCTAACCTTTGAATTGTGGACTCCTCCCCGGGGCATGAAGATGCAAGCATCTAGTGTTGACTGAACTACTTTCAAGGGAACACTTGCCCTTTGAGACTAGACTATGTATATATGAAAAATGAAGCTTGGGATCCACTGTAACAAAGCTAATAAAGTTTTCAGAACTCAAAATCTAGATGTCCAGAGACTTGGCACCAGGAATATGGGTTTCCAAGTGCTGATAGCATTAATACTAGCATCTTGGTTACTGAAGAAGGCCTCTAGTAGGGGGTTGGTTATTAACAAACAAGGGTCTGTCAGGGTCAGAGGTATAAGGGTCTTTGTATCCCTCAGAGAATTAAAGATACAACATAGATGACTATCTTGCAGAATTATGACATCTATATACAAGTCAATAATTACAAGGCTCTAGCTATGGTTTACAATGGTTCATAGGTTCATTATACCCATTTCTTTCCTGAGACTTACTTTTTCCCTGCCAGTTACAGAGACTCTAAGCTAAATTAGATGGAAATACCTAATTGCTTAGGGCAACTACAGTATTTCCTCAGGGACACACCATCTGTTAGCAATGCACAGCTAATTCTGAGCCTGTTGGTCCTTGCTGAGTACTCCCTAAGATTTCTGCTTGATGCCTAAAATCCCTTGAAACTCCTCCCTCTTTTCCTTTCTCCCATCATAAGGCAAGGGCAGACTGGATCTGACAAAACTTAAATGATAGATGAGATATAGCTAAAATATTTATGTAGACTTTTTTTTTTAAGAATAAAGAGGAAGAAACAATTGTAATCATAGGGAGAAAGAGTATGTGAGAGCATAAAGACTGAAGCTTATATACATACATCAAAATAAGAAAAGAACAAAAGTAAAATGCATCATGGAAAAGAGGAAAGCAAAATAATGGAAGGCAAAAAAATAGAGCATTTGTTCATAGGAAAGTAATCTATAGCACGGTGATTTTTTGGCGGGAATGGCAATAAAAAATTATCTTTCCTCATTGAGAAACATGAGTAAACTCTGGGCCCTGGTTTGTAATTTTTTTCCAAATGTAAAATGAGATAAAATAACTAAAATACTTTAACTTGCTTATTTTAGTAAAATAATTATATGTAATTATTGTTGAAGGAAATCTACAATACACAATCTTGGTGTTTTTATTTAAATCTATTACACATTGAATAACAAAATTAAAATGTCAGTTTTTCAATTGGAGAAAGTACTCAAATCAACAGCCATGTGCTAAACAAAGAGACTCAATTAGAGCACATTAGAGTTCGATTTGGGAATGAATACATCAAGCAAAAAAAAGCAACCCATACATATATCTTTTGCATGCGAGTGCACATGTGTACATGCATGTACACAAATGGAAATCCAGTTATTGCTTTTCTACCTCTCTATTCCTCTTCAAGAGAAACTATATCCACCATGTTAAGTGCTCTCAAATATGTATATCAGTCCTGGTTTCTAGAAGAAAAAGCCATTTGTTTTTGCTTTTTCCCGTAGGAGCTATTTGTATTTCAATGCATATTTAAGGAACTTATATTGTAGAAATGTAACAGGATGCCTGAACAAGGTGTCCTAGAACTATAAATACACACTATTATGTAATCAGTGAGGTTCACACCTAGGAAATCTAGATGGAATGGTTATCCTGAAGCAATGTACAAAAATAAAGAGGTTTAGTTCTGTTGATGAAAACAAGAAAACACTGGAACAGACCTAAAGTAGCTGAGCATCTGCAGAATAAAGGAAGAAAGTGAATCCCTACAAATCATGTAGACTGATAAATCCAAACTGTTCACTTTATTTCTCAATGGACCTTTATACAAAGACTTCCTTCTGTAATAGGTTCTGCTCAAGAACAGGGAGAAGTTTGTTTTTCCCAATGAAATTAGAATGTTCTAACTAAAGAATGCCCCCATGCTAATGTATGTGCATATCTTCTATATAACTATTAGGATTACTGTGAGACCAGTACAGTAGGACCACACACTCTGGGTAAGTGCGGTCTCTCCTAAAGTAATCATTTCCAATGTCCATCGCCCAGAAATGAGGCAGTTCTTCAAACAAGAAACCCAAGCAAAGACATTCTCTGGATCTTGCTGACTTAGACCTGTTTAAAGAAAGGTAAATGTCTGGCTCTGTTCACCTTTGGTGGCAATACTCAGAGGAAGTCTGCCAAATGGAGACAGGCCAAAAGATAAGGACATGAGAAAAATGTCTTCGTAAGCCAGAATGAATAGGTTCATGTTGCTCTCTATTCATTATCCTCTAGATTTTAGCAAAGCTTGATTTAAACATCCTAGCCTTTCATCAGCTGTTCCACTGGTAATAGGGAAACACTAGCATGTCCATACTTGGATCAGAGCCTTAAAGTGGAGAAGAAAGATGGCAGCAGCAGTACTAAATTGAACCCTCAATATGTGTTAAAGTGGAAGCCTGAGGAAAAGAATAAGAACTGCCAGGTATAGCAACAACCCCTTACCACTTGGAGATTCTCCTTGCCTTGCCATCTTGGTGTTTGGGGTTCCATTTTTATTAAGGAAGGTGGCAGCCTCCTCATGAATTCTCAACAATAGGCAATGAGATCTATGCAAATTATCAGGCTTGCTTATTTGCCCCTGCTACTAGAAAACTCAGAGCTAAGTACTGTGCTCAACTGCTAAAGCTTTCCTCAGCTAAGTTTATGGGTAACTCTTCTCTTTCTTTTCCCTTTTTACTTACTGATCATTATCTTCTATGGTCATTAGTTTTGGTTTTACTGAATTTGTTTTTATTTCAAGCTTCCTAAATCCTTTTTAGAAAATGCCCAGAATACAAGCCAATCAATGAATAAACTTTTCGTATACAATAAGTAAGTTACAAGATAGTGTCCACCTTGAAGCCATTGAATCCTAGAGAGGTTTAGACCTTATTGTTGGCTAAAATCAGTAAGCAAGGAAGCTTGGACTACACCTAAAAGTACAGAATTCTAGAGTGGAAACAGAGCTTAGAGATGATCAGGTTCAACCTCCCACTTAACGCAAGAAATTCCTTCTGCAATTTCTTAGAAAGTTATCCAGCCTCTGCCTGAATATTTCCAGTGACAGAGAACATACTACTCTTACAATGTCCCATTTCATGACAGCTACGATAGAAAGTTCTTCCTTATATTGAACTGAACTCTATATTTCAGCCTACCAATTGATTCTAGTTCTTCATTACACAGACATGTATTTTTCTCTTCTAAAAGACATTCTTTTGCTCATTTAAATATATAAAAATTCCCATTTATTGAATGCCTACTGGTGTCAGACTATGTGCTAGGTATTTTATAAACACTACTGTATACTATCTTCACAATCAACATGTAAGTTAGGAATCATTATCCTTTAAAAAGTGAGTCCCAGGGAGATACACTGAATGGAATCTAATTCCAGACAAATAATGTCAGGGCTTATATACCTACTCCTATAAACAAAGATTTGATTAAATTTCTGGCAACCAAGTTAAATGAATTGAATCTGCCTTCAAAACTGGAAGAAAAACAAACCTAAGTTTGATCAATCCAAACAGAAAAATAAAGATAGCCTAGAGATACAAATGCATGAGTGATTCATAGAGAAAAACAGCATGAAAAGCATTTAGCAAGATAGGCATCAGGGAGCTCCAGGAGATAGCAAAGGTGACACCTATAACACCAGCAACCATGACATAAGGCCAGTGGTGTAAACCCAGGCCCCAAACAGGAAACTTCCTCTCTTCTACCTCAGCCAGGAACCAGAGCAGTTTCTCAAAAGATCAAGATTATATACAATTCTGAATATATATTTCTCCGGTTTTAGGGAGGTGAGAGGAAAAAACACAAAGCATGGACCTGCAACATAGGAGGGAAAAATATCCCAGTGAACTGAGTAAGACTGTAGATCCAAGCTAAGACTTCAGGGTCAGAATAAAAACTCCATTTAAGGTGGCTTTTTAGGCCACTGAAATTCAAAAAAGGAGGGGGGAGAGTGTTGAGAGGGAGAGGAAGAATAAGAATATTAAGTGAAGGGGAAATGCTAAATAGTCATTTCTTTGCCTGAGGTTTTCTCCTATTTCCGACCAAGTTCCAGTTTTTTATCTTTGCTGCCTACCAAACAATTTTGTTTGGCTACCTTCACCTCAAACTCAACATGCTCAAACCAGAATTCGTTTCTCCTTAATCTTTCTCTTGTCAAATTCCTTATGAGTTAAAGGCATTATTCAGATGTAAAAAGCTTGGAGTCATTCTTTTTTCTTTCATGGAGGCATTCTTAATTTCTGTACTCCACCTTTTTACGGCTAAAACCTACCACCATTAAACAAGTATTTACTGAGTGTCTATGATGCACCAGGCACTTTCTATGCACTTGAGATACATTAGTGAACAAAACAAAGATAACCACTTTCACAAAGCTTATGTTCAGGTAGGAAGAATATATATGATAAATAAATAAGTAAATGCAGTATGTTAGAAGGTAGTATGTGTTAAAGAAAAGAAAAACACAGTAGAATGATGACAACCTCTTAAAAGGTGGTCAGGGTAAGCTTCACTGAGGAAAAGTCACGTTTGAGCAAAGACTTGCAAAAGGTGCAGGAGGAAGCCATGCAGTTATGTGGGGGAAGAGCATGCAGGCAAGGGCCACACAAAGGCCCCACTACTAATTCCTCTGAAATGTCAAAGAGCCACCCTTCAACTCCATTCCCAATGCCATCTAGCCAACTCCAAAATCTCCCTAGGTAGTCATTCTGCTCCATTTCTTCTGTGGTACAGTGAGACATTCATTTTCCACATTAAGACCACCAGCCTGATTTTCAAGGTTCATAATTCTCTGAGCCCACCTTTTACATCATGAACTTCCACTCCTCTCCTTAAAATTCCTGACACTTAGCATGCTTCTTCTCCACATATGCCGTCCTCTTCAGCCTAGAAGTGTGTCCTTTCCAGCCCCCACTGATACTAAACCCTATTCATCATGCAAAGCATGAAGAGATCAAGTCCACCTCTGTAAAGTAGTCTGGAGGTTGCTATTATTTAGTCTGTACTCATCATATTTCCTCAACATATTTCTTAAAAGCAAGTCTGCCTCTTAGTTTTCCTATTTCCTTAGTTTTCCCTCCCATCATGTTGATCACTACTAAATATTTGCTAAGAATAAATGAGCTATTTTTTCTACAAGCTGAAGCTCTCTGTCAACTTAAAAACTTTTATTAGTTAACTTTTACTAGCTTCGATAAACCACTGAAACAGAATGAATAAAGAATGGTTTATTATACTAAAAAAATGCATGAGATAAGCCAAAATGTTAATGATGGCTGATGATAGCTTTTTTTCTTCAATTCAAATTTTCAGTTCAGTCCTATGCTTATGTTACTTTTAGAAGGATCGGATATGACTAATATACAAATTAATACAAATAGTAAGTGATCAACTATCTTGGACTCATTAGTGAGATTCAAATTATCTAAAAAAATAATGTCAAAGCAAGACTGCAAGTATCTGAGTAACCTGGAGTTGCAAAGAAAAAGTCAAACTGGGCCAGGCACGGTGTCTCACTCCTGTTAATCCTAGCACTCTGGGAGGCCAAGGAGAGAGACCAGCCTGAGCAAGAGTGAGACCCTGTCTCTACTAAAAATAGAAAAACTTAGCCAGGCATGGTGGCACACACCTATAGCTCTAGCTACTCGGGAGGCTGAGGCAGGAGGATCGCTTGAGCCCAGGAGTTGGAGGTTGCTGTGAGCTAGGCTGATGCCTCGGCACTCTAGCCTGGGCAACAGAACAAGACTCTGTCTCAAAGAAAAAAAGAAAAAACAAAATGAAAACTTTCCTGCTGAAATGACTCTTAACAATTTATTTACTGTATATGAAAGCAGCATGATATATGTAATCCCACTGTAAGCTGAGGAGCATTTGTATAGGAAAGAGCTAATACCCTGGAGTGCTCAAATGCAGGCTCCACCATTCATTAATAGCACAACCTCAGCTTCCTGGACTATAAATTGGGAACAAAAAAGCTCTTCTTTCATAGATACAAACTAGGTTCCTATCTGAACAAAATCCTGTCAACTCTGCCTACCCAGGCAGATGGGGTTAATGGTAAGACACAATCATTTGAATCTTAGTGGTTAGACTACTGTTAGTCTACATCTGTTCTATTTGAAGCAGTGTCCTCCTTTTATAAATGTATTTATGATTAAAGGATGAAAGACAAAATATATCTTTGGATAATGTTTAAGAGAGTTGAAAAGAATCTTAGGTTAGAACCAATGTCATCAAAACCTACAGTTATCTTCTGAGCACTGGTCCCTGGGAACAAATGGACTTTAAACAGTTTTCTAGAAATTAACCAGCAAATAAGAAAGAACTTTTTATACTACTACACAACTACTATCCAGGGTTGGTTATGAGAATTAAATGAGACAAAGCAGGTAAAATGACTGGCGCATTCTTATATTACTTCAAGAAATGTCAAAGCAACCTATGTATAAACACTGCAAGTTGTAATTTTTAAAAAAGCCAGAAATCATTCTTTATAATGCATACTGCTCTCAGACTGCAAAATGAGGGAGCAGCTTTACAAAAGGCCAGATATGATCCAAGTTTATAAAATTGGACCCAAAAAACCAATCAGACTTACTGCACTAGTGTTTGAGAAAGTGATGTGTAAGGCGAAAAACTCACCCTTCTTTATGCTGAAGAAGGGTAGCCACAAGAAACCAACCTGCATTATTTGGGCTGAAAGCAAACTAAACAGCTAAAATTGAATCTAACTCAGAGTAGCAGAAAATTTTCATGTTTACGGAGACTTGGATTTGACATTGAGAAAATTCAGCTAAGAGAGCCAATAAATATTATCCTAACTATTAGAGTTGGGCTGAGTCAAGATAGATCATAAATTCTGAGATGACTACAAAAGTTTCCTTGAGCCAGTTCTATGGGACAAAGCACAAAAATCCCTGAGAAACATGCCAGCATCTGCCCTCAATTCCAGAAGCAGGAAGCAAAGATGTGACCCAATCACATGATATCAAACCACAGTCCATCTGTTTAGAGAACTCTGTATTATGTAAGCCATGACCAAGGAAGAGCAGCAAAAGGCATGTGGTTTGTCAACATTTGCAGGGGGCTCTGTGGTTTGGAGAGACATGTTCTCATTATAAAAGGGCCATCCATAGAATAATAGCATTTTCAAAACTCACTTCATTACACATGAGCATATTTGATGCAACACAGTGGTACTATAAGAATGGTGTTGAGTCCAGATAACTGTTTCAACTAGGCCTAGAACCTTTCAATAGAGGTTTTCCCCACATGAACAGCCCTCCTCAAGGAACAAGATTTAACATCCTTTTCATTATTTTGATCATGTCAGTTCCCCATTTAATTTCAACAACAAAGTAGATCATCCAAAATTCTAAACCTAACCAAGGCCTTTAAATTACACCCCAATTCAATTAAACTCTACTTACTGAAGACCATCCCCCAAACTACTATAAGCTTACTTTTCTCAGTAAGTACTACACCAGGTCCTTTTATTAGCAATAAAAAAGATACTGACCTTTCCCTTGAAGACTTTTAGCCTATAATCATTCCTTCTCCTTCCTCCTTCAGAATCCGCTTTTCATAAATTCTGTGAAGCTCAAGACCAACCTCACTTAGGTGAGTCACTCCATCACTCCATTCATTAACCCTATTCCTTCCCCACCTCCAAGTCCTTCACATTTTAAAGCACTGTATAGGCCACAAGATTTGGAATCAGAAAATAAAGTTCCTGTCTCTGTTCTGCCCGTGTGACCCTAAGAAACTCACATAATGTGAGTTGTGTTTTTCCATCTGTAAACTGAAGTGATAATACACTTGTAACTTTCACTGTTTGAATGCCTATGCCAACTCTGGTGGGCATCCCATAATGTTATTCTCCCTCATTCATCCCATTTAGATTACCTTTCTGTTTTATTTCTATACCATACATTAATGCGTTTTTAGGATTAAGGGGAAAAAAGATAGGGGTTAATACATTCAAATCCCACAGCACAGAATAAGGAACCTAACTCTTAGTCAATAAAAGCTTTGTTTCCTGACCTTGGGTAGGCTGCAAGACACTTGGGGACACAACTTAAAGAGAACTTTAACACTAGTCAAATCCCCCTCTCTGCCCATCTGAATTCTAGCCACCCTCCAAAGTCAGTTTAAGTCCTAAAATGTCCAGGAAGCTCCCCCAATCACTTCAGCCTACACTAATCATTTTCCTCTTTGAATATTAATGCCTCGCTACAGGGATGATATTAAAAATATTTAGCAACTGGCACTATAAAGGGTACCAACCAATCAGAAAGGATGTTTAACCAAAACACACATGGCCCAGTGCGAATTTCTGGTTGACCATCAGTCCTACTTGTTACTAATAATACAAAATATTAATAGCAACCTCAAACTCAAATACAACTTTCTCATTTGGAATCTTCACAATCTTACAAATTAGGCAAAGTAGGCATCACCCATGTTTTCTGCATAACTGGAGGTGAAATTGGGAGTAATAACCAATTGCTTTCACCACACAACTTTTCCTGATTATATACACAGAATTATAAATTAATACTGCATAAACTGAACTTACATATAACAGTATAAATACTAAAGGAATGCTCAAGCAAATGGAATTCATTTAATCAACAAGCATTTATGTGGAACAGAATGTAAAACACAGTGCTGGGTTCTGAGACCATATCATAAAGGAAAGAAAAGGCATGAACCTTGTCCTCCAGGTACCTATATTTGAGTGTAGTTAAGTAGCAGTGCAAGATCGTAGAAATGGACAACACAAACTGTAAGTGCTGTACAGTTCAGGGAGATAGAGAGTTCAAGAAGAACCAGTATGGGAAGTTGGGACGGAGAACTTCTTTCCCCACATCTCCCAAAAGGGGCAAAATTAAATGCGTAGTGAAAAAGCTGAACAATTAGTGTGAAAACAGAAATCACTGGAATTGAGAATTTGCAGTAGGGAGAAATGAGATCCCTGGTGGGATACTCAGAGATGGCCCAAATCATAAGCCTCAAGTGTTGCTCTAAGTGCTGAATACAAATGGGAAATCTTGTAAATCTTTATGGGGATGGCTGAGGGAGATTAGCTTGGCAGTAACCCATAGAAAAGCCTAGATGAGAGAAACATTAGAAAGCAATTAGATTTGGGGGATGACAGGCAGGACTAAACTGAAGGCTGCATACCAAGAAAGGAGGAGACATTCAAGAGGCATTAATATAAAGAATATAAAGAATGGATTTTTAGGCATGTTTTCAAAGGAAAAAAAGTTATGAAATGGCAGAAAGGAAGCAAACAGCATTCTCATACAGGATATATATGTAGGCATAGTGGTACTAACCTGTACTAGGGATAAGGAGCAATTTCCACAGAGAAATCTATATTGGAGCAGAAGCAGGTAGAGAACTATAAAACTGATACCCAGACAGTAAGAAACAACTGCAAGTATTTAAAAGAAAGCCAGATGATAGAGGGGGAAAAAAGCATTTGAGCTTCTTCAGAAAGTATTAAAAAATCGACTGAAACATCCTTATAACCAACAGGGCAGGCAGACAAGCTGAGGCAGTCTGGGCTTAGAGTAAGGAGCATCTGGACCAGCTTTGTAGTGTATGCGTGCCCAGGGATACTGTAAACTCCCCCAGGGCATGGACTGAGCAATGTTCTGTATATCCAATTAAGTCCACTACTTTTACTTGAATACATGAACATTTCCTGTACTACCCTAGGTAGAAAAGAACTATGTTATTCAAGTTAATGGCAGTGTGGAAATGTTACTTATATTTGATGCATAACTATATTGATTCTCCACCTGTCCACAGTTACAGTTATCTTGCCTCTTTCCTTAGGCCAATGTCAAAAACCCATTGTTGCCTCTAATGTAGGCCTACCTTAAGGGAGTCAGAAATGTGCTAGGGGTCAAAATGAAGCCAACCTGATACTCAAATTGAGGGTAAAATGTAAAAGTGAATAATGATGATCAATTACTCATCAGAACGACTGAAAAAGAAAAATAGGCTATGCCAGAGAGTTTGGTGTATATATATATATATATATATATAAGGTGTATAGGTTTTGGAAACAGAGTCCTAAGTGGAAACTCGAACTTCAGCACTCAATAATTGAGTACTTCACCTCTCTGTACCTCAGTTTTCAAATCTATAAAATGGGACAAATGCCACTAGCCCTGAAGGTTAGTTGTGGGGATTAAATAATGGATTTCTGGTGTACTTCATGCAGTTATATCATAGTAAGTTCTTAAGAGACAGTAGTTATTAGGACTAATTGTAATTGACACTCTCAGTCTTCAGTTTAAAAAAATTTTTTTCAACATGTTGTCCAACTCCAGAAACAGAAACATACTTTTACTGTATTTTCGTTGCTAACAGTGAGGCTACATATTTTAGTTTCTAATATTTAAGTCTGGTTGCTAATAAAGTTTTTCACTCCACCCTTCACGGAGGTAGATGACAACCACCTACCCCCAGCCTGACTTAATATTTTGGAAAACCGAGCCAACATTCTCCCTTGAAAACCAGCTACACAGACGTCTGATCCAAACTACTGTCACTCAAGAAAAGGAACAACACAAGCGATGTTCCTTCGAGGAAATAAAAGCGTTCGATCAATTCATAAGAGTCACTCCCCAAAATTCCAAACCCCGCAGAGTGAGCAAACGTTCAAGTTTCTACTACGAAAACAATCCACCGCCTTCTGGTTACTGGATTCACTTCAACACTTCCAGACGCAGGGACGAGGAAACATTCCGCGCATCTTGGTGCTTTCTTCTTCTCGCACAAAGCTTCGCAGCTCCCTTCCAAAGCCACTCTGGCTGGAAAGCAGCCCCTTTCAGCAGGGTCGGGGCCAGGGCCGAAGTCCAGGGTAGCCTGCTGACCGGGGGTCTCCGCCACACGTCGCCCCCTCGCCACCGCTCCGGGAAGCCCTCGAGGCTCCGAGCTCACAGCCCGCCCGGGAAGCTGCCTCCAACCCCAACCCCGCCCCGGCGGCCTCGGGCACAGACTCTCTCGGGGCGGGGGTGCCCAAAAC